>CAIIXF020000010.1:11032180-11409180 GCA_903813345.2 Owenia fusiformis
CTAACCTGTCCAGCAGTATCCAGAATGTCAAGCTTTGCCACATCGCCATCTATAACAGCTTGCTTCTCATAGGCATCCTCTGCAAGAGACACAATGCAAATTTGAATAGTAAATAATATAGATGTCTTGCCTCTGAGCTTTTGTAAGAGCAACACGGCATTCACATGCCAAATGTTTCCAGTCTTTCCATTTGTTACAAACGCCAAACCCCAATTGCCAAACATCCACAAAAAACTTGGAGACTATAACAATGTATCAACACTTCTGGTAGTGACATCAAAATGGAATGTAAATTTGAGAAATAAATGCTCAAATAGTGCAGCGTGAATCAAAAAAGTTATCCCCTTTTAAACTGAAATAATAGATTGTGATTGGCCAGATTATGTCACATGTCAAATTGTTGGAAAAAGGAGGAACGAGTTCTGGAGGTCTGTGTTCAGAGGATGAGTCGTTGCTCACTCATTCCTGGATGTAGTTTGTTATGTATGTTATGGATGTAGTTTTGGAATAAGAAGGGATAGAGAGCCAAGTGTGTTAAAATGTTTGCAGCAACTTTTTAAAACGAGGCATAAATATGTAAAATGTCACCTGACCTGCCATTTGTTACAGACACTGGCCACCAAACAACATTTGCCAAATAGCAACCACCAAACACCTTCCATAAAAAAGTGAAGACTAAAAAAATATGTTACCAAAGAGATATTATTCACCAAATATAGTGGCAAACAAAACAAAATCATGTCCTAATTACTTTAAAACTTTATTTGCATTACATGTGGTACTAATACAGGTACATATCAGGCAATTGCCATATATAATCATCGTTAACTACATTGTACCTAATTTCATACTTGCTTTTGATGCAAGTAAGATTTTCTTAAATACTTCAAATAAAGGTATGAGAAAAGAATGCAAGCAGTAGTGGTCTGAGCAGTAAACAAGGCCACAACTGAAGACAGTAAGATATCAAATCCAAGATAATCTAAAGCAAATGGAAGAAAACCCAATATAATGACTTGGCAAGCGGAACTCACTATTGACATTTTAGTGTCTTTCTTATGCAGTAAAATTCCAAAGGAAAACATAGCAAATGTTTGTATAATTGGCCAGAATGTGTATAACTTAAAGGGATAGTTTACTGCGATAAAATTATCTTCAGAAATGTGAAATAAATATAAAAATATAACCCTTGTAATGGGAGTAATCCAGCACATTGAAAAAGAAATGATAAATGAAACAAATGTTATAATGGAGGTGCAGATAACTAGTTCATGGTCGAAATGTAACGATGAGTTCATCCCAGATGCAAGGTATGCAGATACCATTGTTGCAATACTGACTAATATCCTTCGCAATGAATAAAATGATGCATGGAGGACATGAACGTTTGCCAGTGCCATACTTCGTGTAGATTCAGATGGTGTTAGTTGTGCAACAACTAAACTAAGGATAAAAGTTTCACATTTTTCAATGAGCTGTTGGAATCCTAGAGGAAGTGTTAATTTAACCATTTGATGGTATGTCAGTGTTTTTGTACTTTCAACAGGTAGCTCATTGATCAAGTATATTTTATATCCTATAAAGCTGAAGATAAGATAAACCAGAGCTGATACATATGCTGATATTATTGGTATCAAGATTGGTCTTCTAGTTATTAAGGGTGTAGCCATGAGAGAGAAAATACTCCCAAATTTGGAGATAAACCTCAAAAACTCAGCAAGGAGACAAAAAGAGGTGTGTTTTTTCTTCAATAATAATCCATGGATTGCAGACCCAGTATTTAGGATCACGGACATCAAACAGAGTGATGCTATGCCAAATTGAATTTCTTGAAGTTCCTGATTAGTAATACGAAATAGCACTTGAATGACGTATCCCACTGGTGTAAGACCAATGACAAGGAAAATCCCTGCTATTATGGAGCTATTGCAAATCACAAAGATTATTCCTTTCTTTAAGTTCAGCTTTGAGTTAGCCAGTATAATAAATCCTTGGCTTGCCTGGCCTGCTGTTAAGTATGCCCGAAGAAAGTTCCCAATGGTGAGTGTCAATGATACAACAACCAAGGATTTATTTATATCCTGAGTGTATGTTTGGCTCAAACTATCAACAATTCTAGCCATAGCTGGTTCCATATTAGCAATTGCAGTAGGTAGAAACATTTGAAATATAAACAAGCATTTTCCCCAGTCAGTGTCGGTAACATCATGGGCATTAAAATCCATCTTTGTGGAATCTTGCTTACTTAAAATTAGAATAGATCAAAATCTTCAAAAGTTTAAAATACTTTTACAGTATATGACATTGACCTGAAGCATCTGAATGAATACAAAAAACATGAGTAGAATTTATAAGTACAGAAACACCTGTGAAGTGAAACATCTCTGTAAATGGTACACATCCACGCATGGAATACTTTTTAAAATCTGGTTAGTGACACTTTGTTAATGTAAAATAAACTGCTTTACTTTTTCAAATCTTACTACCCATTAAGTTAATATAAAGTAGACCCCTGAAGGTGGAACATGTTCATAGTGGAAAAAAGTTTGAGGTAGAAAAGGTGTTCCACTTACATAGTTTTCCTGTATTGAACATAATTTAAAGTGAATATAAAATATCACATGAATGCATTTTTACACAAGAATCTAGACAGAACGACCAATAACCTTTGAATAGGATTTTTTATAAAAAGAAATGACTTACAGTAATATAAAGTGTCTCTATAAAAATGTTACATTAGGTTTTTAAAATTTTGGCATTCCATATATAGTTGATATAACAACTCCAGAGTAATATATTTAATAGAAATAAAGTTATAAACCGAAGGTTCGATGCCAAGAGAATGGATTCTTTACATGAATTGGCATTTATAGCAATGTCACCAGCCTCTAGTGATCTCCAAGAAATTGTCACTTTGAAATAAATTCATCAATTGTAATGTACTTGGTGATTTATGGCAAGTCACAAGTTGATTGTACACATACAGTACTTTCTTTTGTATTTTCTAACATGGAAATTTTCTTGATCTCAAACATGTGATTTTTGCATAGCTATCATTGGATTATTCAAAAGATTATGTCAGGGATAATGTTGTAAATGTGTATGTTATGTAATTTTATTAACCATATTAAGATGAGAACACATACATACAATATTTGTAACATAGGTCTTCCTATTTAATGTACATGCTATGAATGTCACATTTTTCTTTTACTCAACACTTTAAATTGTAAGAAATTGTAGATGTAGTCTGTTAACTGGTTAAGGGTCCCATGCTAAGTTTGAAAATATAGTTTAATCATTTAAATTTGTTGTAGTTACTTTACTAATAATAATATGTATATTTACTAAATTGAGTAAAATTTTTGATGAAATAAAACACAAATTCTACCAATTTTTTTTTTTTTTTTTTTGTATATTTCCTACAAATTATGATTACAGCTCAATTTTTACTCTTGGAGCAACTGCAAATCTCTCAATCAACATCGTGTATGTATACAGTGAAGTATAGTAAACATGAGTGTAGATACTGACATGTGATGGATAGCAAACATGAGTGTGGGTACAGACATGTGATGTATAGCAAACACGAGTACAGGTACACACCAATAATATAATATAAATAAATATTGGGCCTTATACAGTTCATTGTCTCATCTGCCCCATATTCATTATTGTCCCACACTCGCACCATGAACATGCACACATGTTCGTACCAACACTCATGTTTACTATACATCACTGTGATATAACCTAATGTATATATAACATTTTGAATGTGGAACAAGACGAATAATCCCTAAACTTACAGAAAGCATACTACTGTCCTAACATCCTGTTTCATACCATATCAAAACAGCATAAAATTATTCACATGTATCATATCAGCAGAAATGTGACCATCTATCATATGAAGTTATGAACTAATGTGGGATCGTATCCAATTATTAACATTGTGGACAATTGTGTAATAAATTTAAAATATTGATTTGCTTTTCACTTGAATGGCTTGAATTATTCAAAAATCAACATTCTAAATGAAATCACAATCCCAATGAAAAAACTTCATTCTACAATTGTATTCTACACCATCCCTAAACATATACTCCATATTCAATTTAAAATGTAATTGCCCACAGAGTATATTCAAGGAAATCATCAAAAATTTACAGTAGGCTATACTTATACAAAGACATTTGTTTGCCGTGAGATGTAAAAAACATTAAAGGGCATAGAAAAAAGTGTAATGAACACAAACTTAAAGGGCCCTGTCAATTAAAAATTAGCCTATACATTAAAAATATACAATGTATAACTATATTTCTGATCAAACAAAACAATTTGTACCTTTTCTGGTTGACTTTTCATATTTAAGTTAAAAATGTGGGAGGATGGTGGTCTTGTCCCTTATGTTGACCAAGTATATCTTGGAAATCCTATAAAATAGACCCTTTCATAGCATACATGAAATTTGCACGACAAGAGATGAACTACTCGTACATGCATAACCAAAGACAATCAAAAACATTCAGAATGAGCCAAAACTTATATTTTCAAAGTATCCAGAAGGGCCTGAACACAGTTGGAGTATGAGTATCCAAAAAGAAAAATAACACTTTTATTCAATTTTGTTAAAAATAGAGGTATATTGCACAAATGTGCAGTAAAATCAATACACATTCTTCTCAACTCCCTGGGGGTCAAGTATGCATAGGAATCGAGTCCATTTCAACTCATTCTTCAAAAAGATAGCTGAGGAGGTTGGGTGCAAGTTCCTTACACCTAAAATTCCCTTTTAAACAATTTTAGATATACTGTATATTTATTATTTGAATGGCACAAAGCAATATATTCTCCAGTCTAACTCCCCCGAATAAATAAGATAAAATCATCATACTTCTTACTTGGAATATGGTGAGCAACATTCTAATTACAACTACAGTATTCCATGCTGCTCTGCATTCTACATGTGCATACTTCTTCAGTTTAAAATGTAAGTCTTATACACTATATAAATTTACAAACTGTTTGGTGCATCACATTATAAATACAGTTTAAGTAGATAATTTACAATAACATTTATCAATTAATTAGCATAGAAAAATGTTGTATAAATTAAAATTACACGATTTTTCTGTTAACAGTTGCAGTATTTAACATGCAAAACTCATTTTTTATGGACTAAATATATCGTTATCAAGAGTATGATGAGTAAAGTAGTATTGTATTGTGGGAGGTTTCAGCATTTTGAGCCATTTGAAGGATCTTTGATTATTGTTATAGATGGCTCTCACATCAAAGGGCTTTAAAATGGATGTTTAATGCCATAAATTATGTATAAATTCCTCCATATTTAATTAATGGCACATTCTTTTAATCATCAATATAGTTCAATGTGCATTTTCCAATGTGTAACTAAAATACACAACTGTAACATGAAGAACAATTTAAACATTTTCAATTCACCAGTCCCAGCCCAAGAGGCAATGAATTGTTCGTTCTTTTTTTGTATTTGTACAAAAGCACATGTCTTACTTGAAGATGGAACTTTGCAATCAACTCACATTTTAGCAATTGCCCAAATAAATGGTTATTAATCACGGAAGCTGTTGAAGCGGTAGAACATGTGTAGAATATCGTGATTTCAAAAGGCAATATAGTGAAATATTGGGCCAAGGGCTGATGGTCCAATACTTCACTATTTTGATCGCAGAAATGACGTTATTAGTATTATTACCACCATTTATGCCCGGGGCTGAAAAAGTAAGAAAGGACTACCATTGAATGAAAATTATAAACACTTAACGATATCTAATTTTCCGGGGAACATTGCCAGGCTGTTAATACAATATTGGCCCACCAAAATGATGTCACATATTGCTCAGGTCAATATAGTAAAATAAAAGCCTTCTTAACTAGCACTAATACCCCTAGAAAAGGCCCGGAAAGGTGGTTATAATGATGAATAGGAATATGATGTTGTTATTTTTGTCACTATCTGCCATAGGTCATGATTTCATATACATCACCCAGGAAAATGCAATACTCCTACTGGCTCAATGTCAAATGAGATGTTGTGAACTAAAGGAACGCAAAATGGAAACAAGGCACAGGACGTGAACGAGATCACACCATCAAATAGGCAGACACTATGAACCAGGAAAACTGTTCTCCTATTATGTTTACAAATTTCAAGAACAAGAAAACAAGATGGCCGCCCAAAAGTTAATCAGCTCTAGTAGTTGATATCCTCTATCATTTGTGTAAATTTGAAGGAAATCCGATGAGCGGTTTTCCTGAAATGGCTGATGACAAGATTTTTCGAAAAACCTTCAAAATGGCCACCAGAAAACAAGATGGCCGCCCAAAAGTTAATCAGCTCTAGTACTTGATATCCTCTATCATGTGTGTAAATTTGAAGGAATCCGATGAGCGGATTTTCTGAAATGGGGATGACAAGATTTTTCGAAAAATCTTCAAAATGGCTGCCAGAAAACAAGATGGCCGACCAAAAGTTAATCAGCTCTAGTACTTGATATCCTCTATCATTTGTGTAAATTTGAAGGAAATCCGATGAGCGATTTTCCTGAAATGGCGATGACAAGATTTTTCGAAAAACCTTCAAAATGGCCACCAGAAAACAAGATGGCCGCCCAAAAGTTAATCAGCTCTAGTACTTGATACCCTCTATCATGTGTGTAAATTTGAAGGAAATCCGATGAGCGGATTTTCTGAAATGGCGATGACAAGATTTTTCGAAAAACCTTCAAAATGGCCACCAGAAAACAAGATGGCCACCCAAAAGTTAATCAGCTCTAGTACTTCATATGCTCTATCATCTCTGCGAATTTGGAGAAAATCTGATGAGCAGTTTTCCTTAAACGGCGATGACAAAAAATGGGACGATCACGATCACGACCACGATCACGACCACAATCACGACCAGTATGACGACTATATCCCACCGATGGTGTGATAAAAAGTAAACAATGCAATTGGACTGTGACTGGCAAACCAAAAATGGTCTTTACCATACAAAATTGGATAAACAGTGCAGTATAAAAAATATACTGTAAATAAATATATCAATAATGCACATGGTCGGATGGTTATATCAATGTCCATCATTGTAATTAATTCATGGGGGAAGAGGATAATGATTCACTAAGGGACATCATTGGTTTATAAGATTAATAAAATGTGGGTATGAAATGGAACTTCAGGTTGCCTTGTAAATAAAGGGGTCAATAAATAGTGAAATGAATTATTTCTTTTAAAGGACATTGATATTCACCTCACCACTAAAATCATCTTGATCTCAGGACCTCGGTTTAAACACCTTATTGATAAATGTATGAATTTTACTCGATTGTTTCTTTGTATTGTTTTTAAGCATTTCATCTGAGGTTAGGTTCTCCTTCTGGCGTATAACACGAATCAAAGTGTGGAAGGAATCGTCTACGAAATGGCGATGGGCTGCGGAGGTCTCGAAAAAAGGGCAGCTGAATTGTCTAGCTAGGGATTTCCCTTCCTCTGTAGTAACCTGGAGATAAATCAAATTATGGAATTATTAACTAAAAAACATCATCTCTATGGAGAGCAAACACCACAAAATCAAGTCAACCCTCGTCGCCAAAATGTCATCTTCCAATGAAAATAAGCATTTAGATTCAAGCAGCCACTTTGAATCAGATTTCCTCTTGCATAGAGTGGTTGTAAACGTTATTTCTAAAATATGACAAATAAATAAATAAAAAATTCAAGTTCAAATCAAAGACTCAAACAATTCTATTTTTCATATTGAACTATATAAATCGATCAATCAGGGTCCTATCATGCAATAAAGTGAATTGATGGACATTTATGTACATGTGCACTCATCTTTTTCAAATGATTAGTTATATAGTTAGTGATTAGTCAATGATATGCATGATGGAAAATAAGTCAATAATTCTGCTCGAATAAACAAAAAATTCATCTTACCTTGCGTTGTTTCTCCAAATCATATTTATTGCCAACTAATATAATAGGAATATCATCTCTTTTTCTTACACGATCGATTAGTTTTTTATATTCCATTGCAACATCAAAGCTGCGTCTATCTGTGATTGAATAACATATAAGGAAGCCCTCTCCTTGTCTCATGTATTGTTCTCTCATAGCAGTAAACTCTGGCTGGAAGGGAAAACATAATATACACTAGATAATGGCAACTCCGCGGAGTAGCAAATCCCAACGAACAAAATATCAATTCCGAATTCAAATCAATTATACTCATTACTTTGGTTAAAATTGAAAAATTTAGATTTTAGAATTGCGAATTCCTGCAAAGCAGCCATTTTGAATTTTCTGAGGTACAAATTGGAAAAATAATACCATAATTGTGATCTACTCCAAAATTCCTTCAATTTGAGTATTACATAGCCATACGTTGAAGGGATCGAATAATTATTGCGAAATCGTACATTAGACAGCCATTTGAATTTTAAGAGGCTCGAATCAGAAAAAAGATACAATATTTGCAATCTACTCTTAATTGCCTTTCATTTGAGTATAATAAAGCTATACTTCAGAAATATCTAAAAATTAGTGAAAATTTCTGTTTTCCTGACCCCCCCATACACGGCCCCTGGGGTCAGGATGAAAAACACGGAATATATGTGAAATATATTATGTTGCGAAAATACTACCAAAATTTCAAACAATAATATTAATTACTTTGGTTTAGAATGAAAAATTTATGATTTTTGCGAAAAAGTCCCGTCATTTTTAAAGCGGCGGCCATCTTGGAAAATTTTTTTTTGAGTAAAACTATTCATCAATATACATCTTTCCACCAAATATGAAGAAAATCCATCAACCAATATTTGAGTTATCTTCCGGACGGACGGACGGACTGACTGACTGACGGACTGACAGACTGACGGACTGACGGACGGACAGAGGGCTTCACTATATCCCTACCGAACTTCGTTCGTTGGGATAACAATTTGATAACATATAAGGAAGCCCTCTCCTTGTCTCGTGAATTGTTCTCTCACAGCAGTAAACTCTGGCTGGAAAAGAAAACATACTATTCACAATATGATGACATATAAGGAAGCCCTCTCCTCCTTGTCTCATGTATTGTTTTGATAGGGACATTAACCAAACATTTGATAGGGACATTAACCAAACATTTCATAGGGACATTAACCAAACATTTGACAGGGACATTAACCAAACAATTCATAGGGACACTAACCAAACATATAATTGGGACACTAACCGAACATATAATAGGGACACTAACCAAACATTTCATAGGGACATTAACCAAACATTTCATAGGGACATTAACCAAACATTTGACAGGGACATTAACCAAACATTTTATAGGGACATTAACCAAACATTTCATAGGGACATTAACCAAACATTTAACAGGGACATTAACCAAACATTTAACAGGGACATTAACCAAACATTTCATAGGGACATTAACCAAACATTTGACAGGGACATTAACCAAACATTTAACAGGGACATTAACCAAACATTTCATAGGGACATTAACCAAACATTTAACAGGGACATTAACCAAACATTTCATAGGGACATTAACCAAACATTTGACAGGGACATTAACCAAACATTTAACAGGGACACTAACCAAACATATAATAAGGACACTAACCTGTCCAGCAGTATCCAGAATGTCAAGCTTTGCCACATCACCATCTATAACAGCTTGCTTCTCATAGGCATCCTCTGCAAGAGACACAATGCTAATTTGAATAGTAAATAATGTAGATGTCTTGCCTCTGAGCTTTTGTAAGAGCAACAAGGCAAATCCACATGCCAAATGTTTCCAGTCTTTCCATTTGCTACAAACGCCAAACCCCAATTGCCAAACATCGTCCACAAAAAAATGTTGGAGACATATATATAAAACATATATTAACACTTCTGGTGGTGACATGAAAATGAAAAGTAAATTTGAGAAACAAAGGCTCAAATAGTGCAACATGAATCAAAGACTTATGCCATTTTAAACTCAAATGACAGATTGTGATTGGCCAGATTATGCCACATGTCCAGTTGTTGGAAAAAGGAGGTACGAGTTCTGGAGGTCTGTGTTCAGAGGATGAGTCGTTGCTCACTCATTCCTGGATGTAGTTTGTTATGTATGTTATGGATGTAGTTTTGGAATAAGAAGGGATAGAGAGCCAAGTGTGTTAAAATGTTTGCAGCAACTTTTTAAAACGAGGCATAAATATGTAAAATGTCACCTGGTCCTGCCATTTGTTACAGACACTGGCCACCAAACAACATGTGCCAAATACCAACCACCAAACACAATCCATAAAAAAGTGAAGACTAAAAAAATATGTTACCAAAGAGATATTATTCACCAAATAAAGTGGCAACCAAAACAAAATCATATCCTAATTACTTTCAAACTTTATTTGTATTACATGTGGTTCTAATACAGGTACATATAAGGAAATCACCATATATAATCGTCATTAACTACCTAATTTCATACTTGCTTTTTGATGCAAGTAAGATTTTCTTAAATACTTCAAATAAAGGTATGAGAAAAGTATGCAAGCAGTAGTGGTCTGAGCAGTAAACAAGGCCACAACTGAAGACAGTAAGATATCAAATCCAAGATAATCCAAAGCAAATGGTAGAAAACCCAATGTAATGACTTGGCAAGCGGAACTCACTATTGACATTTTAGTGTCTTTCTTATGCAGTAAAATTCCGAAGGAAAACATAGCAAATGTTTGTATAATTGGCCAGAATGTGTATAACTTAAAGGGATAGTTTACTGCGATAAAATTATCTACAGAAATGTGAAATAAATATAAAAATATAACCCTTGTAATGGGAGTAATCCAGCATATTGAAATAGAAATAATAAATGAAACAAATGCAATAATGGAGGTGCAGATAACTAGTTCATGGTCAAAATGTAACGATGAGTTCATCCCAGATGCAAGGTATGCAGATACCATTGTTGCAATACTGACTAATATCCTTCGCAATGAATAAAATGATGCATGGAGGACATGAACGTTTGCCAGTGCCATACTTCGTGTAGATTCAGATGGTGTTAGTTGTGCAATAACTAAACTGAGGATAAAAGTTTCACATTTTTCAATGAGCTGTTGGAATCCTAGAGGAAGTGTTAATTTAACCATTTGATGGTATGTCAGTGTTTTTGTACTTTCAACAGGTAGCTCATTGATCAAGTATATTTTATATCCTATAAAGCTGAAGATAAGATAAACCAGAGCTGATACATATGCTGATATTATTGGTATCAAGATTGGTCTTCTAGTTATTAAGGGTGTGGCCATGAGAGAGAAAATACTCCCAAATTTGGAGATAAACCTCAAAAACTCAGCAAGGAGACAAAAAGAGGTGTGTTTTTTCTTCAATAATAATCCATGGATTGCAGACCCAGTATTTAGGATCACGGACATCAAACAGAGTGATGCTATGCCAAATTGAATTTCTTGAAGTTCCTGATTAGTAATACGAAATAGCACTTGGATGGTGTATCCCACTGGTGTAAGACCAATGACAAGAAAAATCCCTGCTGTGATGGTGCTACTGCAAATCACAAAGATCAGTCCTTTCTTTAAGTCCATTTTTGAGTTGACCAGTATAATAAATCCTTGGCTTGCCTGACTTTGTGATAAGTATGCCCGAAGAATGTTCGCAATGTTGATTGTCAATGATACAACAACCAAGGATTCATTTATATCCTTGGTGTATGTTTGGCTCAAACTATCAACAATTCTAGCCATAGCTGGTTCCATATTAGCAATTGCAGTAGGTAGAAACATTTGAAATATAAACAAGCATTTTCCCCAGTCAGTTTCAGTCGCATCCTGGGCATTAAAATCCATCTTTGTGGAATCTTGCTTACTTAAAATTAGAATAGATCGAAATCTTAATAAAAAGCTTAAAATACTTTTACAGTATATGACATTGACCTGAAGTATCTGAATGAATACAAAAAACATAAGTAGAATTTATGAGTACAGAAACACCTGTGAAGTGAAACATCTCTGTAAATGGTACACATCCACACATGGAATACTTTTTAAAATCTGGGTAATGACACTTTGTTAATGAAAAATAAACTGCTTTACTTTTAAAAATCTTATTATCCATTTAAGTTAATATAAAATAAACCTCTGTAGGTAGAACAAGTTTATAGTGGAAAAACAAATTGAGGTAGAAAAGGTGTTCCACTTACACAGTTTTCCTGTATTGAACATATAAAATGAATATAAAATATCACATGAATGCATCTTTACAAAAATCTTTACAAAATAATCTAAACATTTTTCATTTATTATAAAAAGAAATGACTTCACATGAACCAATGAGTGTCTCAATAAAAATGTTACAAGTGCAAAATAGTCAATATCTTTTAGAATTTTGGCATTCACCCTAAAAACAAATTGCATTCTTAAAGAGAAAATTATCAAGATTAACTTAACACCAGCAGATTTAAAATCCTTCTATGGTTGATGACACAGGACAGATTTTATTGACTCATGTGAAATCTGACTTGGGCAAACTTCTCAGTATAGTTAAAAAGAACAAAGGACAAAGAGGAAGCATTCCTTTAACATCTAATCTTATTCACAGTTAAACATTTTACTGAATCATTTCTGCAATTTTCCTATCTCTTTCATAAAATGGCCACTCAACATTTCGGTACAAGCATGTGTGATGAGCTTCCTTTCTAGTCATATTACACTCAAATATTCTTTGATGAGGTTCATTCAGATCAGTTAGTTCAGAGTGTTGTGAAAACCTTAGTTATTGGGTGACAGCACAAGAGGAAATTCAGGGAGGGAGGAGGGCACTGGCGGATCCAGAAGTTAACAAGGGGGGGCTAACTTTTGAGCCAGGAAAAAGTTTCTACACTTGCGTGGAAATTTTGGGCCCCTAATACCAAAATTGTGCCTAAACTTTGAAAATGATAATTTTCTGATAATTTGGCCTAAAGAAGGGATAAAAAGGCCAAATTATGCCCAAAAAGGCCCTACAAAATTTTTAGGCCCTAAAATATTTTTCTAGGCCCACAAAAGGGAGGGAAAGGGGGCCTGCGGCCATAAAACCTCCATGGATCCAACATTGGGGGGAGGGTGGGGGGTAATTTAGGTGACCTTTGGGGGCCACTCGTCAGGATTATTCAATGCTATGATGCAATTTGCAGAGTTCTGTCACAGTCATTCACCTGTGAAAAGGAAAAGTTTGTTATGTATGTTGTATGTAGTTTTGGAATAAGAAGGGATAGAGAGTCAAGTGTGTTAAAATGTTTGTAGCAACTTTTTAAGTAAAATGTCACTTGACCTGCCATTTGTTACAGACACTGGCCAACAAACAACATCTGCCAAATACCAACCACCAAACACCATCCATAAAAAAGTGAAGACTAGAAAATATGTTCCCAAAGAGATATTATTCAACAATATACTTGGCAAACAAAATAAAATCATGTCCTAATTACTTTCAAACTTTTTTTGCATTACATGTGGTACTAATACAGGTAATATATAAAATGTATAATACAGGTAATATATAATATATAATGGTACTACTACAGGTAATATATATATAATATTTGTATTGTATAAGGCAATCACCATATATAATCGTCATTAACTACCTAATTTCATACTTGCTTTTGACGCAACTAAGATTTTCTTAAATACTTCAAATAAAGGTATGAGAAAAGAATGCAAGCAGTAGTGGTCTGAGCAGTAAACAAGGCCACAACTGAAGACAGTAAGATATCAAATCCAAGATGATCTAAAGCAAATGGTAGAAAACCCAATATAATGACTTGGCAAGCGGAGCTCACTATTGACATTTTAGTGTCTTTCTTATGCAGTAAAATTCCAAACGAAAACAAGGCAAATGTTTGTATAATCGGCCAAAATGTGTACAACTTAACCGGATAGTATACTTCATTGAAATTATCTACAGAAATGTGAAATAAATATAGAAATATAACCCTTGTAATGGGAGTAATCCAGCACATTGAAATAGAAATCATAAATGAAACAAATGCAATAATGGAGGTGCAGATAACTAGTTCATGGTCGAAATGTAACGATGAGTTACTCCCAGATGCAAGGTATGCAGATACCATTGTTGCAATACTGACTAATATCCTTCGCAAAGGGTAAAATGATGCATGGAGTACATGAACGTTTGCAAGTGCCATACTTCGTGTAGATTCAGATGGTGTTAGTTGTGCAACAACTAAACTAAGGATAAAAGATTCAGATTTTTCAATGAGCTGCTGGAATCCTAGAGGTAGTGTTAATTTAACCATTTGATGGTATGTCAGTGTTTTTGTACTTTCAACAGGTAGCTCATTGATCAAGTATATTTTATATCCTATAAAGCTGAAGATAAGATAAACCAGAGCTGATACATATGCTGATATTATTGGTATCAAGATTGGTCTTCTAGTTATTAAGGGTGTAGCCATGAGAGAGAAAATACTCCCAAATTTGGAGATAAACCTCAAAAACTCAGCAAGGAGACAAAAAGAGGTGTGTTTTTTCTTCAATAATAATCCATGGATTGCAGACCCAGTATTTAGGATCACGGACATCAAACAGAGTGATGCTATGCCAAATTGTATTTCTTCAAGTTCTTCATTAGTAATACGAAATAGCACTTGAATGACATATCCCACTGGTGTAAGACCAATGACAAGAAAAATCCCTGCTATGATGGAGCTATTGCAAATCACAAAGATTATTCCTTTCTTTAAGTCCACCTTAGAGTTAACCAGTATAATAAATCCTTGGCTTGCCTGGCCTGCTGTTAAGTATGCCCGAAGAAAGTTCCCAATGGTGAGTGTCAATGATACAACAACCAAGGATTTATTTATATCCTGGGTGTATGTTTGGCTCAAACTATCAAAAATTCTACCCATAGCTGGTTCCATATTAGCAATTGCAGTAGGTAGAAACATTTGAAATATTAACAAGCATTTTCCCCTGTCAGTGTCAGTTGCATCATGGGCATTAAAATCCATCTTTGTGGAAGCTTGCTTACTTAAAATTAGAATAGATCAAAGTCTTATAAGTTGATATGCGTTTACAGAATATTCCATTGACCTGAAGGATCTAAATAAATACCAAAAACATTAGTAGAATTTATAGGTACAGAAACACCTGTGAAGTGAAACATCTCTGTAAATGGTACACATCCACACATGGAATACTTTTTTAAATCTGGGTAGTGACACTTTGTTAGTGTAAAATAAACTGCTTTACTTTTTAAAACCTTACTACCCATTTGAGTTTATATAAAATAAACCTCTGTAGGTGGAACATGTTCATAGTAGAAAAACAATTTGAGGTAGAAAAGGTGTTCCAGTTACACAGTTTTCCTGTATTGAACATATAAAATGAATATATAAAATATCACATGAATGCATCTTTACAAAAATCTTTACAAAAGAATGTAAACATTTTTCATTTATTATAAAAAGAAATGACTTCACATGAACTAATATAATGAGTGTCTCAATAAAAATGTTACAAGTTCAAAATAGTTAATATCTTTTAGAATTTTGGCATTCACCCTAAAAACAAATTGCATTCTTAAAGAGCAAATTCTCCAGATTAATTTAACACCAGCAGATTTAAAATCCTTCTATGGTTGACGACACAGGTCAGATTCTATTGACTCATGTGAAATCTTACTTGTACCAACTTCTCAGTATAGTTAATAAAAAGAACAAAGGACAAAGAGGAAGCATTCTTTTAACATCTAATCTTATTCACAGTAAAGATTTTACTGAATCATTTCTGCAATTTTCCTATCTCTTTCATAAATTGGCCACTCAACATTTCGGTACAAGCATGTGTGATGAGCTTCCTTTCTAGTCATACCACACTCAAACATTCTTCGATAACGTTCATTCAGATAACCTTGTTCAGAGAGTTGTGGAAACCTTGGTTATTTTTTTTTTACTAATAGGATTTTATTAGTACTGATGCCCTTTTAGGGCCAAATGTACATACGATATACAAGTTTCAATAACAGTAAATCAGACCCTAAGATTCCCACACGCCAGGACGCCAGCGGCGCCTAGTTTTAGTGGCTGGCGTGCTTCGTCACAAAATACAAGTCCCCCTGGCGTATTTCAAAACGACCCATGAGCTTACCTTGATTGACTATATACGTCAATATTGGTCATGGTTTCCCCGATCCGCGGTAATATGAATAAAAATATCTGACGATCTTTTGCGGAAATGATAAAGATAATCGGGGAAAACTCTTCATTCAATTCGCAGGGCTCTATTGGGAATTTTGCAATTGATTCTTGGTTCATTTAGCGATCTGTACGGTAAACTCTCCAATAACAATCCATGCCATTATTGCAGAGATATGCTCATACCCCGTTCTAATGTTTCTGATTTTTGGCAAGAAAACTTTACTAGCCTCATGAAATTCCTGTTTTTCTTCTTTCATATATGGGCACATTAAAAACACAGATGGTTGGTGGGGGAGGGGGTCTTCAGGACCAAGTACATATAGAGCTCAGTTGGGGGGGGGGCATTTTCTTTAGGACAACTCTATTATTCTGATTTTTCTAAGCGCCCCTAAAGAATACGGTAAGTGATTTATTGGACTTGTAACGTTCAGATTTAAAAGTCCTTTTTGGCTTGTATTTTTTTGGATGGACTTGTAAAGTTCTGACTTACAAGTCTAAAGGACTTGTATCAAATATTCCGAATCTTAGGGTCTGAGTAAATATAGCAATAAGGTGAAGAAAATAGGATTACATTCTTCAAACAAGGCATTAACATGACAAAATGTCACCACCTAGTTGCTCACAATATTATGAGTTCAAACTTAAGTCAGATTTGAATTTCTGAGAACTTGTAAAGTCAAATTTGAACTTCTGAAAAGATGTAGATGATTTTGAAAAAAAAATTTGGTCAATTTGAAGCTTTGAAAACAGATAAGGTCATTGAAGGTCAAATGTCAAATCTAAAGTCAAATCTAAAGTCATATTTGAATTTCTGAGAACATGTAGATGATTTTGAAAAAAAATTTAGTCAATTTGAAGCAAGATGAAAAAATACCTTTTTGACCTTTTTTGACATTGAGAAGGTCATTGAAGGTCAAATGTCAAATCTAAAGTCAGATTTGAATTTCTGAGAACATGTAGATGATTTTGAAAAAAAAATTTAGTCAATTTGAAGCAAGTTGAAAAAAGACCTTTTTGACCTTTTTTGACTTTGAGAAGGTCATTGAAGGTCAAATGTCAAATCTTAAGTCAAATCTAAAGTCAGAACACGTAGATGATTTTGAAATTTTTTTTAGTCAATTTGAAGCAAGTTGAAAACAGACCTTTTTGACCTTGAGAAGGTCATTGAAGGTCAAATGTCAAATCTAAAGTCAGATTTGAATTTCTGAGAACATGTAGATGGTTTTGAAAAAAAAAATTAGTCAAATTGAAGCAAGTTGAAAAAAGACCTTTTTGACCTTTTTTGACCTTGAGAAGGTCATTGAAGGTCAAATGTCAAATCTAAAGTCATATTTGAATTTCTGAGAACATGTAGATGGTTTTGAAAAAATTTTTAGTCAATTTGAAGCAAGATGAAAAAATACCTTTTTGACCTTTTTTGACATTGAGAAGGTCATTGAAGGTCAAATGTCAAATCTAAAGTCAGATTTGAATTTCTGAGAACATGTAGATGATTTTGAAAAAAAAATTAGTCAATTTGAAGCAAGTTGAAAAAAGACCTTTTTGACCTTTTTTGACTTTGAGAAGGTCATTGAAGGTCAAATGTCAAATCTTAAGTCAAATCTAAAGTCAGATTTGAATTTCTGAGATTACGTAGATGATTTTGAAATTTTTTTTTAGTCAATTTGAAGCAAGTTGAAAACAGACCTTTTTGACCTTTTTTGACCTTGAGAAGGTCACTGAAGGTCAAATGTCAAATCTTAAGTCAAATCTTAAGTCAGATTTGAATTTCTGAGAACACGTAGATGATTTTGAAAAAAAAATTTAGTCAATTTGAAGCAAGTTGAAAACAGACCTTTTTGACCTTTTTTGACCTTGAGAAGGTCATTGAAGGTCAAATGTCAAATCTAAAGTCAGATTTGAATTTCTGAGAACATGTAGATGATTTTGAAAAAAAAATTTAGGTAATTTGAAGCAAGTTGAAAAAAGACCTTTTTGACCTTTTTTGACTTTGAGAAGGTCATTGAAGGTCAAATGTCAAATCTTAAGTCAAATCTTAAGTCAGATTTGAATTTCTGAGAACACGTAGATGATTTTGAAAAAAATTTTAGTCAATTTGAAGCAAGTTGAAAACAGACCTTTTTGACCTTTTTTGACCTTGAGAAGGTCATTGAAGGTCAAATGTCAAATCTAAAGTCAGATTTGAATTTCTGAGAACATGTAGATGATTTTGAAAAAAAAAATTAGTCAATTTGAAGCAAGTTGAAAAAAGACCTTTTTGACCTTTTTTGACTTTGAGAAGGTCATTGAAGGTCAAATGTCAAATCTTAAGTCAAATCTAAAGTCAGATTTGAATTTCTGAGAACACGTAGATGATTTTGAAATTTTTTTTTAGTCAATTTGAAGCAAGTTGAAAACTGACCTTTTTGACCTTTTTTGACCTTGAGAAGGTCATTGAAGGTCAAATGTCAAATCTTAAGTCAAGTCTTAAGTCAGATTTGAATTTCTGAGAACACGTAAATGATTTTGAAAAAAAAATTAGTCAATTTGAAGCAAGTTGAAAACAGACCTTTTTGACCTTTTTTGACCTTGAGAAGGTCATTGAAGGTCAAATGTCAAATCTAAAGTCAGATTTGAAGGTCAAATGTCAAATCTAAAGTCAGATTTGAATTTCTGAGAACATGTAGATGATTTTGAAAAAAAATTTAGTCAATGTGAAGCAAGTTGAAAAAAGACCTTTTTGACCTTGAGAAGGTCATTGAAGGTCAAATGTAAAATCTTAAGTCAGATTTGAACTTCTGAGAACATGTAGATGATTTAGAAAAAAATTGAAGTCAGTCTAAACAGTATTTGTTAAGTTATAGGAAGTTGTAAGAAATTGTTACAGACGCCGGACGCCAACCGCCGGACGCCAACCACCAACCGCCGTCGCAAAAAAAACGGAGACCATAACAATATGTCACCACTTTTGGTGGTGACATAATAATGACATATAAAATGTTACTTTGAGATAAGAATCCTGTCTCTACCAATCATTAGATAATTCATCATGTTAGCATATTCTTTTAATATGATCCCCTCACTCGTCGATGGAAAAATTGTATTTTGGTGGTGATTCATGTTTTTTAAAATTACAACACATGTTTTCAAGTTTTTCTATATGGGATTTTCTGATACACTCCAATTGTTTACATTTGAATAAAAAGTGTGTTTCATCTTCTATAACCCAGTCCTTACATAATTTACAAAATCAACTTTTAAGATGTAATGGGTTTTGTATATCGGCCTCTCTCTATCTTTAGATTGTGGGCGCTTATTCGTAATCTAGTTAAATGTTTAGCATTTGAAAGTGTCGTTTCTGAAAGGAGTGTTCAAATTTTAGTTGTTTAAATAATCTAAGTTTCCCCCCATTCTCACTTATCATATTCTTCCAATATATTTGATATCTCTCTTTTAATTTATTTTTGACTTTAATAGCAAGCCTATTTGTGCTCTTCTCTATGTTTACCTTATCATCAAGATTTAATTCATCAGACATTTTTATTTTAATATGGTACAGTATATTTTTGAGTTGTTTGTGCCATGTAAATGTGTTATTTGTTAAATCAAATGTTTTACTCATAATTAATGAATCGTTTAGTGAACTCCCATTTGAACTCAACTCTAAATGACCGAGGTATTTAATTTGTCTTTTTATAATATCAACTACCAAAGGTATTCTTCCCAATTCTCCTCTTACTGCCATGTTTTTGGCTTTTCTATGAACCCCTATAACATATTTTTGGAACCGAATATGATTGTTTTCAATTAAAGCACTTTTGTATTTCTGTTATTCTGTTATTGGGTGACTTCACAAGAGGAAATTCAAGGAGGGAGGAGGGCACTAGCGATCCAGAAGTTAACAAGTTAACTTTTGAGTCAGGAAAAAAGTTTCCACGCTTGCGCGGAAAGTTTTGGCCCCTAATACCAAAATTGGGCTTAAACTTTGAAAATGATAATTCTCTGATAATTTGGCCTAAAGAAGGGATCAAAAGGCCAAATTATGCCCAAAAGGCCCTTCAAAATTTTTTGGGCCCTAAAATATTTTTCTAGGTCCACAAAAGGGAGGGGGAGGGGGGCCTGTGGCCATAAAACCCCCATGGATCCGACATTGGGGGGGGGGGGGGGCGGGGTTAAGTCGGGTGACCTTTGGGGGCCACTTGTCAGGATTATTCAATGCTATGATCCAATTTGAAGAGTTATGTCACAGTCATTCACCTGTGAAAAGGAGAGCCACACATGCAGAAAACAACCAATCTGCTTTTGTCAGAATCTTGGAATGCCATCCAGGAAAGGCATGACATGTTAAACCACTGAGAGGGATTTTGGAACTGATGGTGTCAAATTAATCGAGAGAGCTTGCTTTTCAAGAATTTAAGTATATTTAAGGGTAAACCCTTAAAATTTTAAAAATATTGACATTTTTATACTTGTCACATTTTTATTGAGCCACACTAGAAAATGGCAACTACATAGATAGCAAATCCCAACAAATAATTCATGAATCTCAAAAGGGTGGAAAATGTTAATAGGACTTTCAAAAATATTGCTTTGAAGCTGAGTTTTCAGGTGATGAATAAATACTGTAAATGCATATGTACATTACTACGAGGGGTGATCAATAAGTAATAGATGCTTTTTTACACGGATGCTTTTCATAGACCAATACCTTTGATTTTCTTACCAGTGATACCTCATTCAATTATCTATCAACTCTGAAGATTCGAAAACAAAACATGTAATATATTTTGATATATCTTTATTACCGTGAGGGAGGTATAGGTACCCCGAGACCGACATGACGTCAAACATTCTGAGGCTATTTAAGCTTGTTTAACATGCAACGCAGTTGAATGCAGGCTAAACAAAACAAACCATGATGGCCATGAATAACCCCATTTTGTTATACCATAGTTGATCTTAAATATTTTATCATCACTATGTGGTATTCATGCCACATTCATTCTACAGGGCCCTCTACATAGGTTCCATCAAGTGCTATACATGTAAACAATTTCTCATCCTCTTAATTCAAGATTGTGCCACAAGGCTGAATCCATTCTCTGACATGTTAGCAAGATGCAGTTGCACTGATTGTTTTATATCATCAATGTCCATAAACCTGCATCCCTTCTCTATAGAAATAAGTAGTATAGGAATAAATAAGTCACATATGGGCAGATCTGGACAATATGGTGCATTGGCCAAGGGCTGAATTTTGAGGTCCAGAGGTCCAGGGATATTTCAAAAATATTTCAAACAACACAACACTTGTTGCATATAAAAAAAGTTTAAATCTAACTGAAATTTGCCAAACTGGCTAAAAACTGAATATGTGACGTAAATGTCGGTCCCGGGGTATCTGTACCTCCTTCACTGAAATAAGGATATATCAACATGCATTATATATTTTGTCTTCAAATCTTCAGAATTGATAGATAATTGAATGATGTATCATTGATAGGAAAATCAAAGGGATTGGTCGATAAAAAGTATCTGTGTAAAAAAGCGTCCATTACTTATTGATCACCCCTCGTGCATGAAGAATTAAGATAACCCCCCATAAAAATGTCACATCCTTGGAGCAGTATTTCAATATATGAAACTCTCCATCATATAGAATTATGCAGCAAACTCTTACCTATAGTGGGATCATGGTAATCTTGAAATGTATGACACACAAACTGCATAGTTAGTGCTGGAATCAGAAAAATAAACATTATAACAATGAATAATAATCATTGATACTCTGTATGGAAAATGGCACATACCCAATATGTAAAATCAAGGGATATTAGGTAATGTAATACTGCTGGTTATAATTATTTTACCATTAAAGGTCAGATTCTCTTTGATCTATTGTTGAACATGGAAGATCATTTAATGATAAGATACAACAATGACAAGAAGTCATGAATTTTCAAATTAAGTTCTGGAACCTTGGATACTTGTATAAACAGTACATGAAGAATCACATTATAAAAGTTAGTGAAATGCAGGACTTTTTTAAAACACAAACAGTAGGTCACTGAATATTGTCTCCTTATATATATATTGAATAAATAACAAAAAATAATCTAGGTATACATATTTATACACTCATACATTATACACTTATACATACATTGTTTAAAGATGCATACTATTGAATCAGCCAGGTGGCACGGTGGAAAATTTTACTGTCTTGTCAAACTACTGATTTTGAATGAAATAATTGGTACATTGCAATTCATTGGTCGCAATTATATATGAAACTTAGAAAATGTCATTCCACTAATTGACACAACTATGAACTCAATATCCTGGAATAAAAAAATAAACAACAATTCTGATCAGACTACATAATTATATACGGAAAAACCTTATACTGAAATTGCAACTATTTTTGAGAACGCTAAATGTTACCCTTAATATTGCGACTGAATTGAGGTAACTTTAGGGTTGCCACATTCATTATATGGCAATTTTGTTCTGATTTTAGTACTATGTTGCATTCATACTTCAGAGAGAACAGGGAGGCAATGCTGTCCATGTACTCTCTGTTAAGCATTAAGAAAAGCAATCAGTTGAGAAATAAAAATAAAAGTTACTTCATAAATAGGGACCTCACATGCCTTCTAGATAGTAGTACACTCCTAAATGTAATCCTGTAAGGTTAATCTTGGCCTTACAGAGCATGAGAAGAGTAATCCATAAAATTAGTTGTCAGTATGTTTCAACTTTTCCATTTTTCCAAGCAGTTCATTCAAGGCAGTCCACGCATGGTTGCCAAAAACAGTTCGTTCAGTACTTACCTTTCTAGTTTCTTAACCTGGATCTCCAAAATCTGGAGATTTTTGAGATATACATGTGGTGTGCAGGGGTTGTGCTAAGGTTCTGAGACCAGCTGATCAAAATGGCATTACGGACCAGTTGCCATGTTATTCTCCTATACCTACTGAAAAAATCTGGTCCGTATCAAAAGTGACCTGGTAAATGACCAGTGGACTGGCCCTTAGCTCAAGCCCTGTTGGTATATCAACAAACCATTTCTATATGAAAATTATTGAATATTTCTTAAAGTTCTTTCATAGATGAGTTTAGGATGGAAAATAGGAGGATGAAACGTTATTAGAAAGACAAGAAGGCTGTAACAGTTACAGGTTAATGATCGTTCCTATTTCAGGCTTTTAAAGGGGAGAATGGGTAGTCTGATACATGTATATTAGTATATAATACAGGAGGACCTGTTGTGGGTCAATACTCGAATCACTGTGGACAACTGAGGGCTGATGCTTTAGTTTAGTCATTGATAAATAACAAGTTATCTGGTAATATAACTTATCATAACTTAATTGCGATCTTGTACGTCCATTCCGTTCCGTGGTCATTACATAATTGTTGACAGGGGTACATTTAGGAGTATATAGGCATGTGAGGGTCCAATTCATGAGATGGTGAACGCAGAGTAGATAATTGTCAGACAAAGGAAGGCCTACATGGACTGCCCTGTCAACACTCATGCATTAGGAGTGATTGTCACGCATTTGTTGGAAAAACTGAAATCACGCATCATGCAATTTTGCGTGTATGATAAAATGTCACGCAAATCACACATTATGTTGATATTTAAAAATCTCCTTTCTATAAAACCCCAATACGGTAAAAAAACGAACACCGAAAAAAGGGAACACATTCTGTTCGGCCTTTTCACGTGAATTCTGTACATGTCATGCAATTCTGAGAAAAATGTGCATGGCACGCATTTGCTTCAAAATTTTTTGACAAGTTGACAGGCCTGCATGGGTGACATTCATGCCTCCCTGTACTCTAGTATTTTAGCAATTTTTGCGATTGGCGAAGTAGCAGTGGCTTACATGTAGAATGCTACATTGAATAATATAGACGAGGGTGCATGAATGCGCCTATGAAAAATAAAGCCAGAAGTGCATCTTTGTTATTTTCAGATTGGGGTCGGAGTTTTGTAACTAAAGACTTTACTGGCCAAATGGAAATGAAAAAAATAAAATTATCAAAATGAAAACTCTGACTCATTTCAAAAGTATTTCAATTTGAATAGACTTCTTGAAAAGTGGAAAAAGTTCTCACCACTCTTTCCTACTCCACCATCCCCCAAGATTACAATCTTGTAGACTCGTACTCCAGTCTTCTTCACCCCATTTGCTTGATGGTGCTGTCCCTGCATATTCTCGGCCGGGATTTACCTCATTTTACACAAAGATTTTGATTTTTGGCTGGCATTTCCTAGTGCAAGTACACTTTATACTAGAACCCTTGATTCTATAAATAGATACATTGAACATGCATTATATTTACGCAACGAATTAATAAGCAATCAAAGAACCATTATTCAATCATTTCAATGTTGTAATAAAACAAAGTAATGTGTTTTTATGAATAAGATCGTTGTTTATATATGCAATGGAAATATGGAGAATTAGTCCAAGCAAACATCTATCGATTTTGCAATAATATTTTGGTATTGATATAGAAACATAATTTTGATTTGAAAGTATTTATGTTCGTTTTTTATCTTAACTGACCTTGACCCCAAAACCAAAACATGGCGCAAGAAACTTGTGAACTCCCCTTGCTCAGCTGTTTTTCAAAAAATATCGATATACATGGAATAGATCTTGTTGGTATTAGTAAAGATAATGTGATTTTAAGTATCCAATCTTCAAATGGAGATGTAGCTATTTGCCAGGCAAACGGCGATCATGTAAAAAACCTGGCTATAAAAGTGCAAAGGTGATTTTTTATTTTTCTTCACATCACAGAGTGACAGAAAGAATTTATCAGTTTGACTTCTAGTTTTCACTCATTCAAATCTCTTTTTAGTCCCTTGGTTTAGTCAAGTTATTTTTGTTGAATTGGTCGAAGACAAAGATTGACCAACTTTGTCCTAATGTAGCTGTGATGTTCTGGTGTCATGTATTACATCGAGTCTGTAATTCTGTCAGTTGTCCAGGGCACAGGCCAGGAACTTATCGCATCCTACGACCCCTTTAGATTGTGGTTGTACACCCGTATTATTAGTAAGCCTGTCTTTCTACAATGTCGGAGAATGAACTACGCATTGCACTATTAAATGACCTACCTCGATACATTCCAGAGTATTTTAGAATATTTTTATGTTGTTAGATCGCTAATTGTATGGGTTTATCGGCAGAACAAAGAGATTTTAGTTTTTACATCGGAAATATATCAGCAATTTTGAAAATGTTGGAAGGGGAATTCCCCAGGGATTTCCCTTATGACTGGTGCATGCCGGGAACTGAATGGATCGAGGAATTTGACGGTTGAAATAAGTTAAATATTACACGCAAATATTGCTTTCAAAAATGAAAATATCTTCGTTCTGCCGATAAACCCATACAATTGGCAATCTAACAACATAAAAAAAATTCTAAAATACTCTGGAATGTATCGAGGTAGGTCATTTAATAGGGCAATGCGTAGTTCATTCTCCAACATTGTAGAAAGACAGGCTTACTAATAATACGGGCGTACGACCACAATCTAAAGTGGTCGGTAGGATACCATAAGCCAGGAACATGTATAATTAGTGCAAAATCACAATTTGTCTTAAGTAAATTTTTTCTTAGTGGACTCTAAGCACAATTTTTGTTCATGTTTCCGGGTCTGTGGTCCAGGGTTAAGATCTACCTGTATGTTGCCTCTATATCCAAAATGAAATGTATTATTACAGATAGTTTAGAGAACTATTCCAGACTCGTGGAATTGTTGAAACTGATAACCGACAGGTATAAATTTTCTTTCTCATCTAGCGATCCAATCTACCTACCTAGCATATACTTATTTTACTTGTAGACATTGGTGGGTAGACAACAACATTGTCTGCCTAAAGCAGAATGGGACTTTGGAAGTATATGGTCCATGTTTAGAGGAGAATGATTGGAACATTGTAGCAACAATGACACAAAATGATATAGCAAGCCTCATCACACAACATGGGGGACCAGGTAAATAATACAGAGTTGCCACCGTCAGGAAAAAGTTAGATTACAATCTAAAATGATACATGAAATGGCAAGAAATACATTTACTCCAACCATGTCAATGCATTCATTCAATAGTATTGTCATTATGTTGCTAAAAACAAAGTATATGCTCAGCTCAGAGAAATTCATGCTTGATCAGGGATTTCTGATTTGAAAATATTGGGGCAACCCAATGACAACATTTTAGTTAAATTTTAGTACATGTTAAATAAATAGCCAATTTTTGTGAAAAATCAGAAAATGCCCAGTTAAAAAATTGCATTTCTTGACAAAGAAAAGATGGAGATTTGACTCTATTACTATGAAGTCAACTTTGTCTGATTTCTAACAAGAACCAAGATGAACACATGTGGCTGTTTTCTTGAGGCTTTGTGGTGGACTGTCACTGCTGTGTTTCAGATATGGAATTTGCTGACATAAACCTACTGAGTCAATACAATCACTGTGCAATACTAGAGTGTAATAGAGAGCATATCATACAGGTAGCTGTAAGCCAAGAAGGACAGTTAAAGGTACTAGCCTACTACAAGAAATTGCTAATGGAATCCAAGGCAATGTGTCAGCGTGATGTCATAGTTGAATTAGATGGCGATTCCTTATGTATCCTTGAAAAGTTTCCAGATAGAATGCAAATGGTACCATGCAAATCATATAAAAGGTAAACCAAAAATGTGAATTGAAATTTCAATGTGTTTCTCAATTTAAGCTATAAAAATATGCTATTCAGTACTTGTTTCCTAGATTTATGAACGGAACTGAAGAGTTTGTTGAATCCCTTAACCCTCTACAGATTTTAGCATCTTCAAGCAAGAAAAGAGAAAACACACATTATCAATAAAGGACCTTTTAAAAAACCACAAACAACCAGATTTTACCCCTGATACATTTACCAATGTGATATTGAGCACAGATCTGTCATATGTGGTTCTAATGGACAATGTTGAAGGTCACATTGTAACCATTGATATAAGACATTATATAGCCAAATGGAAGATCATAGAGAATTCATGCATTTATGAACAGGCACATCCTGCAGTAAGAGAATTGGATTCAGAGAGTGTACAGGTACAGGGTGTCCAATAAATAAGGTGAAAGATATTGTAACTTTCTTAATATTGCACCAATCTTGATGAAATTTCCAGAGTTTGTTGCCCAAACCTTTTTACCTTTATTCTGTGAATTTAAAGCGTCTTCTATTTGATTGGCCAGAGTTGTGGTTGCTATAGCAACCGAAACAACAAAAAGGCGGGGCAAGTTTGTTTACGTCACAACTTTCCAAAACATATTTACTCTTTCTGAGATCTTTATTCATACTCCCAGGTCTATTACTACCATAAATACAATATAAAAACAGTCTTAAAGTCCCATTGTTATGAAAATAAGCTATTCAACATAATGTCCATCTCTAGCTTCACACTTCTTATGCCTATTCACCCACTCTCTAAACACACTTTCAAACCCATTCTTGCCCATTTTCTGAAGTCTTGCTAAGACATGTGATCTGAGTTCATCAGTGCTTCCAAATTTATTTCCTCTCAAGCCACGCTTGAGTTCTGCATGTAAGTAAAAGTCATCGGGTGCAAGGTCTGGGGAATATGGAGGGTGTGCAAGTAGGGGTAGCCCCAGTGCCCTAATTGTTTCACTAGTGAGCATAGCTGTGTGTGAGGGGGCATTGTCACAGTACAGCAGAAACTTCTCTCCTGGACGTTTTTTAACGGAATGGGTTTGAAAGTGTGTTTAGAGAGTGGATGAATTTACCTTCTTCTAAGGCCACTGTATCGTGGCCTTCCAGTACAGATATATTCCTGCATGAACAAATGGTCATGTCGTAATCATAAAATTTGAAATCATATGTCCGCCATTTTTCAACATCAGAATTTGAATTGCGAGTTTTAGTCTTATTACCTCACCAAAAATTCCAAAACACACATAAAGTGATCAGTGTATTAGTTCACATCATCTGGATCGCTAACTTAGAATTTACAGCCAGTTACTAATGTCAGACGTTAACGACATTTCGTCCAGTTTTCGAACATCGCCATTTTTCTTGGAGCCATTTTGTTTTAATTTTAGACGAAATCCTGATGAAATCATGTCATATCTCATCAAGGAGCCGAGCTGGGTCCGGTTTGATTAATGATTTATTTATCTGACGATTTTTAAAATATTCAATAAATTTACGACACCACGGCCAGCTTTTTTCAAATAGAGTTCACAGTATTCAAGATGCAATCCCCTCTAGCCAAGTATTGGCTAGAGACTCGAGTAAGGATGAATAAGCATAAGAAGTGTATAGCTAGAGATGGACATTATGTTGAATAGCTTATTTTCATAACAATGAGACTTTAGGATTGTTTTTATATTGTATTTGTGGTAGTAATAGACCTGGGAGTATGAATAAAGCTATCAGAAATAATAAATATATTTTGGAAAGTTCTGACGTAAACAAACTTGCCCCACCTTTATGTTGTTTCGGTTGCTATAGCAACCACAACTCTGGCCAATCAAATAGAAGACGCTTTAAATTCACAGAATAAAGGTAAAAAGGTTTGATCTAGAAACTCTGGAAATTTTATCAAGATTGGTGCAATATTAAGAAAGTTACAATATCTTTCACCTTATTTATTGGACACCCTGTACATGTATATTCTAAAGTAGTTATTACACTCCAAGAGGCTTCTCTCATTATATGGCAATCTAAATTCCTCTTTAATTTCCATTTTGTAATGTGTTATTTTTGCATCACCCAGCGAAGCTATAAGATCGCGTCCATCATCGATGAACATGTCCCCAGCCTTATCAAGTTTGTATCTTCATAAATTCTGCTGCGCAAATTCAAAAATTTGAACAATTATGAAATCTTAATTTTTGAATTCACATTTATTCTGAGATCAATATCATCATGGGCTTTAAATCAAAGTGATTGCAAATATTGTTTTTAGTGATACCTTGGAAACCCAATTTTGTGAATATTGAACCGTTCAATACATGCGCTTGATAATTTAAATGAATTTTTAAAGGCTAGTCGCATATCAGATGCAACATGGAAAAACCAGCTTGGTGACCTTTACCAGCGCACAAATACTCACGCTTCAAAATCAAGGGATCACCATGGTATTGCAAGTAAGCCAAAATGGACCGGATTCAAGTTGAAGCATGAAGAAATGACTAAAAGCACACAGACTAGAGATATTCATATACCTGGTGATGATGTCACTCTTAATGATGTCAGAGAAATTCATGTTGATGACACTGCCATCTATTTTATCATACAAAAGATGGAGGCACCTGCAAAATACATCTGTTGTTACAATATCAAAGATGGAACATGGAAGAAGTTTAGGTAACAATTTATTCCCATTCTGTCATAAATCCCACTGGCACCAAATTCTCTTCTATGTGCCTGTGGAGGTGAGACACTGAGTTGAGGTAAGGCACTGAGTTGAGGTGAGACACTGAGTTGAGGTAAGGCACTGAGTTGAGGTGAGGCACTAAGTTGAGGCAAGGTTCTAAGTTAAGATGAGGCACTGAGTTGAGGTGAGGCACTGAGTTGAGGTAAGGTACTCAGTTGAGGTGAGGCACTAAGTTGAGGCAAGGTACTAAATTGAGGTAAGGCACTGAGTTGAGGCAAGGTTCTAAGTTAAGATGAGGCACTGAGTTGAGGTGAGGCACTGAGTTGAGGTAAGGTACTCAGTTGAGGTGAGGCACTAAGTTGAGGCAAGGTGCTAAGTTGAGGTAAGGCACTGAGTTGAGTTGAGGTACTGAGTTTAGCTGAGGCACTGAGTTGAGGTGAGGTACTAAGTTAAGGCAAGATACTTAGTATAGGTAAGGCACTGAGTCGAGGCAAGCACTGAGTTGAGGTGAGGTTCTGAGTTGAGGTGAGAGGCACTGAGTAGAGGCACTGACTTGAGTTGAGGCATTGGGGTGAGATGAGACACCGAGTTGAGATAAGGCATTGTTTTGAGGTGAGGCACTGAGTTGAGGTGAGGTACTGAGTTCAGATGAGGCACTGAGTTCAGATGAGGCATTGAGTTGAGGCGAGGCATTGAGTTTATGGTTCTCATGAATTAAATGTAAAAGAAATGCTGGCAAATAATTAAACATACAATTCTATGACTACAATTCTGATTGGTTAGCTGAATCCAATCTGATTAGACAAGACTAGATCAAAGCATGTCTCATATTCAAAGTTTAAGATGAAATTCTTATTATTGAAACTATTGAAAAAAGTATGGTGATGGTTGCGGTCAACAAATCTCACCTCTCAAGTGAAAAATAACATTTTATTTTAGACATTTCTAATTGAATGATACATAAAACATTCATTTTTTAAGTTGACCTAGTTAGATAAATCTGTATATTCAGGACTTCAGTATGCTAGCCCATGGGTACAAGATAGTATGTGAAAGATATACATATAATCACAAAACTCAGTTTACTTCACATACCCTGTTTATTTCTACTTCATGTTCTCTTATTTGTAGGGTTGATCCTAACAGTGGTGTGCTATTCTCACATAACTCTGCCCTGCCTCACTTGGTTGTATCATCATCAGCCTTTTACAGCTTAACAGTGAACCTTCAGCAGGAGAGACTCATTAACAAGGTATGCTATTGCGAGGAATTAAATGAATGATCTGAGGCATCGAAAGCTTAGGTCTTTTGATGTTCACCTGATTTTACATGATATTTATATAGAGTTGAGGCAAAATTTGTAAATTCACAATTTGAAGAATGTTGATCAAAATAAGCTGATTTTTCAAGATTTATCTCACTGAATTTCAACAAAATTCAATCTATTCAACATTGAACATACCAAGGTCAATATTGAGCGTACTAGTATTAAAATGAACTATTATCAACATTTTGGTTAATATTACTTGTATCAGTATTGACATAAGAATTCCTAACCTATACAATAATCACTCCATGATTAATAACAAAATGTTAACATTGAATGTCAATGTTCAGCCTCTGTAACAAATGGAAGGTGGTGACATTTTGCATGTTAATGCCTTGTTATTTTATGGTTCCAGTTGATGGTTTATGGCAGTGCAGGGTTAGCAGATGTGTTGTGTAGACTGAACAACTGGGAATGCCACAGTATTCCTATGCACACACTGGAGATAGGTCTGAAACACAGGCAACTGGACACTGTGTTGTTCTTCCTCAGTAGCAGACAGAATGGTAAGTACAGTAGAACCTGTGTAAGGAGAACACCTTTGATGCCTCAAAATAATTATCCCACCGAACGAAGGATTTGCTACCCCGTGGAGTTGCTGTTTTTCTAGTTTGGCCAGTCCTTAGATGTATAATGTATGATTGATGAATAAAGTAGATTATCATATAAAAAATTAATTAATTGTGCTTTACTTCATTAATACAGATGCATATAAAATTAGGTAGAATTACTGTTTTCAAAAATATGGAAATAGCATCTATATGTACATTGTGCAATCTGTTATGATTGAAAATAAATCTGTTTTTTTTAGATCTGTTAGCTTTAAAGTCATCTCTCACCGATACAGGCACCACTGCCAAACATGTTGTGTTCACAGACATGGACATCTTTCACATGGATGCTATCATAGCCTTGCTTACGACCACAATCCAGGTGAGAAATAGTATTCGAACATAACTGTATTCACCCCTTCTATAAACTGTGAACAAAGTCAACATTTCACCTGGGGTATATTCGCGAAGAATACCTTTGGTGATACATGTAATGTGTGACATCACAACGGCAGGTCATTGTAATGGCAGACCATAATGAATATTCGAAACATTTTGGTGAGTTTTCATGTTCGAATCTTAATATAGACTTCAGAGCAGGGGTAATATCGTCGAATACACCCCTTAGGGCTAGGCACAAAAACTTTCTAACCCTTACTGAAAACGTTTGTGCCTAGCCCTGCGGGGTGTATTTGACAATATTAATCCCGCTCTTCGGTCTATATTTCTTTAGTACACCAATATATCCTGCCACCATTTGCTTCACAAAAGAAAGATATATTTCTAGTAGGCCTATAGGATATATTGACTGGTGGTGCAAGTCGCAAAGATAACTTGAGTCAACTCAGTTACAAAAAATTAAGCCAGGAGTCAATGAAAATGCATCTTTTCATGTCTTTTTTTGCTAAAATTATTAAAGAAAAATTGCATAATTCACTTCCAAAACAGTCTATTGATGCTTTATTAAATCTATCCTATTGTCTCCTGAAGAAGAAGTCACTCCGTCTCATCCCACCTTCATCTTTTATAAATCTAATCTCCTTTATCCTCTTACCTAGGAATGGCCTCTTCCTCCCTCTCGTTCTTTCATCATACCTCATCCACTTTAGTTCCCCCTCCTCATTATTTACCATTTCATCTTTCCAACCAATCTCCATTCAATTTCCCCCATCATCTCCCATCTTCAAGTTTCGCCTTCCTTATTTTCAGGAGAATCTTAGTGATCACCAATCTCTGCAGTTTGGTCAGCAGTTGCTGAGAATAACATTGAGCTATCTACACACCTTGTTGGGAACATTGTCGGAGATACACGATAACTACACATATTCTCAACCAGTCGGGCACCTGGAGATAAGTGCTGCTAAAAAAGGTATCAATTTTAATTGGTATATTATTTTAAATGAGTTTTACACATAGAAATTGTTTGATTGTACAACTGTACTGAAGTTAAGATATATTCATTACAAAAATGAGGTCATATTTGTGCGATAACATGTAATTATATTTAGAATACTTTTCAAATGCTCACACAATTATTTCGTCATCTGTATGCTAATTGTGCCAGTGATATTTATAAAGATTTTGTTCAATTATAATTCCAAAATCTCTGTTTTTAGCCATTAATGAGTTGCAAGGAGCCATGGAGAAACTTACATCAAATATTGTGTTTCTGCGTACATTACTGAAGACCCCTGTTGCGAGGGATGATGTCGTTGACGGTGTAGAAGTATTTGAGGAAAATTTCCCATCACATTGGAGTCACATGTCAAATGAAGTAATAAAATTAAGTGATACGCATTATATACTTCATTTTGGTCAGCCAAATGTGATTATTTGGAAATGAAAAACGTGATTGTTGATTACATTGAAATAGAGTCTGTTATTTTGATTTTGTAGGCAATACATTGTTCTGTATTCATCCATTCAGAGTTATTATCGTGTAATCTCATTTGCATTGTATATTATCCAGGCTGTGATCTGTGATGGTATCATAGAAGGCAACATTCCCCTTGTACAGTGCTACCTTGCTGGCAGATTCAACACAGGGGAGGGTGACATTGCAAATATAGTGAATGTTGGCTTACAGTGGGCCCTTAAACATATCAGTGAGAGAGAAATACAAACTGCAAGGACTCTGTTCACAAATTTAGTAGGCATTCAACCTATTTGACAAAATTCTTGTTTAAAATGTTTGTAAATTGCTATGAATCAATTATTATGGGTTTCTAATGCTTGGATATTTTTTTTATTTTTTTTTTATTTTTTATATATTTATACAAAGAATACATTAAACAAGTGCACATGTGCTTGTGGCTGGGCATCAGCATTATCAGCCACGTTATATGATGAAGATCAATTAACAGTATTCAATCAGACATTAAAATAGGGGTTCTATTTGTGGAGGGTTACAGTGGTGGGGGTGACCTAGACATTTTTACATCGTTCAAAAAAGATGGCACTACATTTGAGGATATCTTAGTTTACAGCTTTAGGTAGCCTTTTATCACCATTGAGGATAAGGATGGATATGCTTGGATATAATCCTCAGATTGTATTATTCAAGGAGTAAATCGTACAGTTGTTTGAATTCCAAGACACATCTCTTCATTTACATATCAATTATTGTCATTCTCATTCATTGATATGCCTTTAGTCATAGTCCTTCTCCAAGACCCTAGACTCCCTCCTTATCTACTTCAATAACTATTGTTGAAGTAGGACGACGGGGGGGGGGAGGGTCTTGAGCCAAGACTACTTTAATCAGTGCTATTTTGAATTGCAGGGATTTGATGCTACATCCAAGTTGCGTCAGGTATGTTTCTTCACACCATACAAAAGTCTGCGAGACTATTTGATTGAGGAGCTTAGGAGCAAGGGTGACTTGAGTGAGTTTGAACTCGGAATGGTTGAATACCTGCATAAACTTGAGGCTTGGTACTCCTGTGTGTCATTTGATATGGCAAAGGTCCTCAGAACTGATGGAGAAGTTGTGTAAGTAATAACAAAGGCTTATGTAAACCAAATGTATGATTATGTGCCCTTGCAAATAAAATATATTTTACTTGTTATAGTGTTCAACAGGGCCCACAATTCCTTCCTGGTCAAACTGTTTTAAGGAGTTTTTTACATGTTTTTTATGAGAAAGAAAGGAGAAAAAGCCTGATCACTGAGTAATATCCCCCAACCCAATAATTGTGCTAAACTGACAATTAACTTGCAGGGAACATAGCATTTGAATATACAAGTTCAAGTTGCGAATGGCCAAAGCACTCACCCTCACAATAAATGGAAAAACTTTACCCCGTATGCTTTCCGCCCAAACTTTGGATTTGCAAATTGTTGACCTTATGGAGTGAAAAACTGCCAAATTTTATGATATCTTGTTTTAATGTTTTTAGAGAATGGAGCGATACAACACACCTCAAAGATGTGATGTCACAGATGGATCACCCAATAGGTGTCGCTGCAGGAGATCTTGTGGAGTCAGATTTGGCAAACTCCCAGACGTCATATTATAGTCACATGTTGTTAGAGTGGTTGAGAGGCTGGGATGATGCTACTAGACAGAGTGTGCTCATAGAGAGACTTCTCAACACTAAAGGTTTGTTTTCTTTGAACATCCAATCAAAAATACAGTACATGTGCATGAAACATACAATGTTGCTGGCAAAAAAATACTCATCTACATGAATACCTGATATCCAAAATACAGTCATCATGCTATGATGTAGACAGGAACTGTTTTCAAAATAAATGACACATTATGTGCAGATGTTTCACTCTGAGTAGTCAAGAGGTTAAAATAAACTACATGTACTGTTCATTCTATTGAGTTGCTACTTAAGTGAGGTTTAAGTGAAAATAACACAATTACATGATATATAGGGAAAAGAAATTTTAAAAATGAGAGCATTTTTAACAGGGATGTGGATTGCCCCTTGTATATTATCAGTAAAACCTTTAAATTTGAACACCTCCATAAATGGAACACTTTTCTGTGATCCATAACTTAATGTAAATTTAATGGCTTCCTGGTCATCTCAACCCCAAGTCAACTCAACCCTGTAAAATTCAACCCCAAGTCAACTCAACCCCAAGTCAAGTCAACCCCAGTAAAACTCAACCCCAAGTCAACTCAACCCTGTAAAACTCAACCCCAGTAAAACTCAACCCCTATATTTCTATATATTGATAAACTTATAAGAAAGTTTATTTCATAAAAACAATTCTGATGATTCAGTTTGTGATTTTCATTCTTAGACCACTGCCTTTTTAGATTATAGTTAATAATGAGTTTATCTCCAAAATGTCAATATAATCATAATCATAGGATTAAAATATGAGTCATTATATTAATCTTGCTAATATGTTTGTTTTGTTGTAATCCCTATGAGGTTGACACTCGTGATTATTTGGAAAACTGGAACATGACCATGATATGTTTTGACAAAAAATGATGCAACTTCCTTCAAAATTGGGGGAAGTGTGTGTGTGCACCCCTCCTGGCTACATCTATGCTTTCAGTCTATTAATTACTAAATGTTAATGATTTTGTTAAAGCATGTTCATATAAATAAAAAGTTATATTACATTGTTAATTATTTCTAAATTGTCTCAAATTTGATTTCAAAAGATGTCTTTAATTAAATAATTGTGTCAACTTGATGAATTATCCTTGAGCTTAACCGTTTTTTTGAATACTTTTACAACTTTCTATTCAAAGTATCATGCAAAATGCTAGATTTTCAGAAATGAATGACTAAAATTATTCATCATAAAAAAATCAAATTAGACATTGCACAAATGAAAAGGGTTGAGTTTTACTGGGGTTGAGTTTTACAGGGTTGAGTTGACTTGGGGTTGAGTTTTACTGGGGTTGACTTGACTTGGGGTTGAGGTGACTTGGGGTTGAGTTGGACTGGGTTGAGATGACTTGGGGTTGAGATGACCTGTCACCATTTAATGTACATTTGATTGGTCATCAAAAATATTTTTTCGATAATTTTTTTAGATCTCCTTAATGAGCAGATTACTCCAGATGTGATGTTGGACTATTTGGTGAGACACAATGCCACAGAGGCACTGCTTGCATGGGTGAGGGATGGGGAGAGCATTCCTGGATTAGGTAAAGTTTTAAGTGACTAGCATCTTCCCTTTACACTACATTGCGACAATTATGAAGTTTGACCAACCCCCATCCTGTCTGTTTCATTAAACAGTAACTCTTTGCCATCTGGACCAATTCTGAATCACTGGATTTCAATCTGTTGGATGGGTATTCCTAGAGACATTGAGAACATGCATATTTTGCGAGTATACTCTAAGATTCAGACTCAGACCCTCCATTCTCTTTCTTTTCAGAACTATTAAAGGCCATATGCAATTGGTTTTCTTAACAATAAATATTTTATTTTCATCATGATTACATCACAATTACATATTGTATTGGTTAATAAATATATGTTACTAATAATGATAAAAAAGTTAAAAAAACCAGCAGACAAATCTTCCCATCCCACCATGTGTTAAAGAGATATAAAAAGGTGAACTATTATGAAATCTAATTTCCTGACCAATCCCAAGGCCCGACTTAAATTTATATGAAAATGTGTTGAAAAGGTGAAAGTACAAATATGACTTCTTTCTTTCTTTGTGGCACTGAGCAACACATCAACTATCTATGTATTTCTAAGAGCGTTGTTTCCTATGTCCTATGTTAAGGCTCAGATTTCTCTTATTCAACTTGTTTGTTTTAGATGTGACATCTGAGAGGTTGGATTCCCTCCAGAATTGCAGTGATTATACGAGAAACGCCCTTTTAGATGAGGCAGCCAGGTATCATTAAGATTTATTTCAATATTTTTCAAGTAAACAATTATATATTTTTTATATATATTTTTGATATGTGTTATAAGAAGCATTTATGGTGGCTGGTGTTCAGTGTGGCATTCAGTGTAACTTCAGTGTGGCATTCAGTGTAACTTCAATGTGGCATTCAGTGTAACTTCATTGTGGCATTCAGTGTTACTTCAGTGTGGCATTCAGTGTAACTTCAGTGTGGCATTCAGTGTAACTTCTCAGTGTAACTTCAATGTGGCATTTAGTGTAACTTCAATGTGGCATTCAGTGTAACTTCAGTGTGGCATTCAGTGTAGCTTCAGTGTGGCATTCAGTATAACTTCAGTGTGGCATTTAGTGTGAACATTTGGCATCAATCAAACCTTTATATGAAACCTATAATATAGGAATATTATGTAAAAATAATTGATCAATTTTGAAAACTAATATCTCTCATTTTAGGAGAGGGGTGTTCAGTTCTGATGAATGTCAAAACTGGAGTAAGTTGTTGAAGAGGCAAGCACGTGTGCATAATGTGATCGCATACCCCAAGGATATGGCGACAAATGGTGACAGTCAGGTTATCTCCCAAGATGATTACCACCTTCATTTCATAGAAATGTGTCTGAAAAACAAGTTGCTGCCATTATTGTATCACTATGTGGACTTCCATAGGTACGCAACACATACGCTTGATATTATTGAAAGCTTGTAGTCTTGTACTGAGAGTAAGGATAACAGTGTGTCTACGCAGTATTATTAAGCTGAACTGTACATTTTAGATTAACATTTTTATTAATATGTCAGTTTGTCAAAGAAATCCTCAAAGTTTCAAAGGAGTCTAGTCATAAATTAATTACTGAGCATCTTATAGGGCTTCACTGTGGCACCAGAGTCAAGATATAGGGACATCAAATATTGGCACTTTAAAATTAATGTTATTTTCGTTAGTTATCAAAGAAAATGGTTTTTATGGTAGAAACTCTTTTTGAATCATGGTCAGTTAATCATTTTGAAAAAGTGCTACTTTGGCTAATGATGTGAGATTTTTATGGAATTAAGTAATTACATTACTTTTAAAAAGCCAATATTTTCTGTCCCTATATCATGACTATGGAGGCCAAAACTGCTATAACTGCAATAGCTCTTAACTTCATAGTTCATAACCTACTTCATACACATTGATAATTTAGGGGCCAAATTAATTTGCTTTTAGTAACATAATAACTTATACAATACAATTATTGATAGACCACCCACAGGCTGAAAGGCTAGTTGTAATTAATTTCTGTTACCTGATCTCCACTGCTTATTAGACTCCAGATTGAAAATCTGGAGTCTATTGTTTTTGCCTGTTTTCTTTATTATTATTATTATTATTTTTCTTCCTCCTCACCAAATTTCTCGTCAACTATAACAGCTTACTTAATCCAACTTACATGGTTAACTAAAGACTGAAACCGGCTTTCTGGGAAATTAGGTCAAATTTTTATCTAGGTCAAAGGTCAAGAACTAGGTCAAATCTTACATTTTCAACATTCTTTATCATATCTTCGTCAATATTCTTCGTAACTCCTTCATCTTTTTTTCATCGTGTAGCTTAGAAAAAGGCGAATCAAAGATATGACATCAGAATTTTGATTACTCTTACCGATTTTGAGATATGGCGTCCGAAATGTAGGTCACGCCAAAACATGCCCCAAATCGAATGTGTGAGCTATGAAAAAGATGTAAAATTTTCTCAGGAATCCAAATCTGCAAACCAAATTTGGATCGGACTTCCGGTTCGGAAGTTATGGCGTTTTGAAAGCTCAAAAATCGCTAAATTTGGTGCCTATGTTAAGTCAATGGGATAAAAGACTTTTTCGAAGTGTAAAATACAGGATATAGACTGAGTACAGCTTAACATAATGAATGCTTGTAAAAGAAGGGGACCTCAAAAGCTACATAGCTTCAAAATTTGGACACCAAAATGCCTAGGTCAAAATCTAGGTCAAATTCATAGTTTTTCCTTATTTTTACGATTCTGACACTACACTTTAATAATTTGCTTCAAAATTTTGTATACAGGTAGCAAAGAGTGTGCTAATAGTGTTAGCCTTTTGCCGTCAGAAAGTATTTTGACCCACTTTTGAGATATGGTGTCCGAAAAGTAGGTCAAAATGAAAAGTTCTCCAGATTCAACGTATGAGTTATGATTTAGGGGTAGAATTTTCTCAGGAATCCGAATCTGCAAACCAAATTTCAATCCGACTTCCGGTTTGGAAGTTATGGCGTGTCCAAAAAGTAGGTCAAAATAAAAAATTTCCAAATTTAACGTATGAGTTATGAATTAGGGATAGAATTTTGTCAGGAATCCGAATCTACAAATCAAATTTCGATCCGACTTCCGGTTCGGAAGTTATGGCGTTTTGAAAATTCAAAAATCGCTAAATTTGGTGCCCCATGTTAATTCAATGGGAAAAAATATTTTTTTGAAGTGTAAAATACGAGATATAGACTAAGCACAGCTAAACATAATGGAAGCCCATTAAAGAAAGGGACCACAAGACCTTCTTTTCATAAAAATTTGGACACCAAAATGCCTAGGTCAAAATCTAGGTCAAATTCAAAGTTTTTCCTTATTTTTGCGATTCTGACACTACAGATTAATTATATTCTTCGAAATTTTTTATACATGTAGCCAAGAGTGTGCTAATAGTGTTAGCCTTTTGCCGTCAGAAAGTATTTTGACCCACTTTTGAGATATGGTGTCCGAAAAGTAGGTCAAGCTAAAAAGTCCTCCAAATTTTACGCATGAGTTATGAATTAAGGGTAGAATTTTCTCAGGAATCCAAATCTGCAATCCAAATTTCAATCCGACTTTTGGTTCGGAAGTTATGTCGTTTTGAAAGCTCAAAAATCGCTAAATTTGGTGCCCCATGTTATGGCAATGGGAAAAAGATTTTTTTGAAGTGTAAAATACGAGATATAGACTAAGTACAGCTTTACATAATGAAAGCCTATAAAAGAAAGGGACCTCAAAAGCTAGCTTCACAATTTGGACACCAAAATGCCTAGGTCAAAATCTAGGTCAAATTTATAGTTTTAACTTATTTTTGCGATTCTGACACTACACTTTAATTATTTGCTTCAAAATTTTGGATACAGGTAGCAAAGAGTGTGCTTATAGTGTTAGCCTTTTGCCGTCAGAAAGTATTTTGACCCACTTTTGAGATATAGTGTCCGAAAAGTAGGTCAACATGAACGTTTCTCCAAATTTAACGTATGAGTTATGAATTAAGGGTAGAATTTTTCTCAGGAATCCGAATCTGCAAATCAAATTTCAATCCGACACTCGGTTTGGAAGTAATGGCGTTTTGAAAAATTAAAAAATTGGTATTTTGATATCCCATGTTATGTCAATTATCTTTGTCACTATTCGTCGTTATTCCTTTATCTTTCTTTCATCATGTAGCTTAAAGACAGTCCTTTCATTATTGTAACTGTCTTTTTTGATTACTCTTACCGATTTTGAGGAATGGCGTCCGGAAAGTAGGTCAACACAAAAAGTTCTCAAAATTTAATGTATGAGTTATGACACAAACGTAGAATTTTCTCAGAAATTCGAATCTGCAAACCAAATTTCGACCCAAATTCTGGTTAGATAGTTATAGTTGTTTGAAGTCTCGAAAAGTCGATATTATGATATCCCCATGTTAAGCCAATGGAGACGAAGATAACTTACTTAAGAGTTTTCTAAATGTCTGTATTTTAGATGACTCAGCTTATTCTGAATGGCTCAGCTTACAGTATTTTGGATGACTCAGCTTAAAAAAAGTTTTAAATCTGGAGTCTTAAATTGAACTTGTTCAATTTACATGTCTAGTTATTTTTCATTTTATAGACTCTCAGAAGATGATTGTAATCGCATTAGGGGAATTCTGACTGAAGATCAACGTCATTCTTGGACGACATTGATAAGTTTTAGAAACCTAGGCGCATGTGGATCAGGTAAGCCTTTCATAATAACCCTGAATTATTACTCAGATGTGAGTATGTAGTTACCAGTTTCTCCACCAGGTGGCTAATTCTAGGGAAATAACATGTCGTGGTATTACAAAGTTCTCTTAAAGTTGAATATTCATCAGTTTTAGGATTTCACTTTCCATATTACCCTTATGTATCCGATAGTTATACAAATTAAAACATGTCCAGTAAAAGAAAATATTATCTGCCCAATACAAGAAAAGATATTTCACTTTTTGTGATTTTACATCATGGGGTCTATGGAAAAAATCTCGGACCGAGAAGTCACATTTTCAAAGAAAATTAAATTTTCAAAGTTGATAAACTCTTTTCAAAACCACATGTAATCTTACATGTAGAATACAAATATGACATCAGTTTGACTGAATTTTGAATTTTTAATGACATAAAACAAGTTTATTTCTACTCTCATCTGGTCTATAGTTTTAATTTAGAAGGGACAAAAGATATAAACCAAAACAACCAAATAAGGTGTGTATTAAAGATTTACTTTCCTAAACAACCCTCTGAAGAAAATCGAAATTCCTGGGTGTTAATCCTTAGATAATCCTTGAAAATGAGAAATATCCTTTTGGATTATATAGTGCAATTTTATAGTCAATAAAATGGTTTAAAGTGTATTCATGTTTTTTGGATGAAAAACATAAAATAAGCGAAATGCATGAAAAACTTCATTCTACAAACAACTCCCCCCTTTACTGATTTCAGGGAATGATGTGTGGTTGCCATAGACCAAATTTTACTAAGATTTAAGGTCCAAATCTTTCTCTTGAAGAATTCCTAATAAGGATGCATCTTGTGATAAATTCACAATTTTTAATTCCAATTCTGTCTTGAATAAATGTTAAGATACAACTAGAGTAGGTCAACCTATTTCAAGTATTAAAAAATCAGTGATTTATCAACCTAAAAAATGAATAGATATTACTACATGTATATGCAAGACATATGGAGATCATTTTCAGTAGGCTCAGACCTGGCCTGCTCTTGAATAGTCAATTGAATACTCTAAACTCTGGCTTCAGTATATAACTCATCCTGAAATTATGGTTGAGACTATGCCACCCGAATGATATCTTTGGACTCATGCACAATGTTTTAGGGTGTCCCTGATCCCTGTTTAGGCCTTACTTGATGTTCTATTCTGGTTTCAATCTTTACCTGTTTCTCAATTTGAAATACTTGAGACTTTGCAATCATGTCTTCTTTGGAATTTATTTCTATATTGCCTCTTTATTTCATCCAAGATATGATTTTGTCTTTATGTTTATTCCTTAAAAAGGAGCTTAGATTTCCATCTTGGTGCAAAATAAACTTTATGTACAATTAAAATGTTATATCATCATCCATAGATTCCAGTTTCTGTACTTGATATAATAACTAGATTTCCTAGATATCTAAGAATTGATAACATTCTTGGGCAGTTCTGTTTTGGGTCACCCTGTATATACTGTACATTAATGAATAATACCAGTTTGATACTAATAAGATCTGACAAAAAATGTAGGTAAAAATCTAATCTCATTAGTTATATGTTAAAGTCAGGCAGTACATATGAGAAAGGTAATGCAAATAGGCTGTCACACCTATTAATAGTTAATACACAGCTTCCTGTAAGAGATATATAAGTTTTCACCATGGAAATATTTTGATTGGCTAATGCAAATCATCTGATGTTGGAATGATGGACTCGCTTTTCATCGCTTTCCACTGGGTCTAGACACAAGGCAGGAACAACTGAAATCTTGTGATTTAAGATGGTGGTGGAGGTGTGTTATTAAAAATGGTGCAAGCACATAAACTTAAAATCATTAACGACACTGTTAATCTAAATGGTGGTTAAACATCTAATTGACAATTAAATCAAAGAATAGATGCTTGATAAACAAAGAATTGAAAGTTGTAGAAATTAGATATAAATATGAATTGTGCAGACAGCATTCGAGTATATGTAACGGCGGTAATTATTTTAGTTGGACTGATAGGCAATTCTCTCTCCTTGGGAGTGATGCTGCAGAAAAAAAATCGTCGGATAAGCACATGCCTATATATGGCTGCATTAGCTGTTGTAGATAATCTACAAATGGTTACATTGAGTATCGACTGGTTTTTTGTCATCTTCAATATTCCATTGACGACAACTTACTGCAAATTGCATGTTTTCTTTGGAGGATACTTTGCCGAAACATCAATTTATTTGGTAACTATAATGACTGTTGATCGTCTTTTATTGCTGAAGTTCCCACTGAAAAAGAAGTTGCACTCTACACGATTGGTTTGCATTGTTGTTGCGATTCTTTTGATAATTGTGGCTGCAAGAGACTCCCAAATGCTTTTTTATACCACAGCTTATTATGACACAATACTTAATGAGAATGTGTGTAATGTATATGGGGATTTAGATACAATGGCATTACCTATTTGGAACAGCGTGATGCAGAGTCTTATACCGTTTGTTATATTGATATCTTGCAACAGTTATATCCTATTCAAGATAAAGAATCCCTCAGAAGTGACTGTTGGGATTGATGAAAGTACAAATCCGCCAGGATCGGAATCATTCAAGGGGCGGCAAATAAATGTAACAATAATGCTGTTTATTGTTTCATTTGCAGTAATAGTGCTGAACCTCCCATTGAATATTATGCTGTATATTGCCCAGCTGAACTATGACATTTTGATGAGAAAAGAATATTTCATAATACTTTTAAGAGTATCTGTAGCATTATATTTTATGAACAATGCAGTTAACTTTTATCTTTGTCTGCTTGGTGGGTCAAGATTTAGGAGAGACTTCAGAAAATTATTAATGAAATTAAAGATTTGTAAATGTATTGTAAATGAAGTAAACCCAATGGAGAGAGTTGATGGAAATTGTGAAAATAATCAGGCATCCATTGCAGTCATTCCTGCGACCTGCTTGACGACAAGGTCTAGGTTTCATGTTCAGAGTTAATTTTAAATCTAGGGTTACCATTAGTTACATTGAAGTAATCATCGTTAAATGTACTTTTGTTGGTATCTAGGGTCACCATGGGCCCCGCCATGGGCTTAATTAATAACCATTGTTACTGGTTATTCAGTAGAGTATTAGCAATCTTTACTCAAGCTGCAATTACTTTTAAGAAAGCGCCTATTGGATTTAACCTTTCTTAAGATCCAGGTGTAATTAAGATTTTGGTTTTGCAAAAGTACTTTAATTTTTAAACCACCTTGACACTGTATCACTAAAAATCTGCATTAGTCATTCAGTACTTTACGAGTCAAGTGTAATCCCAACAACTTACAGAAAAATAAGATTTTTCAGATTTGTGATGAAAATTCTTTTTTGCTACGTGTAAATCCGTTACATGTTATAAAGTAGAAATAGTGGATTTAGATGTTAAATGAAATGGAAGGCATCAGAAATTACCAACTTTAGCAGATATCAGTCAAAATAATGATTTGTTGAACATTATACTGAAAGCTGTTGTACCAAATGCCGTTCTGACGTGCACTGTACTGAAAAGCTAAATAAATAAACTAAACTAAACTTATACCAAATGGCATTGTACTAGTTGCACTGGAGATGTGCATTGTAGATGTAGATTTTAATCTAGTGTACGTAAATAGTAGAGCTGTCACGGGTCAGACATTTTTCGGGTCTATTCGGGTCAGAAAAAAGTTTGCGGGTTGGGTAATTCCGAGTCGGGTCAGAAGAAAAAATGAATTTGACTAAATTATCGAGCTCTCCTATTACAGTGTTGCACAGAACAGAAGACCATTTGAATATCATTTTTCCCGATTATTTTTACAACAAATTAAAAAGCCGAAATGAAAAGTGAAAGTGAAACTGAAATTCAGATCCTTACCCCCATACTGTCTGATAGACGAAGTCGGTATTACAAAGCTTACAGACAGTAATGTCTTTTCTGGCAGTGGCATCCTCTGATGTCCTTTGGATGTCAAAAGTGTCTAAACAAACGATTTTATGCTCGTGTCGAAATTATTACCCTTTGTTTTTTGGTATTTGTTTGCATGTAAATTACGAACGCACTTTTTGTGTTAACTGACGCGTCATGTAGTACTGAAATGACTTTGGGAATAAACGACACAATATAAGCATGTCTATAAGTGTTTCACTCAGTGTTACTGCATATCATAAGGCTTTGATAAAGAAATAATTCGTAATTTATACGTATACAAGAAATAAGCCAGCTAGAAGTTCGATCATTTTTTCCGGGAATATAAAGCATTTTTACCTACATTTTACGATCAATTATGATGTTCCTGAGTGTTCTGACTGTTTTCGACTTCGGGTCGGTGTGACACCTCTAGTAAATAGGTAGATTTAGATTTGGCGCTTAACTAACCATTTGACATCTAATAAGTAATTGGTAAGATATTAAGTGACTTCTATAGATTAAGCTTGAGCTAAGTGCCTTATGCTTTTTTATTTGAAATTGACATTGACAGTTTTTCATTAGGATTACATTAGCATTATTATTAAACCATAGAAATAACTGTTTAATTTATCAAATGCATTATCTAGTCAGGATTGGTAATTTGGATAATATGCGAATATCAACATCTTAATAGCATATCTTTAAATATTCTCTAAATTGATGTAATTAAATTTATATTTCATTAGTAGCATGCCAATCTCAGTAGCTGAGTCATCATCTGAAATTCACATTCTAAATTGCCTATACTTTAGTTTTTCCTGAACAGGATGGAATTAAATCTTCGGGGATTTGCCATCTGTCAACAGGTACCCTTAACTTCCCTTGTACTCTTCTTCATAAATCAAAGAAAACTTGAAATGACACATATAATCAAAATATTTGACCCATCTGAAAAGTTACCCCTTTTGATAAGCCCAAGCTATAACGGGTGTGGCTGGGGGGGGGGGTGTTTCTTTGGTACAGCATTATTTGCACAGGTGCGCTATCATGATATTTTTCCGAAAATGGACCTAGATTTTGTTTAAAAAGAGATGTCAACTTTTTCAAAAGATAAAACTGGACATTTTGTCAATTAACAACTTGTATTTAATTACACTTCCCAGGTCTACTTCAATTGGTTTCAAATTTCAGTCATTTCTACATGTTCTTAGTTTATAGAGCACTGCAATACCTTTAATTTAAGAACAATTTGAGGTCACATGGACAAGGTAGACAAAACTAATGTTTTTTCTTCATTAATTTTATGATACATACATATTTCTACTTAATATGTTCCATATTAATGTCGTAAAAGTGCATGAACAGTGTCACGGGTAGTATCTAAAGCCCCGCTATGATTTAAAAATCGCGAGCAAGTTCCCGCTGATATCGCGAGGAATAAAAAGAAGTCATGGGTTCTTTTTTGTGTTCTTGAATTGTATGATTTACAAAACGTTTTCTTTTAATTTTTCCCAATGATTACAATGGTATTGAGACTAAAAAAGCAACTGCTGGAAAAAATGTATCACGAACGGTCGTTCTGTGGTTCGTTATTTGTCAATTGAAGAGAGAAAGTATCATTTTGAATCTTTATCTATTTATTTCTATACGTTATTGGCGAAGAACGATGTTGTCCTGTGGTTGAAATAACGATAGTGATATGAAATAAAGATGTACCGAGTTTCCCTTCCTAAAGCTTTACAGAACATTTTATATTTAAATTTTATCATATTCCTCAAGGCCCCGCTTCTAGCAGGAGCAATTAAGCAAAGATCCCGCTGAAATCAGGAGGAGGCCCCGCTGAAAACATGAGGAGGTCCCGCTGAAAACAGGAGCAAGTGTCTCTCAAAAATGGAGTGAATCCCGATTATACCCTGAAAATCTCCCACTTTCGTACCCACCTTGATCCACTATTGTACCCAGTTTGATGAATACATTATTTGTCAATACAATTCTCAATAACAGCAATGATACGTTGTTATGGAAAACTGCAGTATCATATTTCCATGCCATTTTACAGAATAAGAAAGATCATCTGAGAAATGTGATGAGTATTAGATCGGACGAAATGTTAAACATTTAACCTCATTTTCATAATTTGAAGTAATATAAGTTATTGAATGATTTGAAGTGCAATATAGGATATATTGTGCTAAAGAAATTCTGTATTGGCACGAGATGAAATCATTTGGAAATACAGCATATCGAGAGCACAATATATCCTATGTTGCGCTTTAAATCGTTGTATAACGTTTTTTATCGTGTGATCTTACTACATAGTCCATAGGAAATATTCTGTATTCTCTGTATTGCAACTGCCCCCTCTGTTCCATCTTTGAGTACAAGTCGATATCCAGTAAGATACACGAATAAGCGTGCGTTTAGGTCAACATAAAATGATTTAGTCAGAATGATGTTTATGAATATTATTCCTATATCAATCTCCTGTTGCTTACTTGCTTGCTCGCTTCCTCCCTTCCTTGCTTCTTTGCTTCCTTTTTCCTTCCTTGCTTACTTATATTACTCCCTTCAATTCTTCGATTTACTTCCTCCAAACGAACGCACGAATGAACGCACGCACGAACGAACACACAAACGAATGCAAAAAGAACGAACAGACGAACGCACGCATGAATGGACGGTTCAACGAAAGCACGAACGGACGGCTAGACGGACGAACCCACGAACGAAAGGGCAGTCAGACGAAAGCAAGCACAAACGGACGGTCAGACGAACGCATGCGCACACAAACGGACGGACAATCGCACGAACGGATGCACGCACGAACGAACGAATGGACGGTCGGATGAACGCTGCCACGAACGCATGATTGGGTGATGCACGCACGAACGATCAATCGGTCGGATGAACGCACGCATGAAGGAACCGACCGTCGGACGAACGCACGCACGAACGAACGGTCGGTCGAATGCACGCACGAATGAATGGTCGGACAAAGAAACCAATGAAATATATGTGTCCTCAGAAGTATAATCCTTGGAATAGTTAATTATGTAGAATGTACATTTAACTCCGAAATGTACAAAGTCTATTTATATATAAAAATTTGATCATGCCGCTGACAGATGGATTAGACTGCCTGAAGTTGAAGAAGAAATATTTGTGATGTTGCCATAGAATGATATGTTATGTGATTGTCATTAATACGTTATTTGCACATTCGTGTACGTTCATATAAAGAAGCTCACTATATTCATGGAATAATGATGAAGCTTTCCTCGTGATCGAAGCGGGTAGTCGTGAAATTTGCTCGTGTTTTCAGCGGGGTCTCCTCATGTTTTTAGCGGGGCCTCCTCATTTTTTCAGCGGGGCCACTGGAACACCTTTAATAATGTATTTCGACCCCCATGGCAGGTGTCATTGTCCAGTAACTTATCAATACAGACCATCTTGATCCGATATTTATTATGGAGTTTGTAAATCGTATTTATTGCCTTTATTTTAACGATAAAGGTAATATATGAACAGTAAATTATGCAAACGTGCATGTTGACGCCCCTTTCCTTCATGCAAGTAAAAAATAATCATTTTTCATGTCATTTTTTGTCAAATATATCTGTTTTCAAAGTTTTGCTGGAGTATCAAAGAACGGTAATAAGTATTTTCATCCTTTTGGTTCATTTTCCAAAGTGATACAAATAAACAGGACTATGCTCGCGATTTCAGCGGGAACTTGCTCGCGACTTTTCAATCATAGCGGGGCTTTAGATACTACCCGTGAGTGTGTTTTAGAAAAAACAAGTGTAATTCAAAAAAATCTTAAAATGCTACAAGAAATCATAGTGTAATCAGGATACCCGATTTTGTAAAATGCAATGTCTCTTAACGTTCAGAGCAAATTACTTTGGCTACTGGGCAATGATATACATAGTGTTTATGGGTAAGAGATTGAAGTTTTAGTAGATAGATGTATCAAACAATTTTTATCTAATGCTTTTGTTTCACCCTAATCTCAATGATACCACAAAATGAATATGTTTTGTATTTTATGTACATTTTTGTAAGAGCACCCAGTATTGGTGTGCCACCATTTTAAAAGTGTAAAAAATAAATAAACAGTTGTCATGGTGTAATGAATGGATTTTTCACATTGGATTTGATGACTTGCCAACTCGACCCTTGCAAAAAATTTCATCAAAAATGTGTTCTTTTAGTGATTTTGTTCATTAATTGCAAAAAAATTCAAAAATTGCAATGTGTGAAAAGAATTTAAGCCCAAGACTCAATGCATTGTAGCTGCTTCATTCCACTCAGCAGGCATTGTTTCCTAAACTTTGCATTCCCACTGCACGGTCATGCAAAGGTTTGGAAACAACACCTTTATGGAATGATTCAGCAAACAATGCATTGAGTCTTGGGCTTAAATCTTTTATTCACTTATTATTATCACACCGAACTAAGTTTGAGGGGGATTTAGAAAAGCCGTCCGTCCGTCCGTCCGTTCATCCGTCCGTTCGTCCGTCCGTCCGTCCGTCCGTTCGTGTGTCCGTGTGTCCGGGCAACTCAAATACCGGTTAACGGATTTCATTCAAATTTTATAGGCTTATGCCTTATGGGTGTAGGACCTCTGCTCAAGAAGGAATTTTCAATATGGCTGCTAAATTCAAAATGGCGGCCATTTTTCGGAAAAAATATAATCTTTGATTACTCAAATACTAGTGGATGGATTTGGTTCAAATTTTATATGCTGTTGTCCGGGTACAAAGGAGCCCTGCTGAAGAAGACATTTTCAAGATGGCCGCCATATTTCAAAATGGCGGCCATTTTTCGTAAAAAAATGTTATCTTTGATAACTCAAATGCCATTGAATAGATTTGGATCAAATTTTATATGCTGTTGCCTGGGTACAAAGGAACCTTGCTCAAGAAGACATTTTCAAGATAGCAACCACATTTCAAAATGGCGGCCATTTTTTGTAAATAATGTTATCTTTGGTAACTCAAATACTATTGAATGGATTTGGTTCAAATTTTACATGCTGATGCCTAGGGACAAAGGAGCTCTGTTCGAGAAGGGATTTTCAAGATGGCAGCTAAATTTCAAAATGGCTGCCATTTTTCGTTAAAAAACATAATCATCGATAACTAAAATACCAGTGAATGGATTTGGTTCCAATTTTATATCCTGATGTTTAGGGAAATAGGAGATCTGCTTCAGAAGAAATTTCAAAGGGGTCAGCTGAATTTCAAAATGGCTGCCATTTTTCATAAAAAAGGTAATCTTTGATAACTCAAATACCATTGGACGGATTTACTTCAAATTTTATATACTGATGCCTATAGATAAAGGAGCTCTGCTTGAGAAGAAATTTTCAAGGTGGCTGTTCGGTGGGATTTGCTACTCCGTGGAGTTGCTGTTTTTCTAGTTGCTTGCAGACATTTAACTCAAATCAAAAAAATACAAACAATATAAAAGTTCGCCTGAATATAATAACACTTAAACAATATGAAATCGATCAGACAAACTTTCTTCAATTGATTAAACTTTATATTGGAAACATCATTTTTGACCTAACTCCAAAAACTTTAAAATCTTTAAATGTTATATATATAAAAAACTTTAAAAAATTACTTGTGGCATCTCATGTATTTTCAGATACTAATATTGAGAGAACAAGTAGGCATCTAACAGAGAGTTTGTTTGAGAAGAGTCCTATCTCCGTAGGGGAAATGTTCATGGCTGGGCAGACAATTGTTGCTCTGAGTACCATCATGTTTCAACATGAACCCATGCAGTTACAATCTTTACTCACAATGACAGATATTGACACAACTTATCTCAAACAAACAATTTCCAGGTTCCCAAAATTGCAATTGACTTTGTTTCCAAGTACACCTTTAGGAGTGATATCCCAACAAGATTTGACACTCTATAAAATGCTCACGGGAACAACAGTGTTAGATATCAACAAGTTGGCAAACTGTGATGACGGAGATAGCTTATCTGATGTACAGAAGACTCTTTTACATTTTTCTGATGCCAACTTGCGTTCGAGATATGGATCAGTGGACAGATTGACGTTTGTGTACTTTCTGAAACAAGCTAGACCATCGTTTGCTTTTGTGGCTTTTATTGGTAGCCAGATGGAGCGTGGGTTAAGGACACTGTCTATGAGAAGGTAACTTGAATTATGTATCTATTTTATTCCAAAAGAGAAATAGGATAAAACAGGCTTTATATTAGTAAAACTTCAGCCCCACCTTCCCCAATGACCTCACATGAATCTATGAGTTGAGTGAAAAGCAAATATTCAAAATGGCCACCATTTTTATCCCAGAAAAATCAGGTTTTCAGCTTTTTTTGCTCATAACTGCACAAGTATTCCAACAATTTCCTTGAAATTGTACAGGTACTTAAATTTATAGGTTATCAATAATAACTACAGCAAAACAAGGCAAAAGCAAAAAAATTCAAAATGGCTGCCACTTTTATTATGTTATAAATCTAAAAGTATTGTATAGACGAACTTGAAATTATACAGGAAGTTAAGTACATGTATAGGTTAATTAACAATGTATGTGAGCTTATATCTAGAAGCTTTGGCAAAATATGGCTGCCACTTTTATTATTTTCTTATGTTGTAATTCAAAAGTATAGCATTGATTTGTTTAACTATCCAGGCAGATAAGTGTATAGGTTAGTAATAATGTCTAGAATATACTTTCACCATGTGAGCTTAGTACCCATGGTTACTATTATCATTATTATATTTTTAATGTCCCTCCATTCATTAAGATAATATCTGGTTACAGAAGATAAATAATGTAATAAGAATAAAAATTAAGACAATAGAGTATTTTACTCGGCATGTGTTGATATATCAGAAGACCCCTGGATAGCCCATGTTCCCCCTGGGGATACCACTGCACCATTGTATCATGAACAGCCTTAAAATGAGAGGGAAAATTACAAAAGCAGTTATCTATGGGATAACCAGGAGAGCAAATCACAACCCTTTGTGGACATCCTGGTTGGTGCTTCATGTTACAGTATTGCTCTCCTTCATCCGTCGATCACAGGGCTTCAAAATCCAGAATGTCTTCTTTCTTTTTATTACCCGCTGCAATAAGCAGTTAGTATTTCCCTGATTAAAAACTTGCAATTTGATTCGCTGTCGCAACACTGTGACAGCAATCATGTATACGTCATCGGCGCATAATTCTGTCATGTGATTCAGTTTAATTGGGCGCTTCCAAATTAGTTATAGCAGGGGGGAAGCTGCACACCTGCTTAGGAGGATGCTCTCCTAATAGAATGTACATATTTTGCTTAAGCGTTGAAATGCATTTCACATCTTCATTTGATATTCTCATCTCCTCCAGATATGCTACAATTTATTTTCTCAATTTTCTTAATAGATTGAGTAGCAATTACATTATTTTCGCTTATGCTGTAAAACTTATGCAAGTAGAGTACCTTTTGTATCTCAAATGTTCCAGTTAAGATGAAGTTATTCAGGAATCACATTTCAAAAATGGGAAATTTTTTTAATTCTCTTAAATAATAAATATGGTCACTACACATTTATAGAAAAATGAACATATTATTGTAAATCTTTAGTTTTGGGAATTTTACAAAAAAGACATGACAACGAATATTATGAGCCCAAAATGTTCTAAAATTGAAACAATTTTTGTTAGGTTGCTGGCTAGATCTCATACTTAATAGAAAATCCAGGAAAGTCTTGGCAATGCTTGTATGGTGTCTTTTTATCATCCATATCAGACCAATAAAATAATGTTGTCCTAAAAGGTTTAGATCAGATGCTAAAGGGGTATATCAAATATCATGTATCTATATTTGCATTTTCTGAAAAACATAAAATAAAAAATGATATTGTATTTGTGTAATTTTGATTTCAGAGTTAAATCTGCCTGTAAGCAGGCACATTTTATGGGTGGCAAATATTTTAATGATGCAGCCATCAGTGCCACTTGTGTTGCATTCATGGAACTACTAGGGGAAGATAGTTCTGCTCTTAGACTCCATATCGCTCTAGGGAGAACAATCTTTGAGCATAAGATGAGGGACTTTAATACAAACATAGAAAAGAGGAAAGAAATGGAAACATTTTGGCAAAGACATGTTGGTAAACTGACTTCTTTTATTTCCTTTTCATAAGAATACGATATTATTATGTCACCACCAAAAAGTGGTGACATATTGTTATGGTGTCTGTTGGTGGTGGAAATTGGTGGTTGGCGGTTTGTGGTTGGTGGTTGGCGATCGGCATATGTAACAATTTTCATTAACTAAACAAATACTGTTTAGACTGACTTCAATTGTTTTCAAAATCATCTACATGTTTTCAGAAGTTCAGATCTGACTTTAGATTTGAGATTTCACCTTCGATGACCTTCTCAGGGTCAAAAAGGTCTTTTTTCGACTTGCTTCAAATTGACCAATTTATTCTTTTCAAAATTATCTACAAGTTCTCAGAAATTCATATGTGGCTTAAGATTGAACTCATAACATTGTGAGCTTGAACTAAGTGGTGACATTTTGTCATGTTAATGCCTTGTTAATCAAGTCACAAATATATGTTAACCATTGATTGCATATACAGTTGTATAGAGGATGTCTCTCTTTATATGCGATAGTTAAAGTTTTTAAAAAAAAGCCATATTCAATGGTTTTGTGAAAATTTGCGAGAAATATGATATTTTCTGAAGGTAGCAAAAATCCTGTTTATATTTTGACATGATATCAGATATAATATCATAGAAACTATAGAATGAGGAATTTGATATTAATAATACAAACGCAACAGAGCCCTACAATTTTCATAAAAATAGAAAAAGCTTTGCACACACTGTATGAAGAGCAATATGAAATGTAATATGTAGAAGTATGTTTCATGAATCATGGAATATTAGTTTATTTTATTTCCAGGTGGTCTGATTAGCCAGTGTATACGGCAAAACAAGAGTGCAGCGAAGGAGTTTCTTACATTGGCTGAAACTGCAATACAGGCTCAGAAAAACAAGTAATTTGGCACTTTTTGTATATTGATTTATAATAGTATTTTCCAGACACAAGTGTGCTGAAATACACATTTAAATACAAAAATCTAAGAGCGTTACAAGTCACAGAGTAAACAAACCCTGAGTATTCCAAACTATCAAAGGCCCTATGTAAAGTTTAAACCGTTTTTGGTCATATTGTGAAACTTTTTAAAGTTGTTTTTAAAGGACCTTTTGCTTGACAAATTGAGTCATGAACAATAGTACATGTACATGAATGATAGAGAATGTGTTAACTTTGCATATAGGGCCTTTAAATACATAAAAACAAACAAATGTCAAGCCCAACTCCATTCAAGAATCAATAGAGTTCCTATCATGTTCTCTTTGCATGGTCATATGATAACCATTCTCAGCAATAAGAATACACATAGGCATAGCCAGGGGGGGGGGGGGTGCAATGGGTGATAACCAATACAAATATTACCATGAGATTATGAAGAAGAAAAGAGCTTTAAATTGCTTTTTATTTGAAGCTTCTAGCTCAAGTTGCATCAATTTTTATTAAATCTTAATTTTTTCGCTTGTTTATGCCACAATCGCACCCCCTGACTGAAAACCGAAATTTTTTGGCGGTCGCACCCCTGACTGAAAGATGGCTATGCCCCTGATACAGTTATTAGTACCTTGACTTGATTGGTCCATTTGTGAATTCCATAATTTTTACTGTGTGTGTGATTTTTCAGGAATATGCTAGAGACACTTGAAATGTGGGGCGGGGTCGTAGAATTCTGTCAGATACATAAACTGAAATATCCTGAACTTTACCTGATCCAACTAGCAAAACGTGACAATTGGATAGCCTTCCTGACTTTTTCACAGATGCATCAATATCCAAGAAAACAGGTATGTGAAACATGAACCGGTAAATAGTGTACAGTGATTCTATTCCTGAAGTCATGTTCTTGATAAGATGCGGAACTTGCACGACAATCGTGGCTTCTTCTATTGCGAACATAATTACGAATTTAATTTAGATTGTCGCAGAGAAAAGTATAAATAATGAATTGCTTAAGCTTACCACTCAGTGATGACTTCGTTTAAATGAAGTGGCAATTAAAAAATCATTGTGTAATCTGATTCATTATCTCGACCCATATAGTTTAGTAGGGATATTGAGAAGCCTTCCATTCATCTGTTCATCTGTTTGTACATCTCACAGGGGAATAACCCAAATGTATGTCATCAGATTGAGTTCAAATGTTATTGGCTGATGCCTTATTGGTGTATGAGCTTTGCACCATTTTCAACATAACATTCTATTTCAGCTCTTGGATCTGGTTCACTATTTCAAGAGTAACTCAGTGAGACAGCACCTTCAACATGTTATAGAGAATACACAGTTGAGCCAACAGCCCACTCATACAGAGCCTGAACCCAAGGTGCAGCGTAATATAAGGTCTCAACTCTACTCAAGGATTGGTCTTGGGCGTGGAAAAGAATCTGGTAAATGAATTAATGTATTTGATGGGTTGATGGTCTTCATGAAAATAGCTAGCTTGTGTATATTTTATACATAATATATGCTTGTTAGTTTAAATTAAGCTTGAAAGTCAATTTTCAAAATAGCCACTTGTTCCTAAATGGCAGCCTTTTCGGTGTTGATTTTATTTATTTCTCTGAAAATGACATGCTATTTTATATTTTTGCTGTAACTCAAGAAGTGAAGAGCAATACTCCTATTCGCGATAAGAGTTCAGGTGGTAATTTACATAAATATCTCCCATGATGTATCGCTTTGGAAGGGAAAAATTTTCATTGGCCCGCCGAACGAGTCGATTACTCTGAACGTTTCTCAGCTTCTGATCTTCCATCAGCCCTCAAGCATAATTATATGATCCAATCTATTCAATAATCAGAGATTCAAAGTAACATTATTTATATTTTTTCGATCTTCAGTGGCGTCTGAGCAATTTCTGGGATATCAGTGACGTCACTGGAATTGGACGGCATTTTCAACTACAAATTTCTTCAGATTCGGGAATTATAGTTCAAAAAGCTTTGTCATATATCTTAATTACATACATACCTATCATTTGTGCAAATGAAACTCTACATAAATGTTTAAAAGAGTCACAGTGTAGCATTGAAAATAGCACCCCTGTGTAATCCAATGGGAAAGAACCCGGATGTAGACGAAGTTGTACCATACATGAGAGCTCTTCAAACGGGAGGTAGCTAAACTGAACTAGATTAAACATTATCGCATATTGGTATATTGAGTAATATTTTATTATCCTACTGAGTAGTAGGATGGGGTCACAGGGTCTTGTAGTTAGACTATACATATTCATTTCACAGCTCTTTGGTGTGCAAAGGTAGAGTTTGCTTATTAAATCCTTTGTGATTTCTGTTGACCAGTTCAAAATATCAAATTTTCAAATCTAGTCAATAGACCTTTCCAATAGACCCTGCCACATTTTGGTTAATTAAAGAAGCTATGATATATTGGCTAGATTGATGATGTCATAGGTTGTTCTTTTACAAAATTAACAATAAGTTAATCCTATTTTAGCATGGACAGATTGCCACCTACAACCAATGACATCATCAATCTAGCCAATATTTCAAAGTTTCTCTGATGTACCAAAATGTGGCAGGGTCTATTGGAAAGGTCTATTGGTAACAATTTGGCATACAATTGCCCATATCTCAGTTGGAACAAATGAATTTGAACAACTGGAGGCAATTCAATTGTCATACCATTCAACAGTGACAATAAATATGTCCCTTCGTTTTGAAAGGGATATTGTTGATACCTATTATAAGATGTAGGCTGGAATAGCGTAAGGATGAATAATTTTGCTAATCAACAGACCAACAAGCAAAGGCATGCTGACGCACATACAACCATATCTACCTGATATTCAATCCGCACGATTACTCTGAAGTGAACGTTATTATTTATTCTGTTATATAACATGATCTCAGCCTATTAAATACCAGACTCAAAAGAGAACATTTCTATTTTTTGCAATTTTTTGTACCCTGAAAGTGCAGATTCTAGTTTCAAGCTCTCTTTTAGAAGATATATAAGTCAAATCATGTATATCCATGAAATCTCTCTGATGTTTTGATTTTCAATTTTTTAAATATTTATTTAAAAAACGATATTGCTAGAACAGCTCTTAGAGTTTCCCAGCCTGTGTGAATGAATTTTCATGATATGTCTTGTTGTCAATGAATTTTCATGATATGTCTTGTCAATGAATTTTCATGATATATCTTGTTAATGAATTTTCATGATACATTGTATGTCTTGGTAGTACATTGACTGTCTTTGGATGCAATGTGAGTGGGAAGGATAATCATTTGATCCAAACACAGGAGTGATTCAGAACTAAGATGTATCCGTGCACGGTCATATAAGCCAACAACAAAAAAAACACATAGTTAAATGTATCTTTTATTTGAATACTGTATTTTGTCTTTAATTTCATTAGTTGCCAAAATCCCCAGGAATTTGACTTGTTTTTTGTTCGGTGATCTTCCAGTTATGAGATGGTTGGGGTTGTTTAATGTTTAATTTAAAGCATTTTAAACTGTTCATCAACAACAATTCTACTGGATTAGGTGGGAGGATATGTGATAGATATAGATATGTAATTTATCCCATTGAAAAATGGCCAAATTAAAAAGATGCCAATATGTCTGATATCTCAAAATCGCCAAATTAAGTAGCCCGAATTAAAGATTTATAGAGTACATGTATTTCAAGAGGTATATATTATTATGAAATTCAACAGCACATTAAAGAAGGAATTAACAGTAGGAAAATGTAGATGAGCAGCCGCAGTAAAGTGATCTGTTCTAGCACCATCATAAATATTGAAAGCTGTCCCTTGCGTCACTGAAGTGATTGTTTAAGCAATTAATCTGTAAATTCTATTTCAGCTGCCAGTAGTAGTGATGGTGAGGCTTCAGTGGACACACAGGAGGACACTCTCTCTGATAGTGGCTCCCACAATCTTGATGCAATCCCCTTTGATACATCCTCCCTTGAAGATGATATCCTGGCTGTGCTCTTCAAGTGTCAGCATGAAACAGACCCCTGGGAGAAACTACTGCAATGTTGTGTTGAGCTCAAAAATCCAGTTCTAGCTGTACTATCAGCTTGTTATAAAGTAAGACTGATCAAACTACTGCCCCTGTTCTAAGGTTTTTTGAGTCGGGTCAATTGAGGTTTAAGAAGACATCTGAGAGACCCTCATCTAGGGACTGGAGTCTATGATATTTTAAGACAGTACACACGCCCATAGCCAGGATTTGCCAAGGGGGGTTCAGTTTTCGAAAATTTCCAGGGGGGTTCACATTTGACAATTTTGGCCCAAATATGGGTAAAATCACTTGAGAAGTGCTCAAAATGGTGAAAAACTGAATGATTTTGAAAGAATTTTTGGCCAGGGGGTACGCCCAACCCTGCTAACCCCCCCTGGCTACGGGCCTGGTTCATATATGAGTATTAATATAGAGGGGAAGGTAATATAGGCAGCAAGACAAATATCAATGTTTTATGGGAAACTAGTTTTACTGTTAGAAAGGTCAGTCCCCTCATGCAATTCTCGAAATCGCTGTTCCCTCTTCAAAAGAGGAGACGCGAAAATGTTTCCTTATAAGGTCAAAATATTTCCCATGATGCAGTTCGCGGAGGAACAAATTTATACTTCCTTGTTTTCCCTCATAGGTTTAACATGGGGATTTTCACACCTATTTTTCAAACGATATATTCGTTCATATCCCCGTACGAGGGTACAGAAAAAATTATTAGAAACGATTGATCTCTTATTAATCTTAATATAACAGCTATTTTTTTCATTGTATTGATTCATAGCGTGGTGAAAACGATGATTGAAAAGTGAGAAAATATTCCGGAAGAGAAGGTCACATGATCAGTTGACTAGACGCCATATTGGAAAAAACAATTCCATTCGACTTTCAATACTTTCATGCCAATCTTACCGCACTACAAACTGCAACATCGATGCAACAACTGAATAAAAGTATTCATCTTCAAATTACATCATAGAGTTACGTTGAAAACCAACAAATAACTGAGCAGTAGACCAAAGAAGAAGCGTCGCTATTATCTAGGTCACTCTGTTCAGTGGTTCGAAACCAAAGCTATAGTACTCGTTTCCGAATTTTGTTGTTAATTGTACAATCTTTTATTGATTAAACTAGGTATACTGACTATTAAAGCAATGACAAAGAAGAATACTTCCGATGTTGTCATTGTTTTATTTAGCGTGCGGGGGTAAAAACAAAATTGCGTAATTAGTTTGATTTAGAACTTTCGGGTCACGCAAATAGCTACGCGAAATGCATAGTGAGAAAATATTGACCAATCAAATTTTGTCCTTTTTGAGTGCTCATTCAGTACATATTTGCGAACGCTCTGATTCAAAGAGCGAATCGCGAAAGGGAGAATTTGTTAAATCTTATTGAGAACCTAATTGAACGTAATCATCCAATCAATGTGCAATAATTCCACTAATAATACCTGACTTTTGATCCTCCCAACATAATTAGTTTTCTACAAATTAATGACACATTGAAATATGACTCCACCCCTTGTTGTGATGTTTTATAGGAAAGCAATACATTGCATTGCCTTTGTTGTGATGTTTTATAGGAAAGCAATACATTACATTGCCTTTGTTGCTGGTTAGCTACTTACTTAGAAGATTCAGCATACAAGAAGATATCACACAAAGAAGATGTACCCTCTACATCTTGGCAGTTGACTGACCTAGAAGGAATCATATTTCACTTGCTGGAAAATTCACATACTAATGCCCTTGCAAATGGGTTTGCAGTATTTTTACCAGTAAGAACAAAGATTTCGATTTTTGAGATATATTATTACCATTAACTATAATTTGCATTTTGCCATTTGCTCATATTTGTAAGCATTTGCAATACTGTAACTTTATAAGTGGTGACATTTTTGTTAATGCTCTATGTATTTTTAGGAGTCGCCTCTAGTCCATTTCTTCAAATTCTGCCATGTACTATACACAAGACCATATATGGCAGAGTGTAGCAGCCATCTTGAATTATGCAAGGATGCCCTCTATAAAACCTGGAAGAAAAGCAGAAATGACCAGGGGTGCCCTGTTTATGAGACAATATCCTGGGTAGATGACGTAATAATGAAAGTCACAACCTGGCTCTTGAAGACCATTTGCAATCCAACCAGGATGGCACATCTCCTGATGGCGTACAATCATACAACATTTTCCCGCCATTTTGAATGCAAAAGTATGTTCTGAATTATATGAAATGAGCTCTAAGTTCATGATGAATTATATTATCATCATGTTTGGGACTTGTTCATGAAGTTGAATAAAACTACAGTGTAGTTATTTATAAAACGTATTGACGAAAGAATATCATAAAAATCTGAAAACTGTTTTTGTGATTCGTGAAAATGTCCTGGTCCACTGTATACATCAAAAGAGATACATAGTTGCACCACATTATAGAGTATCTTTAGACATTTCAAAAGCAAAAACAGATCTTCACATCATCTCAAAAAAAATGTATAAAAAATTTTATTTTCAGTGCCAGACTTTAGAACCCTGGACAGACTTTATAGCCTCAGTATTGAACACCAGATGGCTCTGAACATTGCCAAATGTGTAGACATGACTAGTCAATCAGCTAAAGAGGAATGTGGAAAAGTGTTGCTTGAGTTGCAAGCTAGATGCAAGTTCAACGAGGCTCTTTTATTTGCACAATTGGCAGGTCTTGATACACATAGACTACATATTAATAAGGTAAAGTGAAACCGTGGCAAATCACAGTTGGGATAAAGTCATCATATATGATATTGCACCGTTAGGTCTGTGCCCTTTTTATTGCATTTTTTCATAGTGCTATTTTGTCCTTGCCTTGTCCTGCTAGCTGGGTGCCACATAAATCCTGTCATCAAAATTTCAGGAATAGAACTTACCTATTCAACTTGAAATTTTATAAAGATACAAAAGCAGACTTAAGTGTGAAGAAATGATTAGTTTTGGGCATGCTTGGTAAACTACTTGGGAGGCTATTTTTGAATCTCCCAGGGGTTTACTTCATTTAAGCACTTGAAGTGGATTTTTTTTAATCATTATATTTAGCCTTGAAGGTTTCAGTTTCTCGAGAGGTCTTTGCACTTTTATTGAAATACCTGGATCGTCCCTTGTATAATTTAACATTCCAGTTGCTAGCAGAGTATGGGGAACTTGAGAAGAGCTGTGCCTGGTCATGTGAGGAGACACGTCTGGGGTTCTATAAGGAGTGCCAGGCACAGCTCCAGCAGAATAAAATACCAGGAACAATGGCAGCACAATTCTTTGAGGTGATTTCACTTGTATGGTGTAATGGGTCATGTACATGCTCTTGTGTGTGATATTTATGTTTATCCTACACTTAGTGTACTAAATGTATAATAACATGAAAAAATAAATTTGATATTTATTGGCAAAATGAATATCCGGAGGATATCGTTACGATATACTCCAGGCGGAGGATATCGTGACGATATCCTCCGGAAAACCCAATATACGGAGGATATTGTGACGATATACTCCGCTAGTTGATTTCCCGCCAAATTGACTCTATTTGGCATGAAATTCATTTTACAATGATATTATACATTCAGTACACTCCTTGTAAGTGTAGGATAATAAGAACATCCTATGATTTTTTTCAGAATATCATTTTAATCTACTCGGTGATATTGATATATGCACTCGTTCGCTTCGCTCTCTCGTGCAGATATCAATATCACCTCGTAGATAAAAATGATATTCCTCAAAATCATAGGATATCCTATAATTATCCCATGGTTGCAAGGATATAGATCGAATATCACATGAAGATATATTTGATATGTGGATCAAGATATCATATTTTAGCAAAAAATTCACAAACCATCGAATATCACTTTAAACTATCGAATATCACGTCTTAAAAAGTGATATTCGATGGTTTGAAAAGTGATATTTGATGGTTTCGAATTATTTCAAAAAGAATTTCTTTTTTCATTCTTTAATTATTTTCAGAAATATTTTTTTTTTTAAATCAAAATTAAAAAAAAAAATTCAACATTTTTTCACAATTTTTTCAATTATTTTTTCAAATTTTTTCTTAAATTATATTTTTCAAATTTTTTCGCTAAAAAAAACACTTTTTTCACTGATGATTTCCCATGGGATAAACAGACAATCCTATGGTTTCTCAAAAATCTCAATTATATCCACTCATGGATACAAATATCTTCACTCATTCACTGCGCTCACTCATGAAGATATCAATATCCACTCATGGATATAAATGATATTTTTTCAAAACCATAGGATATTCCTATATTATCTTTCATATTAGGTTATTTTGTGATACAAACAATAATTTTACATATGAGCAATAGAATAGAATAAACATAACGTAGCATTATTACCTTGAGAATATTTGGAATGAAATCCCTGACAAGCTTAGCATGAAGAGGTTTCATCCTGCTATTCATATCATTATAAGTCTCCATTTAAAATGAAGTAATTGTAAGAGACATGCGGATTGCACATGTGTATTTGTGTCCAGGAATTATATAACAATTAATTTATCCTAATGATGTACTTTTCATACTATTATGTGTATGTGGTGAATTATATAATGAAATAATGAATGAGCAAGTATAATTGAATTAAATATAATTAATTTATTATTAAAATAAAAGTGCATGTGTATTTCTAGCTGTTTCAAATTGCATTGTAGGACCTTAGTGCCAAATCTGCAGGTTTAGAGAAGGCGTATCTGCTACAGTTATCTCTGGAGTGTCTATCCCATCAAATAGATGGCACTAGTGTAGAACAAGCACAAACTCAAGATGACCAATCAGAACATGGTGGACAGGTGTTGTGGGTTGCTATATGGGAATGTAGATTTGAGGCACTGCGGAAAAAGCTTCAGGTACCTTTACTGTACTTGGTTTGATTTAAAAAAAATGGATTGGACCCATATGACATTTATTCATGCCATTCAAAAAATAAATAATGTAGGGCATTCCATTAATGGCAGTTCTAGAAATTCCTAAAGAAATTAAAAATTGGCTCTGAATCTTATTATTATTGGCTGCCTGGATAAAAGGGAACTTATGCATGTTATGTTATTCATTTGACAGGGTCGCCCCAATAAGGGAGACGTTAAAGAAGCATTGAACAAAGTAGTTCCAGTGGGTAGGAATATGTTACCAGATGAGGAGCAGTATTCTAAATTACAGCAGGCATCTATGGATGAAAGTAGTCCCGTTGTTGAGGTAATTGCCAGTCACTGTAGCTGCTCAGAAAATGTACAACATTAAGTCAAAAATACTTAAATTTTGAAAAGGAAAAAATTCAGTAATTCTCCAAAAGTCTGCATGAATGTTTAAATAATTAAAGTCTTAATCATAAAAACTTTACTCATAACTAGGATGCTGACATGGTACAGTTAGTGATTGGCCAGTTGCTGGGAAATGGTCAGATTGGAGAGGCATGTGCAGTATCCAGACAGTTCAATGTTTATAGCCAGGATCTAGCCATAATACTTGTAAGTACAATGTATAAGCCATAATACTCATGAATTCAATGTTTATAGCCAGGATTGAGCCATAGTACTCAATAATTCAAGTTTATCACTTGGACTAAGCAACATTAATAAAGATTCAATGTTGACTCCATGGATCTGGCTACCCCTAACAGTGATTTTTTGTATAGGTGTAACCTAAATGAACATCTACCAGTCTTTGCCAAGAGACAACCTTTTTAGAAATTGCAGACAGTCAAGTCTTAATTTAAGCCATACTTCTATTTCAGACATGTATTGGACTTGTTGACCAGAGTATTAGTCTGGAAAGGCTGTCTAATGACATGAAGACATTGTTGCAAACCTCTCCACCTTCCCATAGACGTGGCTCCAAGCTTAGAGCTTCATTAGGGCTTTCTAGAACACTGAGCAGTAAGTTTGTACAGTACACAGTGTAAATTACGATAAAATGATATTGAAATCAACAGAGATAAATGTCTATATATTTATCACTATTTGTAGGGTAGGCTTTAACATTGACATTGTCTGTTTGGTGCCCCTCCCCTTCCTCGCTTCCCCTCCTCCTATGGGAGGGGCTTAAGTTATGTCTGTCAGTCATGCAATCCTAATATGTACATACATCTAAGACTTGTTTATTTCAGCCACCAGTCTTTCTAGCACTGTGTCAGCTGCTGAAGACTTCATCGCCATGGAAACTGACAACATTCTTGTTACCATGGAGACACTTAGTTTGCACTGTGTAAATGGGTTGAAATGCTGCAATAGAATAATCAATGCTCACAAAATTGCTATGGTAAGGTCTTAATTCACAAAAGTGTTTAAGCACCTCAAAATCTGATATTACTTTTTTAAAGATTTTTTGTAATTTAGCTAATTTCGTATTCATAGGTGTTTTTCGTAGGCAGATTTTAACAAAACCATCATTGTGCAATTGCTCTTTTTCTTGGGAATACTGTAGATGTTTTATGTCACTCAATATTACTGAGCTGCAAATAATAGCACATTTATTCTTCCTTCAAATGATATTATGAGATAACATTTGATATTTTAAGTACTATGTACGAAAATATTCTGAAAATGTTCATTGTAATAACATGTGAATGAAATATTTGACAATATATTTAAAAATGCTAGAATTATAGTAATTATTTTGACCCTCCGCATTATGATGACATTTCAGGCTCTTAGCTGTAGCTATGATAATGTGAGGAGACAGGAGCACTTTGATGTGTTGAACAGTCTCCTTAGCTGCAGGGAAGCCAATAGATACACACTGGCTAAGGACTATGTCACCTTCAATGGTGTCTCTCAAGATAAGGTACCAAAGTATAGCCAGTTCACAAACATTGAAATTGTTCTCAGCTCTTAATATAAGATCATGTAATACAATTGGACTCTGTGGATTATCACTCATTACAACTGTACCAAATGTGTGGAGGTACAGGGTGTCTCAAAATGTACCCAAAAGTATATCAAGAGCACAGATAAACCAATCAATATTTTCAGACATTGTTTGCATGGTCATGTAGCCAAAACATGAAAGTTTTCTCCCAAATACACCATTTTTATTTCAGTCTTGTCTTTTTGATGCTTTAACCCTTTATCTTTTACACCACATAATCGATGTAACTCGAGGACAGCCTGTATCCGTACTGCTTCATTGTTCATCACATTTGATAATAATTCCAGTGGAATGTTTTGGATTTCTCTTTGGATGTTGCCCTTCAGTTGTTCTAGGTCTTTTTGCTTGGAATGAGCATTAAAACACTCCTTCAAATAGCCACAGAGAAAGATGTTTGAGGATGACGATGGCAGAACAAACACAGATAATCAGGTCAATTATCGGCAAATAATTCAGGAGTTACCTTCCAGAGTTAGGCAGGCTAGCCTGGGGACTAAATGATATCCAAATGAAAACACAGTGGTCTCAAATTGATACACACAACAAAGGCTACATTAGAATCCCCACCAATGCAATTTCTTGAACCTCTGACCTCTCTGTATAAGGTGGCTATAAGACATTGTGAGGGCCTCCCTATTCACCATATTTGATGGCCCATACTTTTTTCTGAGGTTATTTGAAGGAACATTTTTATGCTAAACCCAAGCTAAGAGACCTAGAACAACTTAAGACCAGAATCCGAACAGAAACCAAAACATTCCACCAGAAATATCAAATGTGATGAACAATGTAGTAGTAAGGATGCTGACTGTCATCGAAATATGAGGTTACATTGAATATGTGGTGTAAAAGGTAACGGGTTAAAGTATCAAAAAGGCAAAACTGAATTGAAAACTGTGAATATGAGAAAAAAACTTTCATATTTTATCTTCAAGACCATGCAAAAAATGTCTGATAATATTGATTGGTTTGTCTATGCTGTTGACATACTTTTGGGTACATTTTTTTGAGACACCCTATATATACTTCAAATAGCACATTATTCGATGATTGTGGAATTTCTGGTGATATGATTGTCCAGTGTAAAAATCAGGACCTCATGAAATACAGATTTTCACTTTCAAAATATTCCCCGAAATTCACTCAAATCTTTGAAGAACTTCTAGTACATGGACCAATCAGTAAAAATTCAAACAATTATACATGAATCTCTGCCTTACCTGTATGTTCCAATACCTGTATGTTTTCCTGTTTGTTAGTTTACATTCAAATGTGTTTTTATATCTGTTTGTTTCCATATTTCGCCTGTCTTACCTTTTTTGGGTAGATTTGGCCTGTGTTTTATCTGTTTGTTTCTATATTTCATCTGTTTTTTCTATATTTCACCTGTTTGTTTCTATATTTCACCTGTTTTTGTCTATATTTCACCTGTTTGTGTCTATATTTCACCTGTTTATGTCTATATTTCACCTGTTTGTGTCTATATTTCACCTGTTTGTGTCTATATTTCACCTGTTTGTTTCTATATTTCACCTGTTTGTGTCTATATTTCACCTGTTTGTGTCTATATTTCACCTGTTTGTGTCTATATTTCACCTGTTTGTTTCTATATTTCACCTGTTTGTGTCTATATTTCACCTGTTTGTTTCTATATTTCACCTGTTTCTATTTTTGATTTATTCTATATTTTATTTACCTGTTTGTTGCTAGAAATTACCAATATAATACTTCTATGTTTCAGGTGCTTGATTTTATATGTGATCTTATCCTGTCCTCTCTAAAGCATTCCTTAGATTGGGATGATACAGGTGAGTCTTTGTGATTTTTTTGTTTGTATAAGCCGGGATACATTATATGGGGATTCATGACTAGGTGATTTGGGGATTGAGGGGATGGTGAAGGAGATGATATAGAGGAGCGATGTATCGGCAATGAATCATATTATATACAAAAGAATCAGTCTTAATATATCTACCTGTTTTAATCTTTATTTATTTTATTCAACTTCACAATTAAATGAAATGATACCCATCATTTAACATTTAGAAGAGTAATCACCAATAAACATTACATTCTAGATGTACTACAATCCTGGGTGAATATAAACGCCACGCATGAGATTGCCCATATTGAGCCTGAATTGCTGCAATTGGGTGACAACCCCTCCCTCATAGGAGAGAGGCTCCTTCATCATACGGCAGCATTCACAGCAACAGATGATAGTGACCAACAGAAAGTCACAAAAGGTAAGTGGAATTGTGTGTTTTCCTTGTTTAGATTTCAGACCTTATCTTTATAACTTTTAGCCCATTGATGGAAGGAGCAGATGACCATATAATGCCAAAATAGGTAAGAGAATTTCGCTTTTACTTTGTTTTTTCAGTTCCTAGATGACGACAGGATGATGCTTCTTATGTGTGAGTGAAATAATGAATCGATTTGTTTGTTTGTGAAAATTTAGTTATTTTGTTACCATAACAATGGTAAACAAGGATAGAAATCCTGTCTTAGAAGTCAATACTGCTGCAACAATTCAAAGTTGAGAAATATTCAAAAGAAGTGGTTCAGATAAAGCAGAAGCCAATTAATGGACCCTCTAAAAATAGAACATAGGATAAAAATACATTGTAAATGTGATTCTTTCAGAAAGGTTTTCAAATAGGATAGCGGTATATAGTGTGAAGCAAAAACAGAACTTTCTAAAAAATAATAATTTATGTATGACTTTTGCTATTAGTTTTATTTTTCAGGTACAGAAATAACAATCTATTGATAACATTTATTTTGATATCAAGTTTGATACATTTTGTTCATTGCGTATAATGTGTACATGTCATTTGTGATAAGAAGATACTGATAATTTAAAAGTTTTTTAATGGCGCTCTTCAAAAGTGTGTTTGAAGATTTTGGTCATTAGCAGGAGAAGTGAGTAGCTCCCACAATTCTTTCATATTCTATCGTATTCGGGGATTCCCCATTACGTCATCTCCCGCATCATCTCCCATCAAATTGCAGGATGTGATCACGTGAACAATCATGAGCACTTGCTCTCTCAGTGCTGCACATGACAAAGTTAAATTTGAAATCACGGGAATGGCGTTAACATTGGTTCAACATCATCATTTCAAACCTACGTTAATACTATTGAAGTTACTCGATCCATACTTGTAGAGAATACTCATAAAACTACAGCGAACATTTGGAGATCCATTTCAATGGCAAATGAGGCCTGTTAATATAATTTGTTTTCAAATGTGCCAATACGAAAGGTCATCCTTGGGAAATCTCCCCCTGGGTCATTAGTGAGGTCATGCAAGGTCAGTGTCATGTGTGTAGGTTTATAAGTAACATTAGTATAAGAGTTCACATAAAAGACACGTACAACTTGTTGAACATTTCATAATGTGAGAATGTTTTATTATTTTGCTTATTATGTCACCATCAAAAGTGGTGACATATTGTTATGTCACCACCAAAAGAGGTGACATATTGTTATGGTCTCCAACTATTGTGACAGCATTCAGCGGTTGGTGGTTAGCAATCAGAGTTTGGAGTCTGTAACAGTTTACAATAACTTACAAGGTGTGCGTGATGTAATTTATTGCATGAGTCCATTGTAGACTTTCTACACACACCTATTCAAGGTTTCTTCGTAATCTAGCGTTTTAAGAAATGTGTGATTTATTGTTTACTTTGAACATTGACATTGTTCAAATGGTAGAGCAAACATTTTTAAGTTCAGTATTAAGTGATAATACATTTCAATTTACCTTCATGAAAAGGCTTTAATGTCTTGATTATTGAAAACCCTTCTACAGTACTCATGTGTTACTTTCACTTTGTGTCAACATTCCTTACTTCTATTTAAAGTAATCCTTTTTAAATTAATCATCATACATTTATGTAGTTCGTTGAATCGCATGTCACAAGTTTTCAATAGAATGGATAACTTGATAAGAGGGTGAACTTTGACAACAAATGATTTTTGTAACCGAAAGAAAAGATAAACTGTATAAATACATATTTATGTCTTAGTTGAGACTAGTTCAATTGCAAAGACTTTTCTGATAGTACATGGTACTGTTTAACAAAAGTTAATAAAATGGATTCCAATAGAGACTCAAACGAGGAATCTCCTTACATGAGCATGAAGAAGGAATCTCCTTATGTGAGCATGAAAAGGGTGACAACAACCAGCCCCGAATCATGCAATGATGATGTGAGAAAACATGGGCAGTTTAAGCCTCCAGTGCCTTCGCCACGCCCAGGAAGACTTCAGAATGCAAATCCACCAATCGTTTGTGATATTTGCAGACAAGAGGGTGAGCGTATCATTGCAGTAGGATGGTGTACTCAATGTATGGGACATTTCTGTAACACTTGCAAACGAGCACACTGTCTTTCCAAAGTATCGAGACATCACAAGTTTCTTGAGTTGAATGGTGATGCACAGAAAGATGATGCAATGGTAAAAGAAATACAACTCAAGAAAGACATCGTGTGTGAATTACATCCAGGTAAAGTCTTGTCACACTATTGTCTTGATGATGAAGCTCTTATTTGTGACTTCTGCTGTAGAAGTAACCATACCAAGCACCATTACATTGACATTGAAGATGTTGCATCTGATGCCCTCAAACAAGAAGATAAACTGGTTACAATCATTAAAAAAAGAATTGGAGACTGTGACAAAGAAATTGATAACTCTATGGATGATATAAGCACAGTCATTCAAAGTAAGGATGATTTTCTCATCAAAGTAAATGAGGAACGTAAATCGATGCACGAAACACTTGATGCTCATTTTAATAAGATTGAACATGAAGGAAATGGAAGTCATGATGCAGCTATTGCGAAGATTCAAATCCACCAAAAGATGGTAAGACTTGAGAAGTTCAATAGTGAGAGTGTATTGAATCAGTTAACAACCGCCAAAGCCAAACATCACCCTGTCCAGATTGTAAAATCTAGTAATGAAATTAAGAGAACACTTGAAGAATGGAGACATGTCCTGCCTCGATTAAGCTCAGAACCACTGAACATCAGCACATTTCAACCAGGCGTCCTGGATATGACAAAGCTAGCTCAGGTTATCTCAAGGACTTTACAGGGGTCACAGAGGCTATGTGAGCCATGTATACACAGGATAGGGCCTTTATATGATAAGAAACCTGGTTACAAAGCACTGATCGATATCTCTATAGGAGGCAAAGGTGATCTTGCTGTGCTTAACATTGACAGCTCTAATAGTGCACAGTATCAAATGGCAACATATGATTTAGACACTATTACTGTAAAGAAAACTGTATATGGATTATTCCATGGTCTTTGTACACTAAACACTGGATGTTACGCACTTACAGACCATGCTAACAAATGCATTGCAGTGTATGATGCAAATCTCGAGCATCAAAGAAACATTGCTATTAATATGTTTAAAGATCCATGGGGAATTTGTGAAGGCTCAGCAGGGGAAATTATGGTTACTGATACCGGCTCTAAGTCAGTGAGTCACATAGATTCCTCTTATGGATCCGTTGTTTCCTCCATCTCCCCTGGTATTCTCAATTGCTCTTGGCCATGGTATGTAGCCATCAACAGTGAAGGCATGGTCATCATCTCTGATGATTATAAAAATTGTGTAAAAGGTGTGGGGAAAAAAGGTGAGACAAAGTTCATCTATGGGGGCAAGGGTCAAGGTCAAGGTCAGTTGAAAGGACCAGCAGGTGTTTGTGTTGATCCACTGGATAATATCATTATAGCTGATAATGGTAATGATCGAGTTCATCTGCTGGATCCCAAGGGGAATTTCATTCGATTTGTTCTAACGTCTGCTGATAAATTCAAGGGCCCCATGTGTGTTGCTATTGATAAGAAAGGAAATTTGATCGTTGGGTCTCATGATGGAGATATTTGCCGCATCACATATCTGACACAGTAAATCGTAAAATGTTCAATTCCATCACATCGGTCGTGTCTGTAATGAGTTATATTGTCCTGATGTGTGGTTTCTTGAATATCTTATATGATTCACTCTACTATACCTTGCATTTGATGTTCATGAGCAACCCATTTGGCTTATTAGTAATGATTATGTGATTTGTTTTTATTTTTCTGTTCCTTATTAATGGCTCATCGGATGATGTTAGATGTTAATAAGGTACTTTCAAATATATACTAAACAATACAATTGGACAAACAGAGTATCTTATGCATTTCTAGGGGTTAGGTATAGTAGAGTGATGATTGTTTACATGTGTGACAGATTGCAACCATTTCCCATATGGAGCTTAGTAGTGTGGTTTCCAGTTGAATAAATAGATGTCAGGAATTAAAGCTAGAAACCATTTCATTATTGACAGTGGCATTAATGAGACATTAAACGAAGATCCACTGATATTGAAAAGTAATTGTGTTCAATAGAGGCTGTCATACAATTCTGACTCATCTGTACACTGATTTTTAAAAGTAGTGTATCGCATTTGTATTTAAAAGGCTGATAATGGCTTGGAACCTTACCTTGATCATTTGCAGAATGCGATTAGCAGACTGTGACAGTCAGTCTGTGGAAACATTCTAGCTTAAAATATGGTCATTGTTCATCAACAAAATGAAAAGCTATGATCATATCCATAAGTAGATCCCATTGGAGAAACGATTTTTGCAACTGAAGTATTCCTATGAAAATTTGAAAAAATGATTCATCCATTTCATACAGATGCAGTGTTAAATAGACTGCAACGAGTTTAACTCTCACTTATCAATTTCCAGATAGAATATCAAATTAGCGATCTTCAATTTTTATTGCCTTAACTGAATATTACATCTACTTTGGCATGGATTTATCATGGATTTCAATTCAATTCAATTTCAAAATAATTTATTTCAGTTTTCATTACAAAAATTACAACATTATACAGGCTATGACACCCCAGGGGGTGTATGACTGCCCATAATTAAATTTACAATAAACATGATAAACTGTGAACATTTAAAGTGGTACATAGGTCAATACAATAATATAATATAAATACAATATACAAATACAATAATATGAGACAATAAAGAAATGAAATAAATGTTTTGGTTACTCTGTACTCAGGAGGTCAATTTTCAAACGAGATATGAGTGAATTTAATGGTTTATTTCTAGCTTGAAGCCCATTGATTTATACAGGCGCAATATGCTGCCATTTGATTCAACATCAGGTAACATATACATCGATTAGAAGCAACAGAGTCATTTGTGAAAGGCAAGTGAAGCTAATAATCTCACCAATCTCATATCAATTACAAGACTTAATAAAGTTTCATTAAACTTCACAATCTAATGGTTTCGATGTTGTTATAATGATTGAGCTTAACAGGGCGACAATGTGCTGAATAAAATTGAAATATCATCCAGAACATTGAACTAATGGTTCCGACTTTCAAGTCGTTGACTTCTGATTCCTTGAATGACTACTATGAATATTTCTCTATTTTGTACAAAATATATGGTTACTTTACAATGTCCCAGACACCCAGAGGGCATGTTTTACAGTATAACAGTGTTGCAAGCCAGTGTCTCTGACCTCACACTATCTTTGAGTTTTTGATCTTTCGCAGATGACTACAGTCACAATATTGTAGAATCATGATAACACTCAGATATTCAATTACTTAACAGTAAGTGAAAATTACTATCTGTGTAAAAACTTGCATCGGAAGCTTTATAACCAATTAAAAAAATGTTGTGACGTATGTTGTGAAATGAAACAGGTACTTTGTCATTAAACTGTCTAAGATTGAAGAGTACTGGAGATAAAATACAGTAATAGGGAACCTAATGGAGGTCCTTATTTTATGGAGCATAAGAAGACATCAATATCTAACATCTAATGGATATTAACGTCTTCCACATTGCGGAAGAATAACAAGATTAGATAGTGCTGACATACAATGGATCACTGGATACAACAGATTACTAAATCCTATGCACGATAGATGTAATAGCTCAAAAGGAAATGTTGACTGTGAACAAATTAGCAATTTTGTTATAAATAATTTTGCTGACTTAAAGCAAGGATTTATTTCTGCAGCTGCAAAACTGCTTAGAACATAATAGAATATATTCATAAATAATGATATTCTTGCGATCTGAAAAAGATAATTCTGTTGTTAACACTTGGAAGAAATCTGTTTTAAGCATAGTATGACATGTTCTCTCTCTATACTTCTTTCTCATTTTATTTCTTTCCACTTAATAGACTAGATGTGAGTAGAAGTAATCTTGATTTCCGTCATTAGAAATTCAAAATTCAGTCAAAGTGTTATCATATTTAAAATCTACATGTAAAATGACATCTAGAAATGTGGGTTTAAAAAGTGTTTAACAACTTTGAAAATTTAATTTTCTTTGAAAATGTGACTTCTAGGTCGGGGAGACTCCCCATAGACAAAAAGTGAAATACGTTTTCTTATATCAGACAGATATTTTCTTTTATTTGACATATTTTAATTTGTATAGTACTAACTATCAGATACATAAAGGTAAAATGAAAGTCAAATCACTAAAACTGATGAATATTCAAGTTTAAGGGAACTTTCTTATACCCTGCCATGTTATCTACCCTGAATTAGCCACCTGGTGGTGAAAATGATAACTACCTACTCCCATCTGGGTGTTTTACAATTAAATTGTTAAAAGATAATAATATCACAATACCATATGCAACACGGACATTTGATATCGCTCGAGAAAGGTAACACTGGAGATTGCATTAACCAAATTGATATCTTAGGGTAATTGACTATGTAGCTACTCTAGTAGCTGCTTGTCTTAGTTATCCCACCGAACGAAGTTGGAGGGGATATAGGAAAGCCATTCATCCATTCATCTGTCCGTTCGTTCGTTTGTCCAATCATGTGTCCAGGCGATAACTCAAATACCAGTTGACAGATTTGGTTCAAATTTTACATGCTGATACCTTATAGGGACAAGGGAGGGTAGTTCAAGAAGACTTTCAGGAACATGGCCACTATTTATCAAAACATTTTTTGCTCAGTGGAACATGCTACTCTGTAGAGTTTTCTAGTTTTCTACCCCAAAAATGAGATCTGCTCTAAAGTATTTACATCACATGGGGGCGAAAGGTGAACCCACATGGCTTAAGTGTGACAGCTATATAAGATATTATATTTCAATTTGTACTCTATTCATTAACAGGTTAATCAGAATTGTTTTGTTCAGTTTTAGTATATTTCATGAACGGCAATGAATCCATTTGATAGTAGGCAATTCTGTATTGAGTGAGTTATGAGCTGGTCATTTTTGTTTAGTGGGAATCTTGATTATTCTTAATGTGTAACTAATGATCAATCGATTGATCTGTGTACTGTATCATTAAATCCCTTGACTCATTGATATGCATCTTGAGTAGAAAATAACCCAGAATTTATAAAGAATGCTTACATTAAAGTACATTTGCAAATGCATGAAATAAAAAAAATTGAAAGAAAAATTAGACGGGACTCAAATTATGTCCCTGGTACTCAGAAAATATTGCTACAGTGAAAATTGGTCATTTTACACGGATATTCATCTTTGAATTCTGAATTATGCCCTCGCTCATATGGATCCGTGATCAGATCAATAATTGTATTTTCACTGTATTATTGATGTAATTGAATTCATATCTTTTAGTAATGTATCTTTGTCTGTTTGTTTAAAGTGAATCGAGCTTAGTATTGACATGGTGCTTATCAGGCTGTTTTTGAGTCTTTGTCCTCAAGTTAATGATGGAATATTCTTGAAATGTGATTATCTGACATATAATTTTATTATCATAAACATCTGAGAGTTATCTGAAGGTAACTCTGTATTCTATGTTCAGCATCCCAAACATAGAATAACCTCATGATTGTTCATCGAAATTCTTCACAGAGTTCAAGTATGTCCATAGTCAGTTTAAAACCATTTTTAACTCATTCTACCTCCTTCCCAAATACCCAGGATTCCTTTCATGGCCATCTCATTTAAGTATGTTGTCACTCAGTCTAATTAATTGCAGAGTGGGGTGGTCAACAGGTCAATTTTATATAGGCTCCATTTACTTCAGATTCACTATTGAAGAAACGCAAGAAGCTCACTCGTCTCAAACTCTCAACCTCGTGGTTATGGAGACAGTGCTTGCATAGCATATTCAGTGCTCTAGACCGCTTGGTCAACTCAACCCAAAAAGGTTGTTTCATCAGCCAATCTGACATTCAAATGCAGTTGAACATTTTTTAAGATTAAGATTTCATTGTTTGGTATAGTCGTAGCTATCCTATTGAGATTCAGGGTATAATACATAAATGACTTAGGATTATCTGTTATCTGATTGGTTCACAGAAGGCTATTCATGATTATCTGTAATCTTATTGGTTTACAGAAGGATATCCATAGCTATCTGTAATCTGATTGGTTCAAAGAAGGCTGTACATGGTTATCTTTAATCTGATTGGTTCACAGAAGGCTATCCATAGCTATCTGTAATCTGATTGGTTCAAAGAAGGCTGTACATGGTTATCTGTAATCTAATTGGCTCACAGAAGGTTATTTATGGTTATCTGTAATCTGATTGGTTCACTTAAGGCTATCCATAGCTATCTGTGATCTGATTGGTTCAAATAAGGCTGTACATGGTTATCTGTAATCTGATAAAACCTTACAGTATAATGAAAAAGATCAATGGACTTCACAGTGTGAATTGCATGGTCGTATGTTTTAAACAAAAACGACTCGTCCAAGCGCACAAAGACACCAAAGTTTGTTGCAATGGCACTCCTGTGGTGCACCAGCGATTGACTGGAACGAGTCTACTGACAAAGTTGGCATAACAGTATTAAAAGTTTTAAGTATGCTTCAATGAGCTGTTATTGTTGAAAACATGTGAGCATATAATTTGCATCACTGAGCTTATTGTTCTTTTTCGTGATACCTGCTGGCAAGGCTCATTAAGTGCTATGCGAGTGAATTGCTTGCATGTGTATACGAAAATACAGCCTAGATCGGTATGTTATAAGTTTCTATATTTTCAGTTTCAGTTTCTTCTCCAGAACCAAACACTATTCATTTTTATAAAAACAGGCCTGTAGCCAGCTTTGGCGAAAAATTCCAGGGGGTGTTAAAGTGCTCAGAATGGTGAAAAACTGCATGATTTTGAAAGATTTTTGGGCAGGGGGAAGCTTGCTCACGTATCCCCCTCTGCGCAAAAAATCTAAACCTGGTGTTTGTGATAAACTAAAAATACTTGTAATTATTCCATAGTTAGCATGATATTCATTGGATAACATGTGAAAATAAAAACGGTATTTTTGTAATCAGTGGTAAAATATGATATTTTTGACAAATTTTCACTAAACCATAGCATACGGTTTTTTAGCCATGACATACGACGTCGTATGCGATGGTTAATGGATTTTTGCTACTTCAGACTCAAAACGAGGCTAAGTGTCAACATCGCCGGATCGTTTGGAAAATTCGAATTAAATGACTTAATTTCCGACAATTCTGATGATGACTTTAACTATTGAATAAAAAGAACATCCTATGATTTACTCGTGATATGATTTTAATCCACTCATGGATATTGATATCATCACTCTCTCGCTACGCTCGCTCGTGCAGATATCATATCCATTCGTGGATAAAAATCATATCACTCATAAATCATAGGATATCCTCTATTTATCCCAAACTTAGTAGTGGAAAAGGTAAATGTTATGTTATATGATATATATCAGCTGCAAGCCCTGTGAATTTTGTTCTGTGCTTTTTAATGTCCCATGTTAACCTCTTGAATCCAAGGCTCTAAATTCGGTTGAAACCAGAGAACCTTTGACATTTTACTATATACCTATACAAGAGCAATTTTAGTGAAAATTTTGTGATGGATTTTCTTGTCACCCTTGGTTTTGAGGTCATTTCTGAGGTGACGAGAAATCTCGTCACTTCAGGTAGTCAAGAGGTAAATAGCTGTTGAGTTTTAAAAACAATAAATGATAAGAACTTTAAATTGAGATAAAATATTCATGTTTTGATTGTAATTATCATTTATAATTATTACATGAGGGTTCCATAACATTCAATGCATACTCAATCCTCACTTCTTACTAAGTATAGGATAAATCAGTTATTAAATGTTCGAATTTTGATACAGGGCATATCCCTCGGTAAATACAATATATTAACCCTCAGTCCCTACAATCCCTCAGGTTGATATATTGTATTTCCCTCAGATATACCCTGTATCAAAAACCTCCCATTGAATAACCTCTATATATGACTTGCCAGATGGAGATCAATAACTTATAATCATAGCTACATGTAGTACAGCACTATCAGGTTGTTCAAATACAGCACTGAGAAATGATTAATTACAAGAGACCACATTGTTCCTCAATTACTGCGATATTGAGGGGTGTATCTCTAAATTATTAATGGAATCTTAGATACCTATATATAGATATGCCAGAGACTGTTTCTGCAAGTTCAATACAAGAAGTCAATGGCTCCTTTGGTTGCATAAATTACATGAAAATAAACAATGAATTTTGATAATAGATCTGTAATGTTTTTTGTTGTTGTATTTATGGTAAACTGAAAGAGGAAATGGATTTTTATGTGCATTGATTATCTCTTTGTGAACCATTACCAAGGAAATATTACCAGTACAGCTCATCAAAAGTAAACATGCAAATCGCAGTACAACAAAATCACAGTTGCTAATATTTCATTATGAGCAATCTTTCACCATGAACAATCTTTCAGAATAGCCAATTTTTCATCGTGAACAATTATTTTCAGTTACCAATATTTCATTATGAATAATGTTTCGCTGTAACCAATCTTTCACAATTCACATCTTCATTCAAGAGTATCCGTTTCTATGACATTATAGTCAAAACAATTCTTGCCAATTTTTGTTCATTTTATTTTTGATGCATTTGTAATAAAAGGCATACCCTGGGATACAGTCTTACCAACCCTCCTCATTTGATTAGTAGTATATTACACCATTTTATATTTATAGGAATTTACATGTCAATCAATACATGTACTTGAGAACATTATATTTTCATTGAAATGATAAATTGTCTAACATGATTTCACCATGGTAACATTATACAACACAGGAAATCTTTTAAGGAAACCATGTAAGAGGTGTGAATTAAAATTTATCTGACAAATGGGCTTGGATCGTGCGAAGTTCCTTCGACATTAATATTGTAAATATACTCCAGGTAAAATGTCTCTTGATTGCATATACATAATTTACATTTATATTACATTTGTAGCAATATTTGTAGCAGTTAATGAAGTTCCGCAAAAGAATGGGATAACTGTGGGAATAATTATAGAGACTTTTTGGGAAAAAAATCTGTTAGGTTTTCATGTTGCTATCAAGATAAATATTAGAAAAATATTGATATAGTTCTTGAAAGATGTTCTGCCACCTGTCATGAAAATCAATTTTACAGTCAATTCTGTAGAGTTTCAAGGTTTAAAGTCAACAGAAACTGGGAGGAGTGAACGACGGACTGCAGAAAAACTACATACTATAAAAATGGCATGCTCCCTCCCCGGAGCATGTTTTATTTCATATTTATTCAGTATTATTCTATCGCTATATTCTCTCGAAGAATAAAACATACACCAGCTTTTATGGTGTTAATTCTAGTCACCATTTCAATTATTGGTGATGTATTAAATCAATAAATAGGTACGCATTCATCCTAGGATTTATTCCTTGTTAGGCACATTGACTTGAATTATTGTTAAGTGTCAGTGTGTGCATGATTTGTTAGTTTTTTAATTCTGAGAATTTGTGATTCCCTTGTATTGAGATGCATGCATTCTTCAGAATCTGGTATTGTCTTTTTGGAGGTTAGATGAAAATTGTATACCGTGGTCGTGAAATGCGATGAAATACTATGGTAATACCATGGCTGATCATGATTGTTAAATGGCACCATTGCATTTCATGATTACCAACACTTTTTTAACATGGACGGAGTTTTCCATTGAAAAAGTACTTCAGTTTTGCAGTATTTTATGGTCAGGAACCATCAAATGTAGTGATATGGTCAAAGTTCTTGACCATATTTTCATATAATTGCATTGCAAAAAGACCATTGCATGTCATTGCATATCATGATCAGCCATGGTATTTAATTGCATTTTATGGTCAAACCTGGTATTTCATTGCATCTCATGGTCAATATCAACTCTGACCAATTTTAGACTTGACACTCCTTAAGAATTCTTTTGGCGATGAAATACCATGGTATAACCATGGTATTTGATGGTCATGTTTGACAATAAAATGCTTTGAAATACAATCAACCAAAAAATGCAATGATATGCCATGATAAATGATAGTTATGATTATGGCAATGAAATACCATGGTAGTTGATAGTCAAATAAAATGACATGAAATACCACCAACCATGAAATGCAATGATAAAACCATGATAAATGAAAGATATGATTTTGACAATGAAATGCCATGGTATGACCATGGTATTTGATTGTCACACCGTATCATGAAATGTCATCAACCATGATATAGCATGGTAAATGATGGTCAGGAACATTGAGTTATGATTTTGGCGATGAATACCATTGTATGACCATGGCATTGGATTGTCACATCTTACAATGAAATACCATATTTGGTTCAAATTTTATATGCTGATGCCTAGAGACAGAGGAGCTACGCTGAATAGGAAAGTTTCAAAATGGCTGCTAAATATCAAAATGGCGGCCATTTTTTGTAAAAAACAATCTTATAACTCAAATACCAGCGAACACGGATTCGGTTCAAATTTATATGAGGGAAAAAGTAGATGTGTTCAAGAAAGAATTTTCAAGATGGGAGCTGAATTTCAAAATGGCTGCCATTTTTAATAAAAAGACGTAATCTTTGATAACTCAAATACATCACAAAATATGTTTTGTTTGGTGGGATTTGCTACTCCGTGGAGTTGTTGTTTTTCTAGTTTAGTACATACTATACAGAAGTCAGTGAAGTCAGTGTGCGGAAGAAGGGTGTCCACTAAAGCACAGTGTTCACTGGGGAGAGGTGTTCACTAAGACAGGTTTTACTGTAGTCTATATTTTTCATTCAGCATCAGACTGGAATTTAGCATGCAAGGTTATGCATAGAATGAAACATATGGATTCTACTAGGTACAGGTGTTACGAGAGAGAGGTGTTTACTAAGTCAGGTTTTACTGCAGTTACATAAGTCTATATTTTTCATTCAGCATCAGACTGGAATTTAGCATGCAAGATTATGCATAGAATGAAACATCTGGATTCTACTAGGTACAGGTGTTACGAGAGAGAGGTGTTCACTAAGTCAGGTTTTACTGTAGTTACATAAGTCTATATTTTTCATTCAGCATCAGACTGGAATTTAGCATGCAAGATTATGCATTAAATGAAACATCTGGATTCTACTAGGTACAGGTGTTACGAGAGAGAGGTGTTCACTAAGTCAGGTTTTACTGTAGTTACATAAGTCTATATTTTTCATTCAGCATCAGACTGGAATTTAGCATGCAAGATTATGCATTAAATGAAACATCTGGATTCTACTAGGCACAGGTGTTACGAGAGAGAGGTGTTCACTAAGTCAGGTTTTACTGTAGTTACATAAGTCTATATTTTTCATTCAGCATCAGACTGGAATTTAGCATGCAAGATTATGCATAGAATGAAACATCTGGATTCTACTAGGTACAGGTGTTACAAGAGAGAGGTGTTCACTAAGTCAGGTTTTACTGTAGTTACATAAGTCTATATTTTTCATTCAGCATCAGACTGGAATTTAGCATGCAAGATTATGCATTAAATGAAACATCTGGATTCTACTAGGTACAGGTATAACTAGAGAGAGGTGTTCACTATGCCAGGTTTTACTGTAGTGACATAAGTCTATATTTTTCATTCAGCATCAGACTGGAATTTAGCATGCAAGATTATGCATAGAATGAAACATCTGGATTCTACTAGGTACAGGTGTTACAAGAGAGAGGTGTTCACTAAGTCAGGTTTTACTGTAGTTACATAAGTCTATATTTTTCATTCAGCATCAGACTGGAATTTAGCATGCAAGATTATGCATTAAATGAAACATCTGGATTCTACTAGGTACAGGTATAACTAGAGAGAGGTGTTCACTATGCCAGGTTTTACTGTAGTGACATAAGTCTATATTTTTCATTCAGCATCAGACTGGAATTTAGCATGCAAGATTATGCATAGAATGAAACATCTGGATTCTACTAGGTACAGGTGTTACGAGAGAGAGGTGTTCACTAAGTCAGGTTTTACTGTAGTCTATATTTTTCATTCAGCATCAGACTGGAATTTAGCATGCAAGATTATGCATAGAATGAAACATCTGGATTCTACTAGGTACAGGTGTTACTGAAAGAGGTGTTCACAAAGTCAGGTTTTACTGTAGTCTATATTTTTCATACAACATCAGACTGGAATTTAACATGCAAGATTATGCATTAAATGAAACATCTGGATTCTACTAGGTACAGGTGTTACTAGATAGAGGTGTTCACTAAGACAGGTTTTACTGTAGTCTATATTTTTCATTCAGCATCAGACTAGAATTTAGCATGCAAGATTATGCATTAAATGAAACATCTGGATTCTACTAGGTACAGGTGTTACTAGATAGAGGTGTTCACTACGACAGGTTTTACTGTAGTCTATATTTTTCATTCAGCATCAGACTAGAATTTAGCATGCAAGATTATGCATTAAATGAAACATCTGGATTCTACTAGGTACATGTGTTACTAGAGAGAGGTGTTCACTATGCCAGGTTTTACTGTAGTGACATAAGTCTATATTTTTCATTCAGCTTCAGACTAGAATTTAGCATGCAAGATTATGCATTAAATGAAACATCTGGATTCTACTAGGTACATGTATAACTAGAGAGAGAGGTGTTCACTATGCCAGGTTTTACACCTGTACCTAGTGAATCCAGACTGGAATTTAGCATGCAAGATTATGCATAGAATGAAACATCTGGATTCTACTAGGTACAGGTGTTACAAGAGAGAGGTGTTCACTAAGTCAGGTTTTACTGTAGTTACATAAGTCTATATTTTTCATTCAGCATCAGACTGGAATTTAGCATGCAAGATTATGCATTAAATGAAACATCTGGATTCTACTAGGTACAGGTATAACTAGAGAGAGGTGTTCACTATGCCAGGTTTTACTGTAGTGACATAAGTCTATATTTTTCATTCAGCATCAGACTGGAATTTAGCATGCAAGATTATGCATAGAATGAAACATCTGGATTCTACTAGGTACAGGTGTTACGAGAGAGAGGTGTTCACTAAGTCAGGTTTTACTGTAGTCTATATTTTTCATTCAGCATCAGACTGGAATTTAGCATGCAAGATTATGCATAGAATGAAACATCTGGATTCTACTAGGTACAGGTGTTACTGAAAGAGGTGTTCACAAAGTCAGGTTTTACTGTAGTCTATATTTTTCATACAACATCAGACTGGAATTTAACATGCAAGATTATGCATTAAATGAAACATCTGGATTCTACTAGGTACAGGTATAACTAGAGAGAGGTGTTCACTAAGTCAGGTTTTACTGTACATAAATCTATATTTTTCATTCAGCATCAGACTGGAATTTAGCATGCAAGATTATGCATTAAATGAAACATCTGGATTCTACTAGGTACAGGTGTTACTAGATAGAGGTGTTCACTAAGACAGGTTTTACTGTAGTCTATATTTTTCATTCAGCATCAGACTAGAATTTAGCATGCAAGATTATGCATTAAATGAAACATCTGGATTCTACTAGGTACAGGTGTTACTAGATAGAGGTGTTCACTAAGACAGGTTTTACTGTAGTCTATATTTTTCATTCAGCATCAGACTAGAATTTAGCATGCAAGATTATGCATTAAATGAAACATCTGGATTCTACTAGGTACATGTGTTACTAGAGAGAGGTGTTCACTATGCCAGGTTTTACTGTAGTGACATAAGTCTATATTTTTCATTCAGCTTCAGACTAGAATTTAGCATGCAAGATTATGCATTAAATGAAACATCTGGATTCTACTAGGTACAGGTATAACTAGAGAGAGAGGTGTTCACTATGCCAGGTTTTACTGTAGTCTATATTTTTCATTCAGCATCAGACTAGAATTTAGCATGCAAGATTATGCATAAAATGAAACATCTGGATTCTACTAGGTACAGGTATAACTAGAGAGAGGTGTTCACTATGCCAGGTTTTACTGTAGTTACATAAGTCTATATTTTTCATTCAGCATCAGACTGGAATTTAGCATGCAAGATTATGCATACGAATGAAACATCTGGATTCTACTAGGTACAGGTATTACTAGAGAGAGGAGTTCACTAAGTCAGGTTTTACTGTAGTTACATAAGTCTATATTCTTCATTCAGCTTCAGACTTGAATTAAGCATGCAAGATTATGCATACGAATGAAACATCTGGATTCTACTAGGTACAGGTATTACTAGAGAGAGGAGTTCACTAAGTCAGGTTTTACTGTAGTTACATAAGTCTATATTCTTCATTCAGCTTCAGACTTGAATTTAGCATGCAAGATTATGCATTAAATGAAACATCCGGATTCTACTAGGTACAGGTGTTACTAGATAGAGGTGTTCACTAAGTCAGGTTTTACTGTAGTTACATAAGTCTATATTCTTCATTCAGCTTCAGACTTGAATTTAGCATGCAAGATTATGCATTAAATGAAACATCCGGATTCTACTAGGTACAGGTGTTACGAGAGAGAGGTGTTCACTAAGTCAGGTTTTACTGTAGTTACATAAGTCTATATTCTTCATTCAGCTTCAGACTTGAATTTAGCATGCAAGATTATGCATTAAATGAAACATCCGGATTCTACTAGGTACAGGTGTTACTAGATAGAGGTGTTCACTAAGTCAGGTTTTACTGTAGTTACATAAGTCTATATTCTTCATTCAGCTTCAGACTTGAATTTAGCATGCAAGATTATGCATTAAATGAAACATCCGGATTCTACTAGGTACAGGTGTTACGAGAGAGAGGTGTTCACTAAGGTAGGTTTTACTGTAGTTACATAAGTCTATATTCTTCATTCAGCTTCAGACTTGAATTTAGCATGCAAGATTATGCATTAAATGAAACATCCGGATTCTACTAGGTACAGGTGTTACTAGATAGAGGTGTTCACTAAGTCAGGTGTTACTGTAGTTACATAAGTCTATATTTTTCATTCAGCTTCAGACTGGAATTTAGCATGCAAGATTATGCATTAAATGAAACATCTGGATTCTACTAGGTACAGGTATAACTAGAGAGAGATGTTCACTAAGTCAGGTTTTACTGTAGTTACATAAGTCTATATTTTTCATTCAGCTTCAGACTGGAATTTAGCATGCAAGATTATGCATAAAATGAAACATCTGGATCCCTTCTATTGAAGGTTTCACCTCAAGTAGATTCTCCTATTATATCGAAGTTGTGAACATGAAATCGTGTTTCTTTCTATTCATGAGTAGATCTGATTTCAAGAGCAATAACCATATTGATGTGACTATAAAGAAGATTTGTATTTTCTCTGCTGTTTATCAAACCATTTATCAGTATGCAGTTGTGAGAATTTGAATTTCATTCTAACTTGTTTTGCTTTAATGTCAGGGGTGGTCATGCCCTGGTAATTCCGATTCCTAAATTGGAATACCTTTGAGGTTTAAGCAGATGTGATAGAAAAGAAGTTTCCAGTAATTCATTTAATAGGGAGTTTAAGCTTGCATATAATTAAATTGAAACGCCAACCTATATGTATGACCAATCACCCATACAAATGCATTGCTTTATATTTCCGTTCACGTTGAGGTTGTGAAAAACATTGCAAGCTTAAACTCCCTATTATCTAAGATAAGTAACTAAAATGGCTGGGAAAACCACAAGTGTATGTATTAAAATGTTGTCTCTCAAACCTGGACATTTTTCAAAGAGGTTTATTATGTCACCACCAAAAAGTAGTGACATATTTTTATGGTCTATGTTTTTTGTGACGGCGATTGGCCATCGGCTGTTGAGAATAGGAGGTAACTGACGGTTGGCATCTGTAACAAATGGGGGTGACATTTTGCATGTAAATGCCTTGTTATGGATAAGCCGTCCAAGAAATGTGCTGGTTCCCATTACCTTATATTGTAATAATTAGCTAAGCTAAAGTGTCCCATTTGTATTAAGTATAGTATAGAGGCATAGACAAATTGTCTCTTGCGTAGGATATAAATATGTTCGATCGGATTTATGAAATGAAATTCTTTAGAGGAAAAAGTCTCGAAGAATAATTATTAGTTATTATTATTATTATATCTATTACGATGATTTTTTCATAGATTCTCTATAATAAATCCTGGCCTAAGCCACTGAATAATGGGTTCTTTTAACATAGAAATACAGCAGGTGGGCATGGCTAAGGAATATAGAGTTCAGTAAAACAGTTGCATTTGAACACCTTCTCAAGTATGATATAGTATATCAGGTTGAATTTCTAATGACTCATTTAATGTAAACACCTAACAAAATGAACACTTTTAGATCTTAAAACCCCTATAGACAGTTTGAAATATGAACACTTCAGTCTGACTTTCTAATATCTCATGAGCTCACATGTTTCAGCATCACTGAACATGAACACATAACAAAATGAACACTTTTAGATGTACTGTATATACCTCTGTTATTAAGACCCCCAAGTGAATACAATAAGTGAGGCGTGTAACATTCACTGAGCAAATTTCACTGATCGTTTTTAATGTAATATGCCATAAGTTCTTTGATGTAAATGGCAACTTCAGTTTTTATTGTCTTATCTAATATTTGTTCCGTAGATAACACATACATATGGCTGAAGTAGTTTGATTATGCTTGAAGGTCTATGGGGATTTATCGAGAAGCTTTCAATAGTGTTTGATCACAAATTGCCATATTATTGAATCTTTACCTTTAGGCAACATAGTCTCTCATCGAGTATTGCATTTTATACCACCCTGTATATCGCTTACTTCATTTCAGCATCAACATTCACTTAAAGCTTGTTTTAGCAAATGCAACTAACGGCTACTGGATTAACCTACTATTTTATGACCAACTCATTTAAATATGAATGAAATATTGGCAGGTACTATTCATATTTAAATGAGATGGTCATAAAATAGTAGGTTAATCCGGTAGCTGACAGGCGTTAGTTCCCGCGTTAGTTGCATTTGCCAATACAAGCTTTAACACTTGTCACCCTACACATAAATTTCACCTTGAAAAAGTAGCATGTGATATTTTGCAAGGGCTTGTTCAAAAGATATTGTGTGATTTTTATTATTCTAGGCATATATTGGATATAAATTGAATTGCCTTTATGGGAGTTTGGAGTTGAATTTTATCTTCTGTTCCTCTACTTGTAGCCTTGTCAAATCAATAGCTGATATAGTTTATACTGTAGAGGTGCATACATATAATAACAGTAGTATTTCCACACTCTGTACATAGGAATTCACCTGCGAATTATTCTTCGGAAAGTATCTAAGTATAAAATGCTCCAGGTGCTTTAGGTTTTCCTAAGGCTTGAATTCTTTCAGCCAACATCGCCAATGTGTTATAACTCTCGTGTAATTGGAAGGAAAATATATCGGATACAGAGATCACAGGCTTTTAGCACGGAATTAAATAAGCATCAGATTCTATAGGAGCGAATTAGGATGAGTTGTCGCTGAGAAACACAGTATCATTCCTTACGTGCAAGAAGTAAAGTATGTAATGTATAAAAATACGACTTTATTTTTTGAATTTCAACAAACTACACTTGAATAATCAGTTTAAGGAAACATCAAGGAAAAAGAGATAAAAGGGATTTTCATGTGATATATAGACCAAAAACAACTGCGGGCCTATTTACATTTTATATTCAGTGATATATGGATTTCTAAAGATAAGAAATTTATCAAAGAACTATAGACCTGTTCATTTACATTTATATCAACTGATATATGGATATCTGAAGATAAAGAAATATATCAGTACAGGTAATTGAAAAAAGGATTGAGAACTTTGCGGATAGATAATTACTATAGTAATTGAGGTAGTATAGATGAACTAGTGAAGGTATAAGATTGTATCTTGAAAAATTGGATCATTTGACCTTTGCCAGATTTGCCAGATTTGCGAAGTACTCTAGCAAGGTTAGCACTCTCTGTTACTTCCTCTCAGTATCTGAATTCTATTTGAAATTCCATAGATGAAATAAGATGATACCAGTCTAGTGCATGAAATACATATTAGTGTAGTGTAGTTAATGCAGGCTATATTATTGGAAGTAAATATCTGGAGGTCTGCGTATATAAGAGTATTTGAGAGTTTGGTGGTAATGGGTTGTTTATAAATGTACTTCATGTTGAATTTCTTACCAAATTAATTTGTTTGAAATCCCTTTATTGATCCAAATGGCACTAGACTATGAAAAGAGTATTAAAAAACTAGAATATTCTCCAGAAATAAAGATGAGATAAAGATAGGTTTTAGTATGTAACAATGACTGAAGGCTTGAGCCGGGTGTCAATTTGATCATACTCATATCTCATATGAGAAACATTTTTTGTCCAAAACTTATTTTCTGGATCAACTCGACTCCTTTCTGTCATTCAGGTATGAAATATATTTTTTGAAAACTGTAGGTTCCTAGATACTAATGGATAATCCAAGTGGCATTTCATAAAACGATACAAACAGAGTAACAAATTTTCTGTGGGAAATTAGTAGGGAATAGGCATTATGTTATATTAATTATTTGTGGAATAGTGAATCCTCTGTCTGGGCTTACGACCATGGACCAATTTTCTTCATTTTGAAGAAAAAGAAAATTATTTCTCTCTTAATTAAACATTTATGAGGTTGAATTTTCCAAATGAGGTATCCTTTCAAATAAATAACTTATATTGATTTGAGAAAAATATTGTTTTTGTTAGAATTTCAGTCTATAAAGTTTCTGTTTCTATTCCCTCTTAGTAAGTAATTACTTTGATAACAAAACATTTTACAATAATAGACAGTTTTTATAGTAAATATTATTAATTTTACTATTCGTCATTGTGTAGTATGTGGAAGAAATTGGTAAAATGTATAAAATCGATCCACTTTGCAAATTGTATCTGCTGACAAGTAGGTAGCATATTCCCTTATTAGTTTTGATGTTTTTTCTATCATCAACTGTATCTACTCACAACCACGCAGGTAAAATGAAGTTAATAGCAGGATTATTTCTGACAGCACTTATTACTGGTGTCAGTTACAATAATTAATGAAATAATAATAGGTCATAAATATATAGAATACAAAGGGAATAATAACTTTTGGAGAGATGCTGTTATAATTCCATAAAATATTAATCAAAAACAAATGTAATGACATTTTCTCGGAAAATGTCATTTCGTGTATTATCTGTATTCAAGTAGACTCTGTTTATACATCTTTGTTTTTATGTCACCATCCCAAGGGGTGACATATTGTTATTGTCTTTTTGTTGTTGGTATTTGGCATTCAGCGGTTGGTGTTCTGTGTTTGGTTAGTGTTCGGTGTTTGGAATCTGTAACAAATGGCAGGTGGTGACATTTTGCATGTTAATGACTTGTCTTTTATCAGAATGTCACTTCATTTTGGCTTTTAGGAATATCAGTCAATCATCGGGGAATAAGAAAAGCTTTATGGTTGCGTTTTATTTGGATCGGCATTTGGACTCTTAAAATGAGAACTCTCTAACACATATTAGATGTAAGTGACCTCATAGTCTTATAAGGCATTTATAAAGAGCCCACATTTTAAGTCAGGAAAAAAATATCTGAGGTTGCATAGAAAAAATTATGGCCCCTGAAACCAAAAATTGGGCCCAAATTTTGAACATTTTAGGCCGACTTTTTATTGATGATTTGGCCTAATAAAGGTCCAAAAAGGCCCATTTTTTGAGGCCCTTCAAAATTTTTAGGGCCCAAAATTTTTTTCTTTGGTCAAAATATACCGATTTTTCTAAGAAAATTCTAATTTAGATCATATTTATCGTGTATTTGGGAAGTTTTAGGGTCATATACAGGAGAAATAGTATATCCTGAACATGTACCAAAATCTTCATTACACAAGGGTTGTCCCATCCCGTCCTGAGAGCAAAGTCGCGAGGGACGGGACAATATCGGGAAACCGTGACATCCCTCCTGTTTTTTGATTTTTAGGACCTTTTATAAGGTATTTATTTAGATGCTTACCATGTTTAAACGTAAACCTTGATACCATGGTATACCATGGTTTACCATGGTCTATCATGATCGGCAATGAAATTACCATCAACTCTGACCATGGTGGCAATGATGTTTTTTGGTCAACTTTTGACCATGGTATACCATGGTATATCATGTTGTACCATGTTTCATGGTATTTCATGTCCAAAGTTTGCCATCAAATACCATGGTATTTCATTGCCATGTTCCTGACCATCATTTACCATGGTATTACCATGGTATATCATGGTTGATTGCATTTCATGGCATTTCATTGTAAGATGTGACAATCAAATACCATGGTATTTCAATGCCATGTTCCTGACCATAATTTACCATGGTATATCATGGTTGATGGCATTTCATTATAAGATGTGACAATCAAATACCATGGTCATACCATGGTATTTCATTGCCATGTTCCTGACCATCATTTACCATGGTATTACCATTGTATATCATGGTTGATGGTATTTCATTGTGCAATTTGACAATCAAATGTCATGGTCATACCATGATATTTTATTGTTATGTACCTGACCATCATTTACCATGGTATTACTATTGTATATCATGGTTGATGACATTTCATGGCATTTCATTGTACCGTGTGACAATCAATTACCATGGTCATACCATTTCATTTCATTGCCAAAATCATAACTCTCATTTATCATGGTTTTATCACTGCATTTCATGGTTGGTGGTATTTCATGGCATTTTATTGTCAAACCTGACCATCAAATACTATGGTCACACCATGGTATTTCATTGCCATAATCATAACTATCATTTATCATGGCATACCATTGCATTTTGTGGTTGATTGTATTTCATAGCATTTTATTGTCAAACCTGACCATCAAATACCATGGTTTTACCATGGTATTTCATTGCTAAAAAGAACTCTACAAGAGTCTCAAGTCTAAAATTGGTCAGAGTTGAAATGGATCATGAAATGCAATGAAATACCACGTTTAACCATGAAATGCTATGAAATACAATGATTGATCATGATATGCAATGAAATGCAATGATCTTTCTTGCAATGCAGTGAAATACAATAAAAGGCCATGTTCAAAAAGTATTTTTTACATGAAATATCTTTATTAATAAATGTTGATTAGATAATCAAATTATTATAATTAGTGATTCTGATATTCATCAAAATCACAACTTTATATACTTTTGTTGCTTTATTTAATAAATTAATTTCTATTATGAATAATTAAGTTAATAACCCTAGAAACAATTTTTTTTTGTTAAACAAATATGCTTTAATTTTGTTTGACTGTTGTCGGTTATATAGGAGATCAACTTAATAATTTGTAAGTCAAACCTCCAGTCTTTGATTAAACATCTTGACTGTACTTCATTGCATTTGATGGTTTGCAACCATGAAATACTGCAAAATAGCAGTATTTTTAAATGCAAAAATTTTAAGTATAGTTTCCACAGTATACCATAGTAGATCGTGATAATTAAATGGCTCCATTGCATATCATGGTTAAATGTCTAGACCATGATATCACTGCATTTGATGGTATTTGACCATTAAATACTGTGAAACGGTGGTATTTTTTAGATACAAAATTACATGTTAATTGACCATGGTATACCATGGTATATCATGATCGTTAAATGGCACCATTGCATTTCATGGTCAGGAGCGTTTTTTTAACATGGAGTTTTCCATTGAAAAAATACTGCCGTTTCACAGTATTTCATGGTCAGAAACCATCAAATGCAATAATATCATGGTCAAGAAACCATCAAATGCAATGATATCATGGCCGAGAACTTGACCATGATATCATTGCATTTGATGGTTTCTGACCATGAAATACTGCGAAACGGCAGTATTTTTTCAATGGAAAACTCCATGTTAAAAACACACTGTTAACAATGAAATGCAATGGTGCCATTTAACGTTCATGATCGGCCATGGTATTACCATGGTATTTCATTGCATTTCATGGCCATATACCATGGTATACCATGGTCATACCATGGTATACCATGGTATGACCATGGTCCATTTCAACATGGTAATCCTCTCTTCATGTAGATTCATAAATTATAAGATCCTTGACATGTTATATAAAAAGTTACATAACATTATGTAATTACATTGCCGTGGGGGGGGGGAATTGCTTTATTGGCACAACCCCTTTGAGAAAATGACAGCCATCCAAGAATACTTTAGGAATCTCAGCCTATCTAGCATGTCTAGACGTGATTATTTTCAAATGAATTTAATCTTTTCTTAACACATTTCGTGAGACTGGAAAAGTATTAGCTGACAAGTAAATTTGTGTCTAATTCTTTAGAATGGAAATATCGATTGTTAAAGTGAGCTTTACCTTATCTAACTTTAGTCTAAAATTACTGATTTGGCGAAGGAAATTGTTAACGAAATAAAGATATTGTTACATCTTGTTGGTTGAATAATGAGACAACTGATCAGTATCGCTAAGTGAGTGGGTGAATGTGGGTAAGCCAAGCTTGATTGATAATTTAGACACTGTAATTGCACAACTCCTTGCTGTGATATACAGGTTGTATGTTCTTTATTGCAATTCAAGTGAGGTTAAACCATGATAAACTCTAGAGAGATCTTAGTGATATTATTATACTGAAACAAGACACCTTTGGGTTAAGTATAGGCTGTCCCTCTGACTTATATGTCAGCTATTGAGAAAAAGATCATGTACATTATGTTTTAATACGCCAGGCAGCAACAAACATATCTATGCATTCATTATCATCCATTTTATTGTTGAAAAAAGATGTGATATATCTGATGAATATGGCAGTACATAATTATCCCAAAGACTAGATGCGAGTAGAAATAATATTGATTTTCGTCATTAAAAATTCAAAATTCAGTCAAACTGATGTCATATTTGGAATCCACATGTAAAATTACTTCTAGAAATATGGTTTTGAAAAGAGTTTATCAACTTTCAAAATTTAATTTTCTTTGAAAATGTGACTTCGAGGTCGGGGAGATTCCCCATAGACCCAATGTTGTAAAATCACAAAAAGTGAAATATATTTTCTTGTGTTGGGCAGATAATATTTTCCTTTACTGGACATATTCTAATTTGTATAACTATAAGATACACAAGGGTAATATGATTTAGTAAACCACTAAAACATGTTAGAAGCATATTATATTTTCCGATAACAATTTGGCTATACTGAGCAACCATTTTGAAAGTGATGGCCATGGCTGTTCGATGGGATTTGCTACGCTTTGGCATTGCTGTTGTCTAGTTTGATATCTTATGTACATAGTACTGTCCTGTTCTGGATGTTAGAAAATATGCATGACAAGGAATTCAGTGAGCAGAAAATATAGAAAACAATATAACAATTTTTCAAAAAGTTACCTTTAACTAAGAGGGGGGAAAACCTCAGGGTTTAGAGATGACATAATGTCTATAATGTAAATGTGTATTGAGAAGACTCTATCACTGATTGGTCAAATCGACAGACAAATGAAGTCATTCAATGGTGGTTTAAAATTTTTCTAAAAACACTTTGAGTAATATTATGTTAATTTCTGGCATATTTACCAATATCATATAGCTTGTTATTTCATATCAAGATGAAATAAAACATTAACAACAATGTGTGGTATTTAGAAAACTAGCTGGTGAAAATTCAGAAAAATGAACATAGTAAGTAAGAGTCATAATCATGTCTGTCATCTCTGCTCTGAGGTTTTCCCTCCTCTTCTTCAACTCTGTATCGACTGTATCGATTCTGTGTATTTGCTATTCTAATAAAACCATGTTGTTTCATGAGTTTAATCTAAAGGAACATTTGACAAATAACAAAATAAGCAGCATTAGTTGCTGTAAACCGACTGAAAGAATGATTTAGGGAGATCAATACAAGATAATTGATCATATAATTGCCTGGTTCAGGATAATTGATCAGGTTGGGAAGGTTGACATGCAAGTGCCCGTTCACTGAGCTTATACTATTGAATGTTAGCCCGCCTTGCTCTTCCGGAATGTTCTATTTAATTACACTAGGATGCTTTATCATCTGGTTAATCACATTTCGAGATGTGAAAGGTCTCTGGTCCCAAGTTGAGAAATAGATTATTGGGCAATCAGACTGAGGCATGTAGTAATATAATGCCACAATCCTACGAGGGAAAAGCAATTATATGAAAACACAGATTTACTTTAGGAGATAATTTATCAAAATTATACATAAACTCTATGTTTGTATGGTGCTGTATAACATTGAATAATAGAGAGCTTTCGTACTTTGTTTTTAGCTCAACATCATCTTCATGAACGTGATGTCTGCAGCAGTTGGTAACTACATGTATATAAATTGAGGCTTAGTTTGCTAAGTGACAATTTAGCTGATCATAGTAGTGCTATCCTAAGATAGTTTTCTTTGCACCTTTTGCAAAGAGGTTAACTAACTGCTTCTCTGAAAGAATTAAGGCTTTCATATTCAAACTCTAGTATAACAAGGGTGGATCTGGAAACCAACAAGGGGAGGGGCCATTGTTTCGTCTGATAAAAAAGTTCTGCATTTGTGCGAAAAAAGTTTAGGGCCCCTAAAACCAAAGAGGGGGCTCAAATATTTAAAATTTAATTCTTATTTTCTTGATAATTTGCCCTAAAATGAAAAAGGCCATAAAAGGCCAAGTCATGCCTAAAAGGCCCATCTATTGGGACCAAGAGCCCTGCCCCCCCCCAAGATCCACCAGGAGTACAATGTCATGAAAATTGCTTCAATGAGGTCATAAATCTTTTCAGAATCAAAACTTCAGTATCGGCAGTTGAGATTCTCATAGTGTAGAGTTTACCTGACTTTTGGGTATTAGGTACCCTTCTCATTTGTTTGCCTAAACTTCTTATATTATAGATTTGTTCTCACTTTTGAAGTTAGAAAAACCTCTGAACTTGCCAAGTCAAAAAGTGTCTGTCGTTGCCAAATGTATGATTTATATGGTCATTTCCTCTTAGTCATTGACCAACATTACAAGATCATTGAAATGTGTTTCGTTCTGCTCACTGATTGTTGAGAAAATGTCAGCCCAGTTGGTTTAATTGATTTTTTGACTCACTAGTGGGGGCAGGGAGGCTGCTGAACTGTACAATTGTCTTAACTATTCTGTGCTAAGTGTAGGTATCAGGATTTTCCCAATGTTCTGTTGTGCATATGTGCCATCAGTATTATATATTTAAAGGACCACCTTGACACTCTATGTACAATCAAGAATTCCTACAGCAGTGAATGAATGAGCCATATAAGTCTATGAATAATGGAATCTCTGATTTATTTTAGTTATAATTCAGAAAATACTAGTAATGTCCTCGTAAATCAAAGAATCTTACCGTATGTTTATTGCATGAGGATTGTCTTCAGATATGAAAGTTGCACTTGGAATATTTTAAAAAGACCTACTCAATCTTGAAGGTAGACTGAGTAGAATGAGGAGTCTGGCTTATTAACTTGCACCATTTTCATAGCTTGCACCCTGATTTATAGGGTGGCCCAATATAAATGCAACAGATCAGCCGAAAATATTGGAACTGACATGTTAAGGATAATGTGAAAGTAATCCAGACCTGCTAATTTGGAAAACAATGGTAATGAAAAGAAAATTCAAGGGAATTCCATCAAGTTATTCGAAAAAAGGATGGAAGGATTTTTGGGATGTCTTGTATTAAATTATACAAGCACATCAATTGTCATGTTTGATCTACCTTAGATATTTTTTTCTGAATGTATACATAAAAAATAATATAGGACTATTATAGTTCTCTCTCAAAATTCCTCTAAACAGTGTTTTTAAACCAATCTGCAACTTTGCAGATTTTCAACTTTAGGATCAATCCCATAGAAACACAACTTTATTTGTGAGATTTATCAAATTGAGAAATGGGTTTATTAGTTCATATTTCACAATGGTGACCTGTTACATGCCCTGGTGTCAGCATGATTTATTTCATTTGCTTGCAAGGGTTGTAGAATGAGGATATGAAGCGAGATTTGTGTTAAAGGAACTACTGTAAGAGATAAATGCCTCCATTGAACGTTGAACGTGTGAAAAAATAGGCAGGATTTTGATAAACTATTCAATTTCTAATTAATTACTTATAACATAAAAATGATAAACAAACTCCTCGCAAAGTCCTCACATTTTAATAGGAACTGGGGAAATAAAATTGATACAGTGCTCTCTCTCTCTGTCTCATAAACCAAAAATAATGTTAGATTCCAATAATTTCTTGATAACATATTTAGTTGGAATTTACTCGTGGGAATATGCTGCTAAAATTGGGACTATACATGTATATCCAAAAGCATTGACCTGATCATCCCTCCCCAACGCATTGATTATAATGTGCCTAGGCATTGATTGTATATGCACCCTAGCCAAGACATTGATTGTGTATGTGTACCCTTGCCAAGACATTGATTGTATATGCACCCTAGCCAAGACATTGATTGTATATGCACCCTAGCCAAAACATTGATTGTTTATGCACCCTAGCCAAGACATTGATTGTATATGTGCCCTAGCCAAGACATTGGTTGTATATGCACCCTAGCCAAGACATTGATTGTATATGCACCCTAGCAAAGACATTGATTGTGTATGTGTACCCTTGCCAAGACATTGATTGTATATGCACCCTAGCCAAGACATTGATTGTATATGCACCCTAGCAAAGACATTGATTGTAAACGTGTACCCTTGCCAAGACATTGATTGTATATATGTACCCTAGCCAAGGTATTGTTCATATAAGCACTAGTGGTGTCAATTAACCACTTGAGCATTAACCGGTTAACCGGGCTTTTTTACCGGTTAAAGTCGGTTAACCGGCGGGAAATTTGAACTTATAATTTCAAATGAAATCTTCATCTTCGATCTTGAAAGTTGAAAAAATTGGAAAAATGATATATCGGCGTTTATTTTTTACGTTCGTCAAGCTTTACGCTATTCTATGTAAGTAAGCGCGGGAAAGCAATGTGGCAGGGATTAAAGTTGCTGATTGGATGTTTGTAAGGAATTATTGGACCTATCACATGTATGAGTAGCTCACATGAAACTGAAGCTTAAAAAACAAACAGATTAAAATGCAAAGTAAGCGCGGGAAGGCAATGTGGCAGGGATTAAAGTTGCTGATTGGATGTTTGTAAGGAGTTATGGGACTTATGACATGTATGAGTAGCTTACGTGAAACTGACACCATAAAACCAAACGGATTAGCATGCAAAATAAGCGCGGGAAATAACAGAATTATACACGGTCAACTAACCGCCCATAAAAACTCAGACCGGTCAAGGCATTATCGGCGGTTAACCGGTTAACCGGTTAATACTTGACACCTCTAATAAGCACTAGCCAAAGCATTGATTATATATAGACCCTAGCAAAGGCATTGTTTGTATATGTGCCCTCGCCAAGGTATTGATTGTATATGTGACATTGCCAAGGCTTTGATTATACATGCCCTAGCCAAGGCGTGTGTGCCGTACGTAGCCAAGCCTTTGATCAAATGTTTCCTAGCCTAGGGATTAATCATATATGTCCCTAAGCCAAGGCTTTGATCATACATGCCCTGGCCAATGGATTAGCCATACATGTCTAGCCAAGGCTTTGATTATATGTCTCCTATCCAAGGCATTGATCAAACATGCTCTAGTCAAGGCATTGATCAAACATGCTCTTAGGACAATGTGTTTTCAGCTGGACCTCATGATGTGACTTAAGGTTAGCAACTCTTCCCCACCTGTTAAATAGAGGTGCTAGCTGAAAAAATGATCTGACTTATATAATTCAGACAATTCGAGAGCATCATTAACCATCATGTTACTTCACATTTGTTGAAATAGATTTCCTGTTCAGTGAAAGATTGCAATGTTTCTTTGTCTAATATACTCTTACTTCATTGTTCAGTGAAATGTTGCCACACGTTAAATTAATGAAAACACAGGAATTCCATTAGGGATAAGGTTGACTTTTCATTAATTTAAGCACATTGTACCACTTCTGAGCATTTAAGATAGCATTTTATAGATGAATATACACAATTTTTCCTTTTCATTAACTAAGCCAGGACTGCTTCTATTGATTTTGGCCATAGTAATTAGTAGGTGTCCATTGCTTTAGCAGAAAACTGTATCGTTTTTCAGAAAATCAGAATTTCCATTGATTGAAATGATCACGAAAGCTTAATTATTTCAATTTACACAATATTGAAAAACTATGGGATTGATAAGTCCTTATATTCACTTAGCTATAAAGATTTCCTGAAATATTATTATTATGAGTCATTAATTTTCTAAAATGTTTTTTCATCATGTGTTGTTCTTCAAGGAAATTAACAGATAATGGTCCTTGATTAATTATCAAATTTCCCTTGTAACAATAGCAGTGTCCAAGTGTCTTAATGTAGGCAGTAAGTGAGTGTATAAACCTTTTCCAGTCCCTTTTTTCCTCCCATTGACTCCAATGTTACAATACCTTGCTATGTGGATACCCCACAATTTGAACAGTGAACAGTTATATTTAAAGAATTAACCTCTCTGATATGAACACTTTTCATAAAATAGTTCATATTTTCTTTCAAAATTGCTCAATTATTTTCGATTAAACCCTGATTTGTTATGGAAACAGATATCTTGGAGAAAACATTTGAGGGTCTCAATCATACTTGATTTTTCTTGCATGACATTAGATTTTCAAATTATTGGAATGCCATGAAGCTATGTGGTTAATAATTGACTGTGTGAGTAACGTTTCTATAATTTTTTGTTCCTTTTTTCATCCTCAGTACTGCACTACGGGGTGAGCCTATTTGAGGTAGGCAGATTCGTAGGACATGTTTGCATGATTTCAATATACCAGCCTCCATCAGTAATCAGCCAGATTATTCATTCTACCCAGCCTACCTAAAATTGTAAAGCCACAAAGCTGATCATCTGTAAATGTCTATAGTTTAATTCAAGTCTCTTGGCAATGCTCTCATTGACAGCAATTTAAAATTGGACATTCCAAAGTGGCTTTGATTTCCCTGTCCAGCCTCTTAGGAAAATGTGGCCCAAGTATATTTGATTTCCCTTGACTGCGTTGACATTTACTATATAACATGCAGATATCATCGCGGTAGTCACGTCCCCTTTGTCTTTATCCTTCTGAAATCTCTCACAACTGGCAGATAAGAGGGGCTCTTACACAACAGAATGTCTAGATACCAAATATGAAAAGTACAAAATACAACATCCCAGGCAAATGAAATGTTGAAAAGCCCATCAGTATGCCTTATATATGTTTTATAGAGTTTAAGACTAGATTTTAGTTTATGTTTAATGGTTTACGAGGCCCGATCAGAAAGTAAGTAACCAACTGCTCTCATTTTTTCCTACTTCATTCAATCACATTGAATTTTTTACGGATGATGTAGAAAATATTAACCTATTAAAGAAGACCAAGGACAATGGGTTAGCGTCAATGCCATTGTTATGGCTGTTGCTATGGTGATGATTGTTTTGGGTAGGCGGGGCACCCTTTTGTAAGCGGCTTTGGAAGATGGTTTGTTGAGTTTTTTTACATGCCATATTCCTCCAAATGACCTAACATTTTTTATGCAAGAATGAATAATTTGTTTCATGTATTATCACAATGGTAACTACGCTCCATTCCCTCATTTATAAGTCATCGACACAAAGATACCAAGGGTATATCTGTCATAATGATGGTCATGATTCAGTCACAGTTTCAATCCAGTCAAATGTTGTTGAAGGGGGGTTTTACTGGCATGATAACAATGGTCCACCTCCACAGAGTCAACATTACCAAAGATACAGTAGATATAACCTTTTCTATGGCCACACAACTACCCCAGGCTCACTATTCCCCAGACCTGGCTCCATGTGACTATATTCTTTCCAAATGAAAAGATGTTGTTATGGAGAGTCCGTTTGGACAGAAATAAGGCCTTCATTAAAGCTTTCAATAGCAGTTTGCACTCATTGAATGGCGCCATGTTGCACTTCTTTAAGGACGGAGTGAAACATTGCCTCAACTGCATTGACTTTGGTAGCAATTAATTTGAAGGACTTTGTGCTAAAATGTAGTCTTACATTTGAATTTGATATATTTTGAGGTATTACAACATGTAGAAAAACTCTACAAATTATCTCAAACGCCACTTAAAACAGGGTGCCCCACCTACCCAAAACAATTGTCACCATAACAACAGCAATAACAATGGAATTGACGCTAACCCATTGTCCTTGGTCTTCTTTAATAGGTTAATATTTTCTACATCATCTGTGAAAATTTCAATGTGATTGAATAAAATATGAAGAAATAAGAGCAGTTGGTTACTTACTTTCTGATCGGGCCTCGTACACGCTTCAGGGAGCATGTCAGTATAATCACTTGTAGTTTGTTAACATGGTTACAAAGCAATTATGAGCCTGTTGAATAATACATTTATTCAAGCAGGCTATATATCAAAGTATGACCCCTTTCAAACCCCAGTAAGTCATACTAATGCTACATTGTCTGAAGAAAGTATTGCATCTCTGGATCACCCATATCTTCCTCACTTCCAGCAATTTTAACACAATTTCCATTCATTTGACTAATAGCCTCTTTTAAGATAGCTTAGTCTATACTCTAACCTCTGAAGAAGCAGAGCTAGCCAGTCTTAGCTTGTCAATGAAAGACGGACAGTTTTCTATAGCAATTTGAGAAAATGTGAGAGGGCTTGGTTTTAATTGCTTTGTGGCATGGTCTATGATGGCCACCTTCAGTAGGGACGGGGGCTGCTGAACTGTGAAATTGTCAGTGGTTACTTAGAAGTAAATTCTGTGCTCAGGGTCTAATTAAAAGCCCATGAGGATATGAAATGTGTATGCGTACATGACGGGGGGGGGGTAAAGTTGGGGGTCACAGCTTGAGGTAATACACTAGCCCTCAGATAAAGATAATACATGTAGATTAATACAGTTGGGCATATTCTATAACCATCCTTGCCAGTGTCAGATGAATGAAATTAGAAAAGGTATATTTAAAAGGTATTAGCTGGCCCTCTAAAGTATATTTAATAAATTATTTTCAGTTTTGATTTACTAAAGCAACTTGACGGCCACCGATAGTGGGAATGGGGAGGCTGAACTGTGAAATTGTCTTAACTTGTCTTAACTAACCTCTGAGCTCAGGGTATAATTTTGACATTATTTTCAGATTTTGGTTTATTAAAGCATCTTCATAGTTAAACAGTTCTCAGCCTCCTGATGAAATAAGAGTAATGTGCCATAGTTCAATACAAACAAGCAACTGTAAGATGAATTGATTAAATGTCAGAGTAACATCTCCAGCAATGTATTTATTTTAGTCTCAACAGTTTTATTTCCCTTTGTGAATGATAATGTCATATTTTGTATTCATGTTGTATGATGAGTTTATCACGAAACATATGATTCATTCCATCTTCTTCAATTGATTTGAAAGAAATTTGTCGCCATCTAAATTTCTACAACTGAAGTTTATTTCACATTGGCCATTTCCTCGGTGCACATTGGGCACAAGGTGGTTCCTATCATTTTTTGATGTGAAGAAAGAAGAAAATCCTGGGGAGATCGCTTGTCTAAATTAATCAATTTTGGTTACTTGGAAATGAGATATTAAGTTGATAGTATATGTATATTTTCTACATAATATTATATTGTATCTTCTTTATCACTTTAAAATATTTTTTTCGAAAAAATATTCTTGTGTGACATCAAGAGAAGTTAAGACATATGTGGCTTTATTTAAAAATTTGGAATGTCAGTTTTTTTGGGTTTATCTCTATTCCTTATTTTGTTGCAGATCAGGTCATTAACTATTTTAAATAGCAATTTATATGTACAGTAAAACCTGTCCGATGGAATACCTCTCTGTAGGGAAAACCTATGAACAAGGAATGCTTTTCAAAAGAACCGAATATTTTTCCATTGACTTACATGTTAACGGACCCTCTCTGTAGGGAAAACCTATGAACAGGGAACAAGGAACACTATTTTGGGGCAAATTATGAAAATTCACCTGTGAACAAGGAATATGGAATATTGGTGACACTGTATATTCCATTATTTTTCAGAGGTGTGAAAGTCTTAAGCCAATATCTGAATATAAAAAGCTTGGATTAATATGATTGAGATTAAGATGAGCAATTGTTTACATAATGTAGCATCCCACCCACTGTTAATTACCCTGATTTATTTTAAAACTAATACTAATCTGTTTTTGTTACTTATTATCATGACACTAATTCTTACTTTCAAAAACCTAATTGCATCAAATCAGTTGTGATAATCTAGGGACTGACACAATTGTTTTATGGAGATAACAGATAAGTACATGTGTCATGTTGAGCCAAATCTCTTTAAATCTTTTACTGATCCAACTACTAGATTATCATGATATAAAATTTGGTTGATGAAACTTGAAATTCAGTTCTTAGCAATAGATCTCTACATATCATATCAACAATTACATCAACTAGACACCATCAGACGCTAGCAGCAGCTAAAATCAACATGGGGAGAATGTAACCAAGTATGGAGCCAGCATTTGTACAATCAATCAATATATATACAAATATGCTTATTCGGCAACTTTGAGTTTGCTGAAAGTGCGGCCCCTCTCTGTAGGGAAAACCTCTGAACAAGGAAACTTTCCTTCGGTCCCAAGAGCATTCCCTGTTCGCAGGTTTTACTGTACATCTATTTGCAATGACATGTCATTAATGTACCAGGGGACATTTACAGGAAAACATGTATAGATCGGACATGTACAGTAAAACGTGGGTAAATTGAATACTGTTTTAGTTGGTTATATGCTTTTATTTTCAAGCTATTGTACATTTATTTTACATCAACAGACACTATACAGTTGTATAAAGTTGTTTTGTTGAAAAATAATCAAAATTCAGTAATATCTATACATTTTGTCAGCACACATATGCATCTAACTTATGGTTAATGGTTGTGGGTTGAGAAATGTCCATATTAAGAGGGTCTTATCACATTGGAGCCAATGGGAGACTGAATTATCAAGAAATGAAAAAAAATTACAATTTGAAATTTTCATCTTTAAAATGTTCAATGAAGGGCACAGGTTTTACTGTATTAAAATGGGTTGTGTTGAATGAATAAACATTATACATTGATGGATTACTCAATCCATTTTTATGACAGAATATTGTTATTATTATACAGGCGAGGGACGTTATTATTATTCTTCTACAGTATATTTGTCGTACACTTCGGACATATTTGTCGGACATATGTGTTACACTTGGGATATAGCAGCATATACTTTAATGATATGATAAAACAAGAAAAATGAATGAAATATTTTGAATCCTCTAGTGAATCACTACTCAGTGCCTCTCCCAAGATTAATACTTGCCCCTAATGGTCTTATTATTAATGGTCTATAGGGGGTTTGTCTTAGAAGGACAGTGCAATTTAAACTCTCTTGATGTCACTTTTCACTTAAGAAGAGAATCTCTTCTATGAGTTTCTACATCCGTAACAACTTTGTTCAAAAAGTGATTCTAATCAAGTGGTCCAGACTTAACTTATTTTTATTTTTCCATCAATCAACTTAAAGCTAATAGAATGGCTTAATTGGTTTGACACTGGTGTTGATTATTAATATGTCAGAAAATGGATATATATTGTTATCGTCTTCATTTTTATGGACGGTGTTTGGTATTCAGCGATCAGCATTTGGTGGTTGGCATTTGGCAGTCAGTGTCTGTAACAAATGGCAGGTGGTGACATTTTGCATGTTAATGCCTTATTTGTTCTGAGATGCGTAATGGAATTAATTCAAATGGGAGCCGACATATTAGTTCAGATCAATTAACTTACAGTTTACCCTGACATACGGTTAACAAAGTGCTATCACATTTGCCTGTTTAACAAGGCCTTCACTTTGGACTGATCGGATGAATCCCCCAAGTGATCACTTAAAATGTTAAGAGTCAGTGCTATTTACCTCTTTTCTAGCTATCAAGGGTTTTAGTTAATCATGTTCGATCAATGATTAGTGTAAGGATGAATAGCGACAGGAATATTTCTTGCTTTTATCAGTCAATGACGTGGATATGCGCATTATACAGGTTTATGTTTCACACGTCTGTGATTTGATTCGTCAGTTTCATAACATTTGACGCAAGTTCTGATTTACCACAAGAGGAAATAATAAATCTGGAAAGTAAGGGACATTAATGTTCAAGCAGGATGTCAATTTATAAAAGTCATCTTAATCGAGGCATTCAGCCTATTAACACTTCCGAATGGTTGTTTGGATCCTAAATTTTCACTTTACAGAAATTGTGATTTCTCAGTTTTTAAATTTTGCATTTTATGTCACCACTTTTTGGTGACGGCAGTTGGTGGTTGTTGATTAGCGGTTAGCAGTTAGCTATTGGCAGTTGGTGGTTGGCGATCGGCGGTTGGCATCTGTAACAAATTCTTAAAACGTCCAATAACTTAACAAATACTGTTTAGACTGACTTCAGTTGTTTTCAAAATCATCTACAAGTTTTCAGAATTTCAAATCTGACTTCATATTTAAGATTTAACTTTCAGTGACCTTTTCAAAATAAAAAGAATTTCAAAAATGTATTTTTTCAACTTGTAATTTTTTTCCAAAATCATCTACAAGTTATCAGAAGTTCAAATCTGACTGTTGATCTGAGGTTTGACCTTCATTGACCTTCTCAAGGTAAAAAAAAGGTAAAAAATGTCTTCAACTTGCTTCATATAATATTCACTATTTGTTGCTCATATAATATAATATTATGAGCAACTAGGTAGTGACATTTTGTCATGTCAATGTCTTCTTTCATTTCAGTCATATTATAAACACAAAATGGACATTTTGATTCATATATTCCAGATATTTTTTTATTTCAGAATTCCTTTAATTTTTAACCCAAAAAGGTATTTTCACTTCCTGAACAAAAGTTTAGTTTAAATTTTTTACTCTGAAGTATCATTTATTTTTGTCATGTTTAAAGAGCAGTTTTACTTAATTATTTTGAGCTTAAAAGCTCCTAATCCCTCTTCTTTTGCCAGAGTGTTGAGATTTCTTGTCACAAACGAATTAATGTGAGACCAGCTAGAACGACAAGATAATCTATCCAAGAATATTTCAAACTGTTCTAACTTTGACAAATATAATCCAATCTAATACATCATGTATTAGGTAATCATGTACGATGTTATGTAAAATCTTTCAGTGAAATAAACCTATTGTTTAAAAAAATGTTTAAAAATGTGTACAAAGATCAAATGCTTACTAAATACCAAATTATACATGTATGTTGTACATATCTAGTACATATCTTAATAAATGACAAAAAATGGTAAATGAAAAATGCTTTGTTTTCAAACCCATTTATGAGGCAGGAATTGTATAGGTTAATACACAATGGTATAGATGAAGGTAAAGAGAGAAGTGTATGTAGGTATCAGGTGTTACATACCTTCAGGTACTATATTCATACACCTTTTACAGGTTATAACCTAACTCACAACAGTATATTATTTAACGAGGATCAGCTCGCTATAAGCTGAATATAAGGTATCTCTCAAAATCAACTGCTTCATTTTTAAAAGTGGCAATAGGTCTTTTATTTGATTGAAATTCTCTTAAAATTGGAGGTTCTTGCAATTGCCTTATTGACACCTCGCTGAATTTTCATAACCATCACTATCGTTACATTTTTCAAGACTGAAAGGAAAAGAGTTGGCATTATAACTATTACAGAATGATGTCTTGTATTACTTTTTCAAAAACATTATCAGATAAAAAAAGGAAATATTTTTTGCTGAGAGCAATCTTTGTCTTTGCAAAAGAACTAATGAAAATGATTTGAATTGAGGGGTTCATTTAATAACTTCTCAGTTTTCATATTAATGTTTCCTCTAAAAACTGCAATTTCAATCAAGTGTGATTTATTCATGGACAGTATTCTCTCTATTAAATGCACTTTGCAGTTTCCAAATTGAAATTTAAAAGTTTAAGATAGTGAGAGATTCCTAAATAAGCGCACATTCAATCAATTTAAAAGAATATCGCCAATTATCTTTTTATTATTATTATTAGTTGTTATCACTAAGGTTGATATACTCTACAGCTCCTGTATTTCTTTTTCTGTATTTTTAAATATAGTCATCAATCAATATCTTCTTATGTATATGATCGAAACTTATGCATTCAATTTTGTGTTTCCTTGAGGCCATATTCAACATAAAATACATGTGCTCAATGTTACTGTGCACTTATTAGAAAGAACACTGTAACTTCTTTCCTCTAGGAGCTAATTTCAAAACCAGCTTTCCAGTTTTATGTTTCTTATTAAACTTTCATTTGGAATGATTTGATTTAATATTTTGCAATGATTAACTTGTGTTATTTGACGATGGAATTCAGATTCTGTCAAAAGTAATTGTCTTTATGATCTGCGTAATTGTATTTTATCTTGTATATCCTCTGTTAAGTGTGTGATATACTAGTAAATCAGAAAATGCAATTAAGACCTTACATGCAAACCTTCCCAGCCCTTTAATCTTAGACTGATACGATGTTACTGGCAAATGTCTAATTAAATTCACTTTACTTTGTTCTTGAACTAGTAAGTACCTGAGAGCACTAAAAATTAATTAAGTACAATGTATATAGCAGGCCCATTATTTACTGCAAGGCCTCTTACTTTCTTTCAATATAAGATAAAATGGATTTTTAATGATTTTGTGTATGATTTAAAGGAGTGCTACACCCAAATGACTTCTTCATTGGCAATTCATAAATGCCCCGTTGATTTCTGATTTCACTCATTGTCTCACATTTTTGGTTTGTTAAAATAGTTTTAGAAATAATATAAAAAAATACTGGAGGCTGCCATTTTGAATTTAATTTCCAAGATGGCTGTTACAGTAACCTTACTATTGTCAACGAGCACATAAAGGTGATTCAAAAGTCATTGATTCTTTGATCTCATGTCTGCACTATTTTATAAGGATGTATTCAATGGCAAAAATCTATTTGAAAGGGTATATATTATGTAGCTTATCTGTCTACTTTTGGACACCATCCTTTAATCCCACTTACAGAATATTTATAATAGCTACATACAAGAGATGATGTCAGTGCATTGAGGTTGATTTTTTATAATGAAATTTATTCAATAAATATATAACTACATGTATATTTCATAATGTCATTATACCAAGGTTGAATTGACAATTCTATATCTATCATTTTTACATTGTGACCTATTTTAACTTATATTGTAACTACTTCAACAGGGCCAATAATGCTTCGGCGTAGGCCCTGTATCTGTTTGTATGATGTATTATGAAATAATGGTGATATAAAAATTTAAAAAAAAAAAATTGACAATTTTGTGTTTATTAAGGACAGACAATAGAATGTACTTGTAGCCTTTGAACTTCATATTATTAAGTTCATACACTAGTTGCCAGTTCTTCATGTGCTATTTTTCTGTTTATTTGTTTTGATGAAAACATGTTAATATATACCAGGTTAAGTTGACTCAGTTTTGTTATTTCTCCAATTTAATTTAGTAATACAAATGTTTTTCTAAAGAAGACATGAAAATACTGGTACATTTCAGTAGAAATAGGAAGTTCATGTTACTAATCTTTTTAAGTTTGATTTAAGTTTTGGTTAAATATTTACAAAATCAAATGTTGGTTCAATTGGACAAATGTAGTTTAGCTGACAGGTGAGCAAGTGCTACTGATATAAACGTTGGCAAAAATGTGAAAACAGCACACACGTCAACAATTAACCAAAAAATAACAGTAACATGTAAAGATGAAAATAAAGATATACGCTATTTACAGTTCATAGAAATCAATGCAAATTTCGGTCAATGGATTTCTTGAAAGGAATGGTGAAGGATTATGGTTAATGGACTACATGTGTACAAGTGATATTCAATATTAGAATAAGATGTTGAGGTATATCTCTTAAAGATAACACAGTCTAAAGTTTACTTGAGTCACTTTGAAATTAACTATACGACCCTTGATCTATATAGTAATCAGTTTGTCTAGAATTAGCACAAGAGTTGAGGTGTTACGATGTCAAAGCTAGATTTACAGTTACTAGAGTCATAAAGTGGGATTTGTCCTCCCAATGAGTTGATTACAGCTCTTGTCATTTCACAATGGAGCAGTTAAAACATAAATTATTTGAAGCAATTTCGATTGGGGAACTGGCAAAGGTCAAGCAGATCTTAACTGGTTGTTCGGATTGTCATTTAGCACAGTTATTGCGGTGTAGATTGGATGATACATTGTGTGTGCGTCGCCCGAGTAATGGACGTGAGTTTTATGTGCAACACCCAACCGCACTAATGGTGGCCACTATTAGCTGGTATACTGACATAACGGATTATCTGCTTACATTTAAAACTGGCGTCAATGATGGACATACTGTTGAGGATTCAACCAATCAGCCGGCAGTGTTTGACGGAGTAACCCCATTGTGGCTTGCTGCGATGAGTGGGAAGTATCAGATGTTGAAGAGCATGCTTGAAAATGAAGCTGATGTCAACCAAACCACCTCTTTAGGTAAGTATAAAGTGGAGACCATACCATCTTTTCTAAACATGAACATTCTTTCACTAACATATACAGAGAGTAGTTTACTACTCTTTGTCGGCTTAATTGACAGCTACATGTATGTCTATAATGCTTTAAAAGGATTTATGTTGTTTTGTGTTTTTTCTCATGTTGCCTTTAATATAAGTTTGGAATGGAAGAAGGCTACAAAACTATATTAATGAATTCAGTCTAGAACATTCTTACATCTTAGCAGTTTTATAGTTAAGGCCTTGCTTATGCCAGTCCCAAGTGTGGTTGGATTTGTCTCATTGTCTTATAATGAACAAAGTGGCTAAAATAATATGAATACAACTCCTCAATAATTCTTAACTAGGCAAAAGTAATAACTCTTACATGTTTATGTCGTTATTAGTGTAATAACAGCATTTTCCATATCCTCATATTACCTGTACATCTTTTACAAATGGAATTTTACAAAGCCTAAAGGGCAAGTCAGATATCACCTTGTGAATGTGCCACAGGTATTCACTGAAACTAGAATCTTGTATCACCTATATTTGAAGAGTAGATTTTTTGAGCATGGCCAGGGAATGTCCCCTCATCTGTCATTTCATTTCAACCAGGGTGTGATTAATAAATATTAACTTTGAATTGCTTTAATTGGATGGCCATTTTATTTTGGCTGTTCTGACAGATTGATAAAAACCGCCAAATTAAGTCTCCACCAATTTTTGGAAAAAATCCCTTGGACCTTTGGTCAAAACCATTTTTTATATTTCAGCTCATATAGTACTATGAAGGTAGAACCTCCATGTGTCACCCCAAGAGTAACCTATGTGATTTCTAAGCCTTCCATATCCATATTTATTTGATGAGTCAATCCTCTGATTAAATAGCAGCGGAAATTCCAAAATTTGCCCAAATTAAATAGTGCCAAAATTACATCAATTTACATTACTTATGCTCATATCCATTTTATGACACCCATACTGGTAATTTACATCATTGGTCCTGATTTTTTTTATAGTGTTTCCAATTTATATAATTTATGTTGATTGGACTATGATAATAATTCCTGAAACATGGGGCTGGGGGATGGTAGGCATCATATCCATTTGTTTTAGATCATAGTTTGAGGTATTGGGGATTTTCTTTCCTTGTGAGTGATTATACTGTATTGTATTTCCCCTTTTGACACTTCTGCTTATCTATAGATGCATAATATCCCTTGAAATCTCACATCAATAGTGAAATAACTTTTATTTCGTTTATAACTGCATTCAATTGAACCTGTAACTTATATGGCTTTGATAAGTTCTGCATATTAAAAAGCTAATGGTTTATAAATATGTTATCACTAAATTCAATGCACAATCCATCATATTATTTGCTTGTTCCCCTTAAAGCTTTGAGCATTTCTCAATTGCAAAGTTCTTTCGCTCTTAATAATTAATGAATCATCCTTAAAAATCCATCCATTAAACAAAATTGATTATGTGTAGAATATAGTGTGAAACATGAGATGGCGCCTAAAAACACACAGTATCTCATGCTGTTATATTCAGCTCTATTGACTGAGATATGACACGCAACTCATAATTAATATAATAAACATTATATTCTAGTAATGTAGGATAAGCCACAATAATTTGCATCTAGATATCATAGAAAAATAGTGAAGCTGAAAGTTCCACACACTAGACCTTATTTGTAAGAATATAGGCCATATTTGTAAATGTGGGCCTAAAAATAGGCCTTGAAAATGCGTCTTTGAAAAACAATATTCCCATTTTTTTTAAATCTCCAAAAATTACAGGAAAAATATTCAAAATTATGTGGTCCCCATTGTGAATTATCAGGCCCACCCTTTTATTACCTAATCTCTATAGAACATGCTTTCCATCTGATGGCAATGAAAGGGCAGTGTACCTTCAAACATTGGCTGATATTGTATGTCAGTATATTCCCCACATATCTATGGGATTTAGTTGCAAGTTTCATTAGTTAAAACGATTGTCTACATAATCAGTAGCCCACATAAACAACCATCACTGTCACAAATGCTTAGTGGAAAATTGCACAATCTATCTTTACTTAATACTTCAAGAATTTTAAAAGCCACTCTGTATTTATGTCAGTGTATATCTGTATAATGTCATAATTCTTAAGACTAAGGTTGGCATAATAATATTAATTGTAATGCACCCATGGTATCGAGATCTATTGAAGGTCATTGTAATTTGTTATATGAATTTCACATTATTGAGACCTTATATACTATGCCTTTTCTCAATTGAAGAAGAATGTTTTGGATTATTATGGCACCATTGAATATCAATATGAGAATATGCCTGTTGTGTTTTGGGGTATATAATGCCTGTTGTTTTTGGGGTATATAATGCCTGTTGTTTTTGGGTATATATCTGTTTTATAACAAAATCGCATAAAGAGACATATAAAAATACAACAGCCATAAGGAAACAAATCCTTAACAGCCACTATGAACTAATAAATGTTGCAAGTGACTCCCCCCCCCCCAGTTTATCTCCATTACAAAAATACTACCAACCATAGAACTCTATCATACTGGATTCATTAAGATACATGTTGATGAATAATTTAATAGAAGAGACTGTATCAAATGTAACTGTCAATACTAGCCTAAACTAATCTCAGTTGATAGATAAATCTAGAAGCAAAATCTAATCAGTGTCAAAACTCAAAGGTCAATAGATCAACAGATTAAAATGCAAAAACAAATGTACTGTAGTGGCTAACTTCTGATTTGAGCAAAAACATAATTGTTTCTAATATTAATATTAAGGAATGAAGACCGAGATTCTATGATTTATGGCGCAATCTATGACTTATGATTTTTCTGATTGAGCGATTGAGGTCTTTGGCAATGGGCAGAATAAAATCTAAGGTTATATATTTGCCATAAATCATAGAATCAAGGTCTTTGTTATGATTCTATGATGAACATAACCAGAAAAAACATGTATGTACATTGAGGAAAAGTGGTCATATATATTCCATCCATAGAACAGTAAATCAATGATTAAACAAGTACAGTGAACATCTATAATCTACTTGTATAATGATGTATTTTCAGGTGAAAGTCCACTGTTTGAAAGCTGTTTTGAAGGTCATCTGAATATCGCTAAACACCTTGTCGAGAAGGGTGCAGATGTCAATGCAGTTAACAGCCGCAATATATCCTGCTTGATGATTGCTGGATACGCTGATTCGTATGATATTGCCAAATTCCTTGTTGACAATGACGCTGACATTCACATGCTTGATGACGAGAACAGAAATGTCCTATTCTACACTGTATCAGGTGGTCACCTACGTATGCTCAAGTATTTTGTATCTTTGGGAGTTCAGCCTACATTGGATAGACAACAACGAGATATATTAATGGAGGCTGTGCAAAATGGATTTCAGCATATTGTTGAATACATCATTACTGCAATGACTGAAAGTGTAAATATTAATCAACGTGACAAGAATGGACGTAACGTCTTATTCTATGCAGTTGAAAGTGGAGTGCTCCCTATACTTGAGATGCTTTTAAGAAAGGTTGCACTTATTGAAACTGCGGATGATGGACGTTCGTTAACAATGGTTAGTGCATTAAAAGGGCATGGCCATATTGCTCGCTATCTTCTCATCAACCACCACAACCTTGGCATAGATGTCAATGAAAAAGATACTAAGGGGCGCAACGTATTATTCTATTGTGTCACTGGAGGGGACCTGAACTTATTTACAACCTTCTTAAGACATGGGGTCAGAGTAGAGAGCAGCACTGATGGTATCACAATTCTCATGCAGGCTGTTGCAAAGGGCCAAATGGAATTCACTCTGTATATTCTGAACAACATTTCCCGTATCGGACTTGACATAAACCAGCAAGATAAGGATGGTTGGAACGCCTTATTTTATGGCATTGCAGGTAATTATGGATGGTAATGTTCAGATAAATGTATTTTGATGGATTATTTTTTGTAAGAGAAAACCTTTATGACAAATTAAGCATAACTAATAACTGCTGTAGTATTCCTATGAAAGAAATATGATATTGCCTTTTATGGTAGATTAGGCTTATTATACTCAATGAACGAATCATTAATCATCTTTAATTGTTTTAGAAATGTATTTTGTCTGGTGACATTTCAATTATCACTTTAATTATATTTTTAGGAGGTCATCTAGAGCTTTTCAAGACTGTTGAAGCCCATGGTGCTGTTGTTACTTCTTCCAAAGATGGCCGGTCCATCTTGATGCAAGCTGCATTGAAAGGCCATATGGAGATGGTTCAATACTTGGTGGAACATACAAGTCAATTTGGTCTTTCTGTTAATCAAGTAGACACTGATGGTTGGAATGTCCTTTTCTATGCAATACAGAGTGGTAATTTGGATGTCTTCAAATATCTCCTTAGTCATGGTGCAACACCACTGCCAGCCAAAAATGGTGTTACTTGTCTCATTGAAAGTATTGATAAAAGCAAGGATGACTTCGTAGATTACATCATCGATAACTCAGAGAAGTTGGGAATTGACTTACATGAATCTGATGATCAAGGTGCTCACTGTCTCTTTTATGCTGCTGCTACTGGACACATTGACTTAGCAAAAGTGCTTATCTCAAGAGGACTAAAGGCTAATGATGATAAACAAAAACGTTCTGTATTGATGCAGTCAGCCTTAAGCGGTCACATGGACTTAGTCAATCATTTTCTGCTTACTGACATGCATCTTGGACTTGACATCCATCAGTGTGATGTCCATAATAAAAATGCAGTATATTTTGCAGTTGAAGGTGGCAAAGTTGCTATTGTGAAAAGACTGGTTAGTGAAGGGATTAAATGCATCCCTGATGACATGGGAAAGACATGCTTGATGATAGCTGCTGGGAAACATGACAAACAAATGGTGAATTACCTCCTTACAAATGCACAAACTCTAGAATTAGAAATCAATGCAAAAGATAATAATGGGGAAAATGCGCTTTTCTATGCAATGAATTCTGGTAGTATTGACATTTTGGCAAATCTTTTGACAGCAGGAGTGGAACTTACTTCTAATAATAGCGGCATTAATGTGTTTGCCCAGTGTATGCGACAGAATAATCATGACATGATCAAAAGTATTATAGCCAGTAATATTGACCTGAAGGATGCTGCAAATGGAAAGGACAGTAAAGGATGCACCACACTTTACAACTGTGTCAGCCAAAGTGATATTGATTTGCTGTTATTGCTAGGTAAGGATTGTCTAGACTTAATAGCACATGTCTAGAGCAAGGCAAACAAACCCTTTCATTACCACAATAAATGTTCTTTTAATCATATAAATCACAGTTGCAAACTTGTCTTTTTAGGCCAATACTATGATGAAACCACTGACTTTGATTCTGAAGGGAAAACAATACTGATGAAGGCCTGTCAGCAAACAAATGTACAAATTGTGCAATATCTGCTTGAGGATATGTTGGTGGATGCAGAGAGAACTGACAGAGATGGTTGTAATGCTTTATTCTATGCTGTACAAGCTGGTAACATGGAAGCAATGAGGTTTCTGTTTGGCTTTGGTGCAAGTTGTGTCAGTGACAATCAGGGACGTACACTATTAATGGCTGCTGCTGAATCTGGAAATTTAATGATCACTGAACATCTCTTGAAGTATATATTCAAGAAGGGAAAGATGGAAATGTTGGATAATGATGGAAGAAATGCTGTTCACTATGCTGCCAAACAGGCAGACCCCTTTGTTGTATCTCTCCTTCAAAAGTATGGGTGCTCAATAGACCTCAGAGACAATTCTGGGGTAAGACCAATCATGATTGCTTGTCAGTATGGTAATGTGAGAGTGTTTGATGAGTTTGTTCTGCTCAAATGTGATACTGTACAATGTGATGATAAAAATAGGGGTCTTCTCCATCATTCCCTGACATCTTCAACTCCAAGCAAGATTTTACTTGATTCCATCATCCAATTGCCACATGTAACAATTAACACTCAAGATAACAATGGGACAACACCATTCATGGTTGCCTGCTTAAATTGTGATAGAACCCATGTCCACATTATTGAAGTATTGCTCAAACTTGGTGCCAATCCAGAAACTCAGGACAAGAAGGGTAAAACTGCAATTGATTATTGCACCAAAGATCAATCCTTCATCAAGTCATATCTCAGAAGGTATTCTTCACTTGACAAATCATTAAGAAATATCCTCCGTCTCAATGCAAAGTCCCTTGCCACAGTTATTTCTGTCAGTCAAATTTTACCTTATCTAGTCAGAACCAGATTTTTAACAAAGCACCATGTCTCTGTCTTAACCCAGAAGCAATCTGAAGTTGAAAAATGCAAAAAGCTCATTCAAATATTACAAACTAGAGGAAGCAGATCATTTGCAGTATTTTGCAATGCACTTGAGTATGGGGGCTATAATATAATAGCTTACAGGCTAAAAAGATTAGCTTATCAGAAAACTGTAGAGATAGTAGTTTAAATGTTAGAACATTCCAACAAGAAACTTGATACTAAATCAATGCACTATGTCGGTCTTTATTGTTATTTCTGATTAGTTTCTCTCATGTGACTTCACGATGGCTTTGTTATTTTGATAATCTTCAATTTGAATTCAGTGCCATGCTCACTTCGATTCGTGTATATCATGATTTATTCCATGCCTGCCATTGTATTGTATGTCATGTAAGTTTATAACATTTATAATAAATGTGCATTAATTTTACTTAATGTCTCAAAATGTGTGTTGAGTTTTGAATCGTAGTTTAAAATGTATAGCATAATGCAGCCAAGCATGTGCCTTACTATTTTCTAGTTGTCTTTTCTGGTAATTATAAAGTATTCCATTGGCAATTTACGAAATGTATAAGCATCCAGTAGTAGTATATAGAAGTCTAACATTCAGTTTAGTAATGATAAATCACAACAATGAAAATTAGTCATAAATCATATACCTTTCTTATATGCTTAAAATATCGATGAACTGATACAAAACATCATTAAATCATTCTAGACAATAATGATGGTGTTGGATAACATGTACGTATATTTGTATTTCAAGCAATCTAACTTCATCTATAAACTTTTTTTTGTTTTGTATTTAAGCATCCTGATTTATTAGACATTGGGCTTAGACATACAGACAGCATTTAATTGCATGTCTAGCATGTTAAATCAGGTAAATTTATTCATTATTTCTCCACTTGGCTCAACATAGAATTGATGAGGACTTAACACCTGCCACAATGTACTTAAGGTATGTACAAAGGACATAAAACAAACGATTTGTTAACAATAAGATCAGTATCTAAATTTCTTAGTAATGTACATGAAAAAGTTATTGATTATTTAAGAATTCAGTTCTAAATATATTATTAGGTCTCAGGCCTTTAAATCTTTGGAGATCTTTCCATTTCCACAGCCTTGGAGACATAACATTATGATTTCCATTATGTTGCAATTAGATATTTAGAGATCTTTTCTTTTCCACAGCCATTTGGTTTTAACTCTCTATTCAAACAACACACTTTTGTAAAAATTAGCCTAAAATGATTTCCTTCAGAAGGTCTTGAAGTATTGTCCCCCTCCTAAAACATCTTATGATTGGTTACTTACTTAACATATGTACAGGGTGTTTCATCTGTATGCACCCCCCCCCTCTCTAAAATCAGTTCATCCTGTATATGCTTCCCTCACCATACCTTGAGTTAGGTACACATTCTTTGATTTCTAAAATGTTGCATAATTTTGGATATTTGAGCATCCATGATATTGTAGAAACAATTAACGAGTCAATGTAATATTCTGAGTTGATGAGAGCCCTGGATAGGCTAATAGCTAACTTAAACAATGTTTCAAATAAAAGGTGGTAAACTATCATGTGATAGAATTGATTGTGTTAGATAATTACCATACTTAATTATATATTTGCGCCTTTCTAATTTTTCCCGATTTTTTCATCATAGGCCTTTATATGGAGGTAGAGCTGTTGATTAAAGCTCATGACTGTCACACAATGGCATGTAATATGGAGGGGGTCTCCAATGTGCTACAGCAAGCAAGACAGTGCAATATAAGACTCACTGCAGCAGAGGAATACTCCCTCATGGTATGTTCTTTGTTATTGTATTAAAGGGACTTGTCTCTCTAAAACTGATTAAATCTATTTAAAAGTGGTTTCTAGTAGCACTGGTCAGTATCAAGCGATGGTAACGGCCGTAACCTTCGCATTTAAGATGGTGGATGGTAATTCAGTAATTGTCAATTTTAGTTTTAATTGAATTAAACTACTTTATAGTTGATGTTATGCTTTGATATCTGGACCAAATCAGGCTATATGACATGGGAACTCTGGAATATGATAATTTGTTCATATATCATGTGTCTGCCTCAAGGATATCTTAAGGGACGGTAACTGTACATGTATGATACGGTTAATTTTCAATACGCGGCAACTGGACATCTTAGCTTCCATTATAAACTCTCATAACATTATGGTTTCACTGCATATCAGTTATCTTGTCATCTGTAAAAGCAAAATCCCAGTTACCTTCCCTTAAGCAGTGGAAGATATCGGGAACTGTGGTGCTTACACATGGTATATGAAGAAACGATCATACTCCAGTTTCCATGTCATGTATGCCTGATATAATTCAAATATCAAAGCATTATGCCAACTATAACGTCGTTTAATTCGATGAAAACTAAAAATATTGAAATCGCCACTCACCATCTGCCATCTTTGATCTGAAGGTTATGGCCATTTCCTTCGCTTGATACTGACCAGTGAGTAGGGTACACATAGCTTGCCATGTAAATAAATTCATTTGTTCACTTGGAATTGAAATGCAATATTTCTCTCCACTTGTGAATTGTTTACATACTAAACATGAAATACAAGTTATTTTACTTAACATACAATCTGAATATTTAACTGCCATTCCAGATAAGACTTCTGACTGGATTGGGAAGATATGGAGAGATGGTCTACATATTTGACACTTTGAAGGAGTCGCATCAGTTTGAGCTTCTATTCAGGAAAGGTATTGAAAAGGTAAGTTTTCCAGTTTGGTTATAAAGTCATGTTTGTTGAAAATATGTTGCAATACCCAAAGCAGCCAAGTTTGAGCTTAAGGAAGCTTGAGAACAAAAACAAAAACTCATGTATTGAGATTTCGTCTTTCAAGTGACCTTGACTTATGTAAAGGTGATCATGGACTCTCTTGATCCTAACACTAATTGTGTACTACGTGTACTGAGTTTTATTAAAATACATTGTCCTATAAACGTTGAAGTAGATGGCCATCTGGCATTGAATCATACTTCAAAGATGACACTCAAATAAATATTGCATTCAGAAGATTCAGATGGACTTACAATGTCATATTAATTAATTTAATTAATTAAGATTTTGCTTTTGTTATGACACCATCAGGAAGTGATATCCCATGTCACTATCAAGAAGTGGCAACATTTTGTTATTGCAACCATTTCTGTGACTGGGATTTGTAACAAATGGTTACACTAAATATAACCAGGTGGCAACAATTTTAAATTGGAATGCCTGTTCTACTTGCTTGTTATCTCCAAAATATGAACTTTACATTACAGTACATTTGTTTCAGAATGATGGTTTGAAACTTGCTATTCTGGACTACTTAAAGCGCTTCCACCCTGATGACACTGAAACATTTACGATGGTGTCTCTTCACTTCACCATGTATAGAGAGATAGCCAGCATGTTAGAGACCACTGCTCTTGCACAACTCAACTCCCTCAAACACAAAACACTAGGTGAGTATTCGTAAGGTCAAGGTCACGCAAGGTGACATTTACATCACTATGCCTGGTATCTATGCAGATAAAATGACTTTCTTAGAATTATCTCCACCTTCAAATCACAATATTATAGTTGGACATTAGTTCTGTAATATGTGTGAAATTAAAGTTGTCCTACTTGTAGGAGGGATAGAGAACCCCCACAATTGTTTCTGTATAACATGTGACACAGGTAGGGCAGCTTTAGACAATTGTGTACATGGAAGGCCTGGTATTCCCAACCTTGGACCCTGGGCTTTGAGCTTACAAAGTCCACCAATAGGATGACTTGTCCTTATGTTGCTTTATCAACATCAGACTTAATCTTCCTCAGCTTAAATATCACTGTAAAGCCCAAGAGAAATCCTTCCACCCTTGTTCAGTTGTTACATGATTAAATCCAACAAACATTGCACTGGAGAGTCCCTTAGAAAGAATTCTACTTTTGTCCTTGTTCAATTGTCGCATGATTTGGTACCCTTGATTTGATCAGATACTCTTTACTCACTATGAAAACCTGAAAACCTTTGCACGCAGAAAGCCAACACATTTTGATTGCATAATGAACCAATCAATGGCTTTCTCCATGGCCAAACGGAACCCTTGAACTGAGAAATCACACTTCTACCCTTTTGCTTGATACTCTAAAAATCATTTAGTATTGTTGTCAATCGGAGAAGTAATTGCTGGCAGTCTTGTCTCAGAGGGAATATGTTTCCCCCTCTATATATACGAGCACATATAAGCTTAGATGGGGGATAACATACGTCCCATACCTTGCCTGACGCTTATCTGATGTTCAGTGGATATGCATTTACATTGCTGTTTTTTTATTGATATTAGTATGATATATGATGATGCATTTTATATTATTTCAGAAAATGACACTGAGATCCACAACACACTCAGTAATTGTGTCCAGTACTTCTCTGATGCTGCAGAAAGCTACTATAAGGTAACGTACAGGGTGTCCAAAAACAGGACCGTAGAAAAGTTAATTAACTCGGTCAAACCTGCATATTTTGCCTTGAAATTTCAGAATTGTTTAGTTTATTCAATGAGAATTTTGTTGTGAAAGTTTATATTCAGGTGCGACTTAGTTTACCATGTACTTTTTTAATGACTTTGCAGGAAAAGTGTCTACGTCATGCCCAGCACTGTGTGAAACAGGCCAAGTTGGTTGCGTTACAGATCTCATTACTGTCCTCAGGAATCCGAGTGATTTTACTTGAGCATGCAGAGATCCAAAACTTTCTTGTCACACACAATAAGTTCTATGAGGTAAGATTCAGAATACATGCACAATACATGTGGACATTATAAATTATGTAATATGTACATGTATGTAGGCAAGAGGAGCTGATCAAATCAGACCCGAACTCACACCTGCCATGCAGACATAAATCATATAGGGGAGAATATCAGGACCTACGAAACTTTCTCCCTCACAAAATCAGAGCAATTATAGCATCTTATATTTTTTTCTAAACACACATTTAAAGCTGGGGTCAATGCTATTCATTAATTTATAAGAGACATAATTATTATTCTTTGTTTGGAAGAACATTTCTTGCTTTGTTATTGCCAAGAGTAGATGTTTTTAAAGGTGCCATATAAAGTTTAAACCACTCTGGCTTATATTTAATAGTCCTACCAAATGTTATCAAAATGTGCTAAAATTCAATTTACGCTTTGTATTTCCATAAAGTTGATCTTGAAGGTATTTTTATCAAAAAATGTGAATTTATTTCAAATAAAATTTTAAATGCTGTTAAAAATTTTCTTTCAGGCATTAATTGTGGCAGAGGCTTACAACTACAAATCAGGATGGGCAACAGCCCTCTATCATCATGTGGTACTTGGTGGAGATTTCAAGTACTTGCAAGACTTCAAAGCCTATGTTGCCCTCAACCCTAGCCTTGTCTATGAGGTTGCTAATAGGTAGGACATATTAGACATTTCTAGTTCTCCAAATGAGTCCGTTTCTCACTTTAGTGAAAATATAACTGATATTGTACCAAAGTAAAAGATCAGGAATTTATCTTGTCATGTTAAATAAAAAGTCAAAGTTAAATTTAAAAGTGAATATAGAAAATTCACCTCAACATCGCCTCAGTTAGGACAAAAATGTAAAAAATGTACGAATAATGAAGTATGAAGTTTCAGGATTTCTGAAAAAAATAGGATAAGAATGTTTTGGAAAGTTGCTCTATCTTTGCTTCTACCTCTGTCATATGACAAAAATGAGTCACCTTCAACTCCTCAACTTCATTCAGTTACAGCTAATTTGCCAAATCTAAATTACGATGTGACTTGATAGGACTAGACACATGGGACTACTAGAGATTCAACGAGACTCCATGTGACACATGGTAGTTAAAAAGTCAATAAAAAGTGTACATTGGGCTCATGTTCCCATAATCATGTACATATGAGATATGACAACAATTCCTCTCTGTATTTCAGCTACAGAAAAGAGACTAACAAACCTAACAATAGTGGAGTGCACATGAAGAAACTGCTGGCCCACTGTACTGATGTGCGAACCATGTATAAAATCGCAATGGACCTGGGATACACTGAAATACACATGGAACTCATGAAGGCTGAGACGGGTGCTTATTTGAAGGATACTCTTCAACGATAATCATTCCATACACTGATTATTGAATAATAACAATTTCTGTGTTTTCAAACATTGAAGTGTATTACTATTTCATAAAACTATTTTTTGTATTGATAAAAACCTAAATGATGAACATTTCATAATACATCTATTTTTATATTGGACTTATCTTGTTGTTAATAAAGTACCAATTGGAGACACTCTAAATCTTGTTTGTTAAGGAACATTATAAAACTAGAAATGGGCAACTCCACAGAGTAGCAAATCCCGACAAAATATTCATGGATCTGTATGTCATGTCATTATAATGTTATATTTACCATCTACTCTACCCATGATTTGCAAATAATAAAGACAGACATTGGACTTGGAGATGTATCAAAAGGGGACATGCCATTAAGAGGCCATTCTCTGACTTAGTCATTTTTTCAAAAGTGTGAAAATAAAAATATTCATGAAAAGTTCTTAAAATATTCTGAATAACAAGTTGAATATATATACTTAAATGATGGCACAAGCAAAAGTCTGAAAATTAACATGAAATGAAGGGTTTTGACAGATGCAAAAGATTTGTGATGAAGAAATAGAGGTTTTTGCAGTAACAACACAATTACCTCGAATTTTTCGGTTATGAGAGACTGAGGACTAAACTTGACATAATTTTCAATCTCAGATTATCAGTAGTATCTTACTTAAGCCGGACAGCCACTCAAAATGTATATGGAGCCCATAAGATTCATTTTTTCTCAATTGAAGTCACTATTTCTGTTTTTAGCTTCAGAGGATAGGAGGTACATGAACATGCTAAGTTTACCTAGATCACAAGCCTTACCACAAATATAAAGTATATAAGAATAGAGTTGATATGTGTGAAAACCTTAAACTTCCCATTTTATTGGGGATGGAACTTGTGGACCTTGTGTATTTCTAACTTCTTCACATGTGCATGGATCCAAAATTGTGGCAGCCATCTTGGATTTGTCATATTATGTGGACATGGTTTTGGTTGTGCTGAATTTGTTCAAAATAACATTTCTTGTATACCTTCGATAAGTGAGATAAGCATTTGAAATTAAAAACAGATAGTATACTTGACATTTAATGCAGTAAACAGTAATACAATTCATTCTTACATAATAAGTGAGTCCAGACAAAAAGTTATTATTGTGTTAGTTTAACTGGGCATAAATTACACTCATTGGCCTTGGTTTTCTTAATTGGCTTGGATAAAATGTTGTTCTGTTTATTCAGAAAAGGAGTATAGTTCAATATACAAGTTCACATTCGTTCCATCCTCTTGTAGAAATGAATCTCATTTTATTTCATCTCAAATATGTAGAACACAAAAATATATTTCTATCTATTAATTGCAAAAGTTAGCTTCTATGTCATGACTGAGTTTGGGTTTCGCTTCTAGGGAAAAAATATCCATCTGGAAATATCGTATTGACCATTGCTATACACTCCATATTTAATCCTCCCAGTAAATAACATTGATATACAGTATACAAGTATATATGACATCGAGGATCTGGGTTATGTGAGACATGAGACCACTTGTCTTTTTGAATCTCATATTCAATATTCTTTCTTTAAACCCTCATATTTAATATTTTTGGAGTGGTAATTCAATTATGTATCTATTTTTTATTCTTTATCCCATAGTTGAACTCTGTTCCGCTCTGTTAGGTAACATGAAAACATATTTATGATATTTTGCAAATGCGTGGAAAAAGTGATATCTGTGGAATACGGAAAATATTTCACAGATATCACCTTTTGGCAGGGATTTGAAAACTACCACCAATATGATGTGTTTTGTTACATAGTGATTTCATGACATCACAGGGATGAATGAATGAATGGATGTTGTTTTGATATGCTTTGTTTAGTTTTAGAGGTGAACTATGGGAAAAATAAAACATCCTGTGAATTTTCGTGATATTGTGTTAATCTAACTCATTGATATCAATATCTGCGCTAATTCGCTATGCTAACTTGGCAAGATATTGATATCAACTCGGAGATAAAGATAAAATCATTTAAAATCATATGATATCCTATACATATCCTTTACTGTGCCACAACTTTCTCATATGTTATATATCTTGGCACAGGCCATCATTTATTTTCCGTGAATTCATGCTTTTGTTCCTCTTTTAGAAATGAGAGGAAATCTTTGATTTTTCTTGTATTTAAGTTGCTTAAATGTTGCCCTGTGATGTCATAAAAGTCAATAGTAATCCATTACAGTCACAGTTGAAATGTACCCATTGCTAGCCCAGAACCTACCAAAATAGCATTTGCATTTTGTCAATATTGCCCTATGTGCTTTTCCATGAAAATAATTTTAATCGTATATTTTCTTCAGTATTTCATATATTACATTTTAATATATTTAAATTGGTTGATATTTATGTACTATTTACTTAGACAACAATAAATAAAGAATTTTTTGTAAAAACACCAAAAATGGTATATAATCTTTAAATGACTGTTGTGTATGTTGTGTGACCATCAAAGGTCAAAATTCCCTGAAATTGTATTTTTATAAAGCACAAATGATTTTTCTTCAATATGATATGCATTATTATCAGATATCTTTGGGGGCTAAAAAGGGCCCTTAATGACACCCGTCCTTTCCACCAATTTCAGCATTTTTGTGACTATTTAGGAGTTTCAAAGGTGCAAATCATAGCCTAAAGATAACAATATAATATTTGGGATCTAATATAGTACAGGGTGGTAAAAAATGGCAACCCTGCATTTTCTTCATATCTTTGTCATTTTAGAAAATTACTCCCCAATATTTAATACACATTTGTAAATTATTCATTTTCATATCAGCCTACCATATTTCATGACAATCAGACAGGTAGCCACAATGTTACAGCACTTCGAACAACATGCTCCAGGTGTGGCCATCATTGCGCTGAAGGCAAACCTGTGCACGTTGTCAAAGACCCGACCGCATTCCTCAGCAGGCATATCCCCAGAGGTAGAAGTCAGGTAGGGACATTTTGGAAGACGCAAGCAGGTTTGGCTATAGCTGTGTATAGTGCAATAGTGGCCACTGGAGCATGTTGTTTAAAGTGCTGTAACATTGTGACTATCAGTTTGATGGTTATGAAATATACAATGGTAGGTAATTGAATGCTGTACAAATGTGCCAAATATCAGGGAGTAATTTATTAAGATAACAAAGATACGAGAAAAATAAAGGCAGAGATGCCATTTTTTATACCACCCTGTACAATGTATACTAGAAATATAACCATACTTTGAAGAGATATCTAAATTATAGCAAATTCCCCCTTTAGACAGCCATTTTGAAATTTCTGAGGCACGAATCAGAAATGAGAAAAGTAATACTACAATTGTGATCTCTGAACTTCCTTCAATTTGAGTATAATAAAGCCTTAGTTTGAAGAAATCGGGACATTATTGCAGAATCCCACATTGGGTGGCCATTTTGAATTATCTGAGGCCCAAATCAGAAAAATATTGCAATATTTGCAATCTACACGAAATTAGCTTTACTTCATAAGATCTCAAAATTAACGATATTTTTTGTTTACCTGACGCCCCATACATAGCCCCTGGGTGTCAGGCTTAAGAACATTGGCCACCTTCTCAAAATAAATACCAAGAAATTTAGTGAATTCTCAGGAATTGCTCAAATACAATGGGGAAAAGGGAGCCATTCTTAAAATTGCTTCATTGCTTGTATCTATGATATAAGGTGTATGCACATTGCACATATAAATGATTTATGGATAAAATATTTGAAGGAACATGTATTTTGAAAGGAAATGTCTTGTATACATTTTAAATTCATTCTTAGTCTCTGTCTTATGGTTATCAAACAAATAATAGATTCCGATTACACTCTAGTCAAATGTAACATTTCTTGTAATTTATGGAAATTATGAAATAATTTGATTTATGAACTGAATGAAGTTTAAAGCATTGAAAAGGAGTTTGAAATTGGTGCCGTAAAGCTAAAGCTTGTACTTTAAAAATTAGCTAGGCTAATTTTGTGGAGGCCCATTAAAGAAGTCATTTGAGGTCAATAAAAGGTCAAATCTGAAATACTGACACAAACTTTTCTGTTTTATCTTTTTTGTTTCATTTAATATTAAGAAAACTGACATTTTTACAATTAAATATATGTTCAACTTGTGTAACATCAGAATTAGCAGACGTTTCATTCTTTTTACGTCACTATTCCACTTCATTTACTGTATCCAAAAGTTGAGACCATACATGTATGTGTTAGGCTAACCACATATTTATGTATGGTAGGCTAACCTATGTATGTTCGGCTCTCTGAAAGTTCACATTTTCTGCATCACCCATTTACATGTACATGTCATATGAGAAAGTCTATATCTAATATATGCAACACATGTGAGATTCTGTGTATGGTGTCACACATTTATGTGCCATATGTGAAATTCCAGGTAGCCTATCAGATTTATGCACCAAATGTAACCTGTCACACATTCACTTGCCATATGAGAAATTTCATGTCGCCTGTCATACATTTGTGTGCCATATGTGAAAATTCATGGTGTCACACATTTATGTGCCTTATGTGAAAGTTCACCACATATTCAGCATTAGTTCTCTGAACAGAGATTGCAAAGGGTTCAAATGGATGGAATGTGAATGCTACAAGACGTCTAGCAGATGCACTGGGGTTGCGACTTGCCATACCAGCATGGATCTTAAACTTCAGTAGCCCAGAATCCCTGGCATAGAACCTGAAAATTAAATTAAACACTGATTATTGTAGTAGCCTCAAACATATTGCTTTGATGATAGCTCATGATATGCAACATTATTACAACTAACCAAACAGCTATTTTAGGGACCACGTGAAACATCAGATAAACATCAAAATTGCATCATCATAAAATCACCCATTGCTTTTAAATTGCTAATAAATTGTTAGTCAATCACCTAAATGTGGCAATGTACTCTCTGTGCCTAATTTACTATTGATTTGGAGTACATATTGTTTCGTGGGCCATAGACTAACAGCCATTAAGCTAATAGATCGTAGGGCAAAGGGGTGTAACGTCGACATGTGTGGTAATATAGACATGAGATATGGGCTTACTTCGATCTTTCTTGTTTAGAAATTAGAATTTCTGTTTCTGAAAAACATGACTTCCCCCTATATGGGAAATTTGAGAAAATAAACAACAAGGTATCAAAGTTACCCCACACGTCGAAGTTACCCCAAATTGAAATGAAATGGTATTGACGTTTTACTTCTTTCTACTTGATAGTTATTAAATATATGCATTTTAGCAATGGAAAAATATTTCATATTTTTATTACCTAATAGGATGGTCACCACATGCCTTAGGTCTTTCAAGTAATGAGAGCCATCTATCATCATAGCTGAATAATGCTAAGTCCAAATATGGACTACTGCTGTAAGACTGGGCACTGATTGGTAGCTGGGCGAGGAGACGACGTACAGCCTCCGTTTCACCTCCAAATTTGGCATTGATTATTGTTTGTTTGGATCGCTGTTGTATCTGTCTTGCGTAAATACTTGAAGATTGTGAGCAGGGGAACTGGGCCTCACAATGTAAGGTTGCATTCCTGAACATATCACAAAACTGTTCAAACACTGATAATAAGTCATAGGATGTATTCTCATAGATGGCCACAACATCTGTGGATTTCATATTGTAAATAACAAAGAATGATGGCTGCGAATTAGGATCAGATATTTTCAGAGTTACAACATCTTCACTTGCGTATTTGATCATGACGTGCGACTCATCTAAGAGTTGCATTTTCCACATGCGTAATGCTCGAAACTGATCAAAATATTGGTAGAACTTTCTGAGAGCTTTCGGTGTTCCTTCAGAAGCTGCCCTCTTGTATAAATGCACTAAAAGTCTGTGTTTTAGAGAGTTTATGCTCGCTTCATGGAACGGTTTTACGAGAGTGGAAGAGTGATGACCTTTTGTGGCTTGCTGTTGGCGTTGTTGTTGGACGGAAGATACAGCAAGTTCATCATCATCGTAACAAAATCGCCCTGGAAAGGAAATGAGAACAGAGTAAATGTACAACACTAATCTTAAACAGTCAGATCTTGAAAATTTTCTCAGCATCAACCTCCATTCATATTGAGTTGAAACAACTGTTACCATTCTTTTTCATTTTTTTCAAACACAACAGTTTTCAAATATGCGTCAGGCTTACTGATTGCACTCACGATTGTATATGCTCAATGGAAATTGGGTTGATGTTCTAAAGCTTGTTTCCTAAACCAGGTCTGAGTTCCAATCAGCTAAGACATAATCAAGGCATAGTGACAGTATACAAACTGTTAATGAATATAATAGAACTTACCAATTGACCTGACATCTATGAATGAGCCATCCTGTTTTACTTGATAAATATGTATCGTCTGTTGCTGGACTGATAGAACAGCCAATGTGTCTCTGTATAAATACAGCCCTTGATTATGCGACAGGAATATTTTGTCACACTTGAACTCTCGACTATCGCAAAGTTTTCCAGTCCGGAGATCAACTAAATGTAATGTGTAATCCTCCAGAGGGGATCTTGGATTAGGGGATACTGATTCATTGTTCTTGTACATCTGGAAAAACTGAGGATAGGGATTTTCAGGTACATAGGCAGCAGACCCCACAATTACATAGTGGCCATCGTCAGTGAATAGGCTACATTCCCTGTTTAAATGTTCACCATTTGAGGCTACATTTGTAGTGTGAATCTTCTGGAAAAATTTGTCGAATAATGCAATTTGGATTGCCTGGAATTGTCTATCCCCACCATTTGGAATGTAATCCGCAGTTACATCCTGAAGCAATTCCTCAGCTGCTGACGCACCTTGGAACTCAAAAATCTCAAGGGATGTTTGGTCAGAAGAGAATGCGACAAAAAAGCGTCCATCTGGTGAAAACTTCCTCATGAAGCAAGGTGGTTTCTCTACATTCACCACAGTAAAATTTGGAAACACATTAGTGTGAAATTTTCTAGCTACATGGTAGTGTGTACATCTTTTCGCGTTGTGGATCTCACGATCCCGCAATCGCAAAACAACATTCTGATTTGGAATCTTTCTTGGAATTATACCATCTTCACTATCAGTTTCATCATTGACAAATTCATCAGACTGGAAGTCCTGGCTTGTTCCTGGCTGTGGTTCAGAATACTGCATGGTTCCATTAAATCTTTGGGTTATAACTTATCATCATGATTCGTATCATCTGAAAAATACAATAAAATAATTAAGTACCATTGGTACATGAAGTAAGTATTTATTTTGTGCAACAGTTCAGATTTGAAAAATTTGGACAGAATCGTCCAAACATGTATTTGTTACCGAGTTACAAATCATAATACTATATACAAGAAAGGGGCCAAGAAACATTTTAATGGAGACTAGTTCTGAATTCTAAATGACCCATTTGGTCTCTGAAGGATCAATAAATCTTTTTCTTTCAATCTGTGATAATGACTTGACATAATTGACATTAGTCACATACAAAATCAAAGTTAATTTTTACACTAAGATAGGGTCTTGTTACGGATTGAGGTTACTTCCTCAACCTCTCACATATCCTATCTACAGTATTCTCATTAATAAACAAGCTGTAGGTAGAACTATTCCTTCCGGAATGGATTTGCCTCTAGACAACTAAGACTCTTATCTCAAGGATAGAATGTACAAATGAGGCAAAATGTTTGCTATTATAGGCAAGTACATGTATGCCAAATAGACGACTCTTTAATTATTTTTTGTCTGCGCTTTAGCTATCAATTCTAGTATCTTACAAAAATAAAGGACGATTCTCGGTTTGGAGAACGAAGTTCATCAATCTAAATAAGCATTATCCCTGCTTCGGACAAATTTGATTATTTTTACATTATATAGATTTGAATGTCTTCTTTTGAATAGTCATAATTTAATTTGGGTAATATTTCTTGATTTTTCACAAAAAAATATCAGCGCAGTACACTGATGAACTTCTTTCCCCAAATCGAGACTTGTATTTTATTGAATCGGTCTAATTGAGCGTTATCCCTGCTTCAGACCAATTTGTTATTTTTACATCTTGTAGATTTAAATGTCCTCTTTTGAATATTCATAATTTAATTTGGGTAATATTTCTATATTTTTAATGAAAAAAATTATTAGCCCAGGAGACTGTTCTCCAAACCGAGAATCGTCCTTTGTACCACCAAACAATGAAAAACATTGAGTCCGAACCACAGATGCCAACAAGTAGCAGAAGCCCCCAATGTTATATATAGGTATAGCCCATTTCACTGTTTTATTGCGTCAGTAAAACCTAATAAATAAGAAATCAAAAGATCATTATGCAATAATATATGGAAAAATATATTCCTATTGTACAGAAATTACATTTGTTTATCTTGGATTGCTTCTAGTTTGGCTAATAAAATGTGTGGCCTCTTACATTTTGATGCCGCTTGTCTGCCATATAGTATTTTCAAAAAGATTAACATGGCTGGAATTCTTAAATTACAAGAGGGCACAGGCTTATTGCACAAACAATAAATAATCTGAAATATACAAACCCGGGGATATAAATGTCATTCATGTACAATATAAATACACTTTTCCATATATTATTGCACAATGGTCTCCTGATTTCTTATTTTTGGGGTTCTACAGTACTGACTCAATAAAACAGTGAAGTGGGCTTTATCCGTGTAGGATAGGCTAAATAAATAATGAATATTATCGTTGAGGAACTGATATTAGTTCAAACACCTGCCCTGTCAACCCTTACTCATTAGGCATGATTGTCATGCATTTGCTGGAAATAATAAAATCACGCATCAATTTTGCGTGTATGATAAAATTAAAATGTCACACAAATCATGCATTATGTTGATAATTAAAATAAATTTGCTTTTTATAAAATGCCGATATGATAAAAAAAAAGTGAACATAACAAAGCATACGTCTCCTGTTCGAACGTTTCACACAAATTCTGTATATGTCATGCATTTTGTTCGAAATATGTGTACATGTATATGTCACGCATTGCTTCCAAATATTTTGTAACACGATCGTGTCAGAATATGTGGTCCGAACTTTATTTATTCCAACTGTTCTTCTAGGTTGGCCAATAGATGTCAGGTGTGTTGACAATGTAGGCCTAGGTTTACTCGAGTCTCTAGCTTACAGCTAGACGAAACTTCATTGATTTCGTATGTAATGTGCTACACGCACCTACACGCACCTAGAACTCATTTTTAATAAATTTTATAAATATTTTTAAGAATATTAATCATATTTAGGATGAAGCGTTGCTTGTCTGGATTTAGATATTTCAAAATTTCATTTCGGAGTTTTGACACATGGTGAAATTTTCTCGCTGTAGCTAAAAATGGCTTCCGGTTCTGGACGTGAATAACATTTGAAATTATTCTCGCTTAAAGAAATCAAATATAACAATAGATTCAGACGGGGATGTGAGCTGATGTTCTTCAAATCTATACATAAAGGTATATTTCATATTATTATGCCATATTTACTGTGCGTGTGACACAATGATTTACAATATTTATAATACTAAGGCAGCTCAATCTTCCTCCTCAAAGCCGGAATATAGAGAAGGCTTTGGACCGAAGTCAGCCTAGGTCTACAAGTTGAATGTTTCGCCTTACTGGAACTGCAATGACATGGTGAAATATCTGAAATGACAGCTGACAAATTTTGACTCCAACATACCCAATTAATATTAATATCATCTTCAAATGAATGTAAATAGGATCAATCCGTCATTAAACATGAGAATGCACAAATAAAAAAAATCATTCTTTTTTCAGAAAACAACTTCCGGTTTATAATTTTACCTTTTCCTTATTTTTGATTAGTCCGTCAGTCCTTGATTAGAAATTCTAGAACAGATATCACTATTTGGAATAAAAAGTATTGCATAAATATGGTATTTTTATAGAACATTTTTAATTTTTGTGTTTTAGAGTATATCAGCAAAGGGTGAAAATAAAAGAAAGGCGTTATTCCGAACTGTCAGGGAAAGGGTAATCAAGCGGCGGCCATTTTTAGATCCGAAATTCTTTGTCGGCTTTCACTTTCTCCAATTTGCAACGATATAGAAGATACAGACATTACTTCTGATTGGTAAGAAACAGGCTATAACACTATCATTTACTTTCGCAAAGTCGATATTATCAAGAACTCGCCTAGTTGCTCACAAAATTAATAATTAAAGAAATATAAGGAGATTTTTTCCCGGAACTTTTTTTATAAAACCATGAAAATACCTTACTATATTTGCACATAGCCATATTTAGCTAGATTGATGGCTATTGAAAACTTGATATTCCCAGTCCTTTATAAAGGTCTTTTGTACAAATGTATGAAATCTTGGAAACACTTGCGCTACTTCAATCGATGCATACCATTCTAAAGTATTGTTTTCTAATTATATCGGGCTATCCAGAGTGGAAGAGGAAAAATGTTGAAGAGTTGATAATTTTCAAGATGGCTTTTTACGAAGTTGGTCAATGTGCCTCCATGCCATGAGATTTCTGCTTCCGGTTACACGCATGTGCATTGGCAAGACTTCCTGGTTAGAAAACATGGAAAATAACAAGTTCCAAATACATTTTTCGTCAATTACATTGTCTCCCGACTCCAGATCGCGTGATATGGTCAGGAAAACGATATCTGGCACTCAACTTTGTATTGTATGTATACTTTGTTATATATTTTTTTGCATTGCTTGTGGTTTGGGAGGCTCCAATATTTTGCGCTCTGTATTTTGATGCTACTGTGACATATTACTTTTAAAAAAGATTATTGCAACTAAGAGTCCATTATTATTATTTTTAGATTTGATACTCTTACATTTTCACTCATTGTTTTATTTTTATCGCATCCTCAGGTTATCTAGTACCAATGCCATATCTACGTTTTGGTCTTGCACATATATACTAGAACCACACATGTTCCAAAAGGCAAAACATATTAGCTCTAGCTCTACACATATTTTTTTTACCTCAGTCGTCCCTTAAACACCAGCCAATTCTCTCAAAGCAAAAAAAGTTGCAATTGTCTTGATTTACGTCATTAAATATTCAAAATTCAGTCAAAGTGTGTCATATTTGAAATCTGCATGTAAAAGTACATCTAGAAATATGGTTTTGAACATTGTCTAAGACATAACTAAATAATCTGTAATATACAAATGTCATTCATATACAATTTAAATACAATTTTCCATTTATCATGGAGGTGCATGCGCATTATTATAACTATTAGTGTATTAGTTTTGGGGCATTTTACAAAACATTTAAGGCAGTCATTAAGACTTCTGTTTCGAAAACTTGTCTGTTAAGTTCTATCTCCTTATTTCCAGTCATACTTTTCAGGAATACTTCTACAGCCCATTTCACTGTTTATTTCGTCAGCAGAACCCCAAAATTAAGAAATCAGGAGACCATTGTACAATAATATATGGAAAAATATATTCATGCTGTACATGAATCACATTTGTATATTTCAGATTATATAGTTTTTTGTGCAATGAGCTTATGCCCTCTTGTAATTTAAATAATTTTAGCCATGCTAATCTATTTGAAAATACTATGGTAGAGAAGCATCAAAATATAAGAGGCCACATACGTTATTAGCCAAACTAGAAGCAATCCAAGATATACCAATGTCATTATGTACAATAGGAATATATTTTTCCATATATTATTGCACAATGATCTTTTTATTATTTTTTAGGTTTTACTGACGAAATAAAACAATGAAATGGGCTGTACATGGATGTTTTGCGTATATTCCAGCCTTTCATAATATATATAGCCACTAAATGTATTCATTTTTTTATAATTATGCCTTTGCATGTTTACTATTATTAACAAAATTATGAAACACCTTTGTATATTTCTTTCCAGAATGTGAGCTCATATTACTATCTGCATTGTTATTCATTGTTTTGTTGTGGTTTTTGTCAACTCAAAAAGAAGACCTTATTATCTGATATAAGGAGATACAGTTCCATCTTCTTCAGTATATATATTTTTTAAAGATGACAAAACTAATGGTACATTTGACTTACTCATTGTGATCTTAAAAATTATATTGCCTTTAGACCTCAGGTTAATAAAATATTTTTTATTTTTTCACTCTCTTTTGTCCAATAGATAGCATCTATATCATTCACAAATACTACCTGATTCATCGCTCGCCAATCAATATCACTAATTTTCAGCATTAAGGCTATTAGCCATTAGATGGAGCCTGCATTCAATTTCATTTAACATTTCCTTTAGTACAATTAGTTCATATTTACACCGCTAGGTAGCTTGATTAAAGAGCAGGTGTGTCAAATTAATTAATGTAGTTAATTTATGAGTCACCAGGGGGCCTCAGTTCCCATGAGGTATGATAGATTTCCAATGCTGAACAAAGAATAATCTTATATTGACGATGATATTGGAAACCATTACCAAATACAATGGCAGCTTCATGTGTCGATTGCCAATGCTGTGAAAGTGCCACATTGTGTGTAACTACAATACCCTTTCATGCAAAATGAAATATAATGAAAATCATGCATTATCAAATGTTGAAAAAAGCTCTGTATATTTTATTGAAAGCAATTTATTTTAGACTTAAGGATTTTGTGTTGGTTTTTCATACTATTTTGGCACTGAAAATTATTAATTTTTACATTTGAAATAGGAAGGTTTAAGGCAAAAAATATGATAATCAGATATATAAGGCGGTTACATCACACTGTCAGTATTGTCTTTGTATTGTTCCCGCGGTATTTATCTAATAGTTCCAAGGTTGCTGGCTAGTATATTCATTGTTTCATCATTGATCTTTGGCATAAGAAAGAATAAATTCAGATAACATAATATTTAATCATATTTTGTTTCACTTTATGTTGATGTTACGGGGGTTGTATTAGCAGGAAGCTTAAGCATCTTTAGAGGCTTTTGATTTCTTGTTGTTTTGTCAAAAATCTCTTGTTTGGATCTTGCTTGTTACGATTTGTCAAGATGTGCTTTCGCGTCACTTGTTTTGAGAGGTTTCCATCTTGACTTGGAAGTAGGGGGTATGAGTTCTGAAGGCCTGTGTTCGGAGGATGAAACTTAGTTGAAACACCCCTATTCTATAGAAAGTGCTTATGTTACATATTTTTTTTCCCAAGTTTGTCAACTGGAAGATGAATTCAGTAGTTCAAATTATACATTATTGAGTTTAAAAACATGTCATGTATATTTTTATCTATGTGTTTTGAGTTTTTTTTTTTTTATTACTTCCAGTGATGTCACTACATGTATATAATAGCATTAATTCATTTTTGTTATTACTAATTGGCATCTAGATTCATATTATTCAAATTTATAGTCTATAAGCTGTCATCTCAACGTTAATATAGACAGTCATGCTTAATTCAGCATATTTTAGTCAGTAGATATTGACATTCAGAAAACAGTAATATGAAAATCCGTACCCAGGTGTGGAATATGTTTAATAATATATAAGTAATACTGTACAGTAAAGTCTGCTTCCTGTCAGTCTGATCGAGTATAAATGCTTGCATACACGAAGCCTAAAAACATAGCATCAGTATTCAGGGATTTCATGTCAATTTTTTTTACCTGAACTGCCCATTTTTGAGGACTGATTTTTGTTTCGAGTTTAATGGTAATTTTTAATAATTTTGCATGTTGTTTTTTTCTTCGTTGTTACCTTCAGTCAAATTCTAATGAACTTACCAGACAATTATGTTCAGTTTGTAAGAATGGAGTAAGTCATTATTTGGAATTGTAAAATATGCCACAAAGATGAATAAATAAGACTTGCAAAATTATAATAAACATTCAAATTAACCACTGAGTAATCCTTACTACAAAAAATGATTGTATAAAATTTACTTATTACTCTGCATCCTGTAAAACAGCTCAATGGTCATTTTATTAAACAATGTTGCCTTTCAGAAATTCTGAAGACTGAGTAAGGGGTTCATGTGAATGCTCCAAGGACTGAAAAGGTGCATGTTTAGCTGTTATAAATATCCACATGATTTTTAGATCTAGTTTATTATGATTTATTGCAGGATGTGTAAATAAGTGATTATCTATCACTTCATAATGGATCTGGAATGATTAGACTCCTGCTACATGATAAAAATATTAGTTTGATAAACTGATGTCTGAATATAAATTTGTATGGCTTCTCATAGTACTTGCCACTCTGATTTTTTATAAACTGAGCTGAAATATATGTTCATAATAGAATCACAAATTATAGTCGCCTAATGATTTTTCAGTCTTATAGAAGAGATACACAATATATATGTTTTAAATGTATATACCAGATATTATGAAAGCATAAGAGTCAGTGAATGCTACTTTTGATATGTTGATCGGCTAATGATCGACTGACCATATCATAGCCTGAATAGGTAATGCTAGGTCAATAGATTAACTCGAAGCTAGAGAGTAAATAAAGCTAAATCAAATTCTTGGAAAAGGTACACAGTATGTCAAAATCTAACCAGAATTACATGTAGTTCCCTGTTGCAAGTTATCTTTTATAACCTGAACCCTCCATCAATAATTTACTCTCTAACCCGTCAATTCAACCATATTCTTCAAGTATTTAAATTCACATCTAGTGAGGTCTTCATCAGTTGATATTTAATTGAAATTACCAGATTATATTTTCCCTCGACAAAATAGATAAATAAGCTAATCACAGGTCCAGGTTACTCCATGATCTATGTGTTAACTTGTTAATTCCGATGTCTCATGAGCTGATAATGTACTTGTCTGGTCCTACAAGTTATTGATAGCTATATCCTAATGCAATTGTCTAGTTATATTAATCATGGATAATCTATAACATAACACCAGTCATTCAAACCTCTCTAATTAGTGATATTCTTGGTGACTTTTTTCAGTGTACCTATTTCGATGCAACAATCACTCCACTTCGTTTTCTGCATGTTGACATCATGGATTCTGTAGGGTAAATTTATGGATTCTGCAAGGGAAAAGTGCAACACTGCGGGAACAACAAAACAAATTTATTTTACTTTTGGATTATATGTGGGTGATTTCTTTTGACTGCAGAAAGTATAAAATTATTAATGTGTGGGCTCTTTGGAATTTCTGACAATGGCTGAAACAAATGAATTACAATTGTAAACTTCTTCAAAACAAGTGCTTTAATGTAAACACAACCATAATAAAGTTGCTTGTGTTGTAGAATCCCTGAAGCTAAACTAAAGGAATTTATGAATGAACATCCAAAATCAATCAGTAAATTTAAACCAAATAAATGGTAAAAAGGTTTGATAACTTGAACATACAAGATACCATTTGCTTTTGGAGTATGTACTAGTTTTTGAAAAATACTATGTGTTTATCAAAAGTGGGATACCTCTATTATTGCTAAAAGCTTTTGCAAATAACAGTTTGGAAGTGTCATCAATTATGATTGTCTGTTAGCTTGATTTGGTTCATGATTTCCATGGTCCCATGCATTATTTAGTGTATTGAACTCCATAGAATAATAGCTACCATATTGAGTATCAATATAATAAACAGTTTCATTGTTAGGAATATTCAATATTTGCTCTCTCTCTCTCTCCCTTATCTACTTATATGTATATATATAACATTCATTTAGAAAAAATCTCTATTCTAACCAAAGTTTTATATCAAATTTACCATTGCTTATGGTAGTTTTAAGTTATTTACCCTTTTAAACATTCTTCTTCAAAGGACTTCATTTAGGCTTAAATTGGAAAGAAGTGAAATACCCTTGGACCAAGGATGCTTTTAAAGTTCCCACCAGTTCTATTGATCTCTTGATCAATGTTTTTGCTCGAAGTAGAATTAAGTTTTATTTTGAATAAAGGCCAGCTTATAACACTCCAAACATTGTTATCTTTCTCTGATCAATCCTAAATATGTATCAGTTTAGAATTATGTTTCTTGTCCAGATGTTCACAAACAGAGTGGTCAAAATCATTATTATTGAACACTGTAGCATATTTATTCAGTATACCTCATGTTTCATCTCTGTTTGCCTCAGAATGCCGACAGTAAGGTATCATTTTCAGTCCATCAATATACCTATAACAATGTGGTATTGATCTAAGGGACAGGACAGATCAAAGTTGACAAATGGATTAAAACATACACAATTTTACCAAGGTCTTTCGCTCATGAGCGGTCAATCGTGACTTAAAAGTAGTCACACTTACAAAAATAGCTTACTTCGTGGTCACACTTTCAAAAATAGCTTACTTCGTGGTCACACTTACAAAAATATTTTACTTCGTGGTCACACTTACAAAAATAGCTTACTTCGTGGTCACACTTACAAAAATAGCTTACTTCGTGGTCACACTTACAGAAATAGCTTACTTCGTGGTCAAACTTACAAAAATAGCTTACTTCAGTAAACATGTTATTTTATTGCTTTGTAACCATGTTGACTGATGCTCCCTTTGGAGCGTTTTACTACATTGGGTTGCCAGCTTAGGCCCAAAAGCATCATTGATTCAGTTAGTTGCAAGTTACCTGTTAACCAGTATGAGCTATGTCTAGTTGCATGCTGCCATGTATTATTGATATTGTATTGTCCCTAGTACATTATCCAAATGGTGAATAAGTACTCTCATATTCAAGTTTTTGCTCTGGTAAATAGATAAAACCTGAAAATGACATGGATTTTAATCAACTGATAGGATTCAGGTGCTTATTTGTTTGTTTGAGTTAAGTAAGTTTACTATAATTTTCTATGTACTGAAGTACTTCTGTTACCATTTCCGTAGATCAAACAGAATATGTGTATTTTGTGTAATCCAACTAATATATTAACTATCAAGTTAATTTATTCTTTTGAATACATGTACTATACTTGATATAAAAGAAGCTACAAGGTTTCACTGGTTGTTTTCACAAAATCGCCTGTTGTTTTTTAGGGACTTTTCAACTTTTCCATGTTAAAATTTATGATTTCCATTAATTTTGCCTGTTGTTTTCATTTATTTAACCTGTTGTGAGAAATTCTAGTAAAACCCTTGATATTGGTGACAGTTCATATTGATAATTTACATTATTAGTTCAATCTCTTATTTTTGCCAGAGATTTTGGCAGATATCAGGTGCAATGTGTGAAACCTACTGGCGAAAGAAAAATCCAAAGACTCCAAAGATTTGAGGGATCTTCATATCTGCATGATATGGTTCTCAGGGACTGAAAAGTCCAAAAGATTTAGAGCTACAGAGCTACATGTTATTAAACCTGGTATGAGAAATTGGTTACTTAAAGTTTTTTTTATCAAACCTAAGTTTAAGTTTTCTAAATCAAATCTTTGTATGATATAAACTAGATGTGTGGTTATTTACAAGCTAATACAGATGAAGCTCTCTTTTAAGAAGTGAAGTCGAACAAATGTGAATAGAATAATACATGCCATTTGACTGGGAATGGAAATGATAACTAGAGTATAGGAATGTCAGATACGTCAACGTCAAGGAACATTGATTACTTTATACCTGAACAATGAATATTATTCACTAGTTTCAAAAACATCTCTGCCTAATTACCATGCATTAAATAATGACCTCTCAAACAAAGGCACCATTGTCTGTCCATATCAGTTGCTTGTTCCTTACTCATATTTATGGCTGTGTTTGGGATGATATGTCACAGTTAAAAAGGGAGATCCTACATTATCCGATCCTTTCCTTTAGGAACATTTATTGGTAGTCAATACTGGTATAGTGATGGTGCCATACGAAATCAATAAGGTAACTTTATGTGTAGTATATCATAAAACATGTTGTTTTTGTGTGGATATTGAACAGCCCTGAAGGATCATTAATTACCCTTTCAATGGTTTGATTTCACTTCTTAAAAGAGGTGTTCATCTGTACTCGTTGATCTAGGCTTACCTAATAAGATTATGTTGATCAAAACTGCGTTACCCAATCAGAATAGCTTGTATTTATTCATATGCAAACTCCCATGAAAATATTATATCAGTAACAAAACTTTAAAATTTAGGCTTCAGGATGACTATTCCATGTATGGATTTTGTACAAATAAGCGGTTTTGCCATGAAAATGAATAAGGCTGCATCAACATATTTCGATTACAAAATCTGAATGTCTCGGTGAGTTCAGGGATTTATTGTAAATTGAAAGAGTGAAGACGAAGCTCTCTTTTAAGAAACAAAGTCAAAAGAATGCAAATGGTGTCATTCGGTCATTTGTTTTTTACACTGTCATTTGTATTTAAGCTAAACTGAGGGTATGTAAAGGAGTGAAATATCTTGAGATCAAGGACGTCAATTAGGCCTTTCTTTATGATAAGTTACCTTTTCTAGTTACATCTACAGTCTTTCAGATTGAGACACCCATTCCTTTAGTTTTTATGTCACCACTTAAGAGTTGGGTGGTATTATATTATTGACAATATTATGATAGCATTTGGTCATTGACATTGCCATTTGGTAACATATTGTTACGTTTTTGTAATTGTGACCAGGGGGTGCCATTTTGTATTTAATGGTTAACAGATTTTTGCTACTTGTCTCAAAATGAGGCTTACAGTAACAATTCCCGAACAGCCATTAGGGAATGTTTGACAAGCATCTTTTGACTTACATGGGTGAACTATTTTAGGGATTGCTTCTTGGTATAAAACTGAACTTCCCATCCTTAAATCTGGTCTGTAAAGATGCATTTCCATGCAAACTGAAAATTTACATTGATTACTGTATGTTTTCTTCTGAGACAGGTTCTATTACTGAAAGGTTCAAAAATATTGCATATTCTAGAACATGCTCGAAAGGGTTTAACTGTACAGGTGAATATCTTCCTTTGAAACTTGATGCAATTCTATCCCCTTTGCTGTCATCTGAAGAGCTCTGCCCTACCCATCCCAGGCAATATATGAATATTCATGAAATGTTGGAGTAGGTCTACCAGCGCTGTACTATCTAATGCATATATAATCACGCCACTATTGATCCTGCAGATATACATGTAAGTGGCCAGGTAGAAAATCAATGTAGTACCTGAGAGGTGTATTGATGTTCTCTCATTTTAATATCCATATTCCAGGCCTGGCTGAATCTTGATTGGCCCTGGAGCATGTGCAGCCACCTAAGTGCTAATTGCAATACCTGTAATACATCTGGTATTAATGAATTATAGCGTCATACCTGCTTATCATTCAGTAAGAATGAAGAACCTGCCACTTGCTTATTGGTTGCTTATCTCTACATTTCCAGATTGCTGTATATATAGTATCATCAACCAGTAGACTCGAATACATATATCCGCGGGACGCTACGACGACTGGCTGCAGTGACTACAACGTGATACAGATTACGATACGAAGAACAGACAAGCGATTCAAGAATGTCAGACGGTGGTAAGCATACATTGATTTATAATATCAGATTGAGCAAGGCTCAAGCAAGCCATATAAATTATTTAAATACATTTTCTCAGTTATTTTTGATATGAAGAGAATATCTTTAGTATCCTTTTCGATCTCATATTGGAGCAAACTCGAAACGTTATATTTCACTTATAACTTTTCAACGTTCATGTTATTCTTATGTCAGCACCAAAAAGTGCTACTGCATTGCTGTCACCTCAAAATTTGTGATCATTTGTAACAATTGTTACATTTTTGTAACCCATGACATTAAGTTGACAATAACTTAACTGTGTTAACACTGCCAGATTAGGGGGGGGCTTATATATTGTAATCTTTTATTCAATTTTTGTTATGAAACTTGTACAAGTTGTTTCAATCAAACTAAGTGCCCCTTTGGGATCAGTTTACAGACTATTGTCAATTTGTCAGGTTGCTTTAACTTAACTAATTAATGTTCCATAACAATTCTTTTTCCGTTTGCCTATAATAAAACATCATTTTACCTTTATTTTCCCCAGGCAAGTACGTGTATTGTCACTAATTTTTATGATCTGGGAAATACGATGAAATCCTCACTTATGTCAATACTAAATGCTTTCTTAGTAGATTTCAGTGAGCAGTTGGACACTTTCTGATGAACTGCACATTTAGTATTACCATTTTTAAATCAAGATTCAAAAGGTTTTCACTCTTTTATCCCAGTTGAGCCAATTGCCATTTATATTCGATATATATTTGGTTTAATAACCACCATTCTAGTGTAATAACCTTCATTTTATGTGTGAATACCTTTATTATAGTGTAAATACCTTTATTATAGTGTTATATCATTCATGATATTGTGAAAACATGCATGCCAGTGTAATGACGACCATTATAGTGTCATAACCTCTGTGAAAGTGTTACAACCTCTGTACATGTAATTATACAATAACTTCCGTGATAGTGCAGTGACCCTAAATGTGTAATATCCTTTATGATAGTGCAGTAACTTCCATGATTTGTAATAACATCTTCGATAGTGTAATGACCTCACATTAACACTTATGAAAATGTGCAGTGAAACCTGTAAAAGTAGAACACCTCTAGAAGTAGAACACCTGTGTTAGTACACCAAAGACCAACTGACTTAATGTTAAATGAACCTTTAGAAGTGGAACACCTCCCAAGTAGAACACTTCTTATTAGAGGTACCAAAGGTGTTTTACTTATACAGCTTTTTACTCTACTTATTAGAGACATAGAAGTGACTTTATGGACCAATGACCTATTGATATTTACACATCATTATATATTATATAATTTACCTCTTTAAGTCTTTCACCTTGCTTCTCCACAACATTCCACAAATTAGACATTGTATAATTACTATAAGTAAGAAATCTTACTTTTTAAGACATACATGTACATGCACTCAACCTGTAACTTTGAAAAACAGTTTATTTATTCAATCTATTTTTATGATGCAAGTTGAAGGTTGTTTTTGATATAAGTATATTTTAGGATCAGAGTTAGGCACTGAGACTCTTTCGTATATAATATCACTTAGAAAACCATTAGAAACAATGTATTGTGACAGATATAGTGATCAGAAGACATGACATGTCATGTTCATTTACAAGTGTCTTGTTCAAGAATTAATCTAGTAACCTGATCTTCCTGACGTCATTCTTCAACAGGGCACCTTGCTAGAGAATGACTCAATCTCTAAGTAAGTCACGAGTAAAATAAATTTGAAGCGATCATAAAGCTTACAACTATTGATTGACAATCATAGTAAAAACCCTTTTTTTAGAAAATATCAAAATGTGGAAAATCATTTTTAAGGTAGTAAGTTTGACTACCATCTACTACTTAACAATTATTCCAAACTTCTATATTGGCAGAACAGAAAATTTATGTGAAGGGGTATCTATTTTTTACAGAAAAGAAGGTTTATAACAAATCATTGTTGTAGCAAGTTAGCTACATTTTCTTTTCTATGTCGTGTGGGAAGACGGCTATTTTAGGACCAGAGTTAGAGGTTGAGCCATTTTTTTAATTATTCACTCTATCGAAATATTTATTATTGGATGTGGATGGCATTGTAAAACAGTTTAAAGCAATACAAATAAACGCATATGTTTGTTTGTTTGTTTGTTTGTTTGTCTTGTGCGAAAAGTTAACTTAAGGTTCCTGTCTTGATGACCAAAAGCAATTGAGGATTATAGGACACTACTTTTCTGATTCAAATACAAGAGTTGAATTGTAAAAATTGTAGCATTGTCATGTTCTGTCAATAAGACATTAGGTAACATTAACACAGCTGGGACAAGACTTTGTTTCAAATGTTCATTAGCTAAAATAACAGATGAATTGGTGGTAAATATTATCTGAATCCAAATGAGACCTACCATCTGCACAAATCAGGAAGCGCATCAGGTTTGTTTTGTATTTGTCAATAAGAAATGAACAATTTATTGTTAGTTTGGTTTAATATTACAGCTGTTACATCACTCCCTTTCCCTCCTCATGTCTGCAGCATTCATTCACAAATCTATGATTATTCATTTTGAACAGTAACTTTATGCAATATTTATTCTAAGGACTTAATGCAAGACTTATCCCAAGGACTTAATGCAAAACTTATCCCAAGGACTTTAATGCAAGACTTATCCCAAGGACTTTATACAACTCATCCCAAGGACTTTAATGCAAGACTCATCAAAAGGATTTAATGCAAGACTTATCCCAAGGATTTAATGCAAGACTTATCCCAAGGACTTAATGCAAGACTTATCCTAAGGACTTTATATAAGACTTATCCCAAGGACTTAATGCAAGACCTATCCCAAAGACTTCATGCAAGACTCATCAAAAGGATTTAATGCAAGACTTATATTCACCCTAAGAACTTAATCCAAGACTAATTTCAAGGACTTAATGCGACTAATTACCTACTGTTAGTACCATATTTCAATATGTCCTGTGGGGGCTGAAACCAGTGCAGATGACTCCATCAGTACTATATTAGACAATATGATACACCTTCTAATCAATTAGCAATATTAGACAATAAATTAGCTAAATATTTTATGAGCAGAATTATGGCTTATTGCATGATGTATTAGGGAGTGCTTTTTATCAGCTCCATTTCTGTTTAATACTAATATGCTTTTGAATATTACTTCTGCAGTACCAATATATTATAAGAGCTTGATTAAGGTCCTTTCAAACTGGTCATCAGTCGAAGTATGACTCAGCATCTTGAAATATTATGGTTCGAGTAATATTAAACTACAGTCCCCCCAAAACTCAATAAAACAATTGTGTGAAAATGTATTTATTACTATTAAATCGTTAACTGGGCATTATAACCCCTTGCTTGAGAAAATCATATTATTTAGGATTTCTTGTCTGAATTCAGATATTTTTGTCAAAATAGGTCCCAGTTCAGAAAAAATTATTCTGGGGAAACATATAGAATGTTTTTGATAGGAAAGCTTAGTGCAAAAGAATCAGACTGTAATTATAGACTGCACCAATGACTTCCTCCCTGCTGTCCATATCTTGATATTATCTGCAGAAAAATGACTTGATTCTGTTTGTCAAAAGAATCTCTTTGAGTCAGGTTTCAAGAAAATGTCCACTTTGTAAATATAACTGCTCAGGAAAAGAGCCATGTTCCTGAACTAAACCTCATCTGTCTTGCAGGGTTTTACATCATTTATGAGGCAATGCTCTACATTTTGTAATGAGTTTTTAGGCCTTCATTTGCTTTCATAGAATCTGCAAGTTCTCACCTGCAATATTACGTAACAAAGAAACTATAAGATACAGTGGTCAGCTATCTATAATGTCTACATGTGGCTTTTTAAATTATGGTAAACAGAAAATAATGATTCTGGATCCTGTGCTAACATCAGTATAGGACACATGAGCCAAATTACGCATTTGTTTTTGCTCTGCTTTAAGAATAATCATTTTTGTTCCTTTAATTTTTAATGAAATCATAACATAATATTGAAAAACAAACACAAATAATTAAAGTTGTTTTCCCTCAGGGTATTTCCAATATGGTACTAGAAAACTCTTCAACTTTTTCTATTGGTATTAATATGAATATTAATATAGACGTACTATGGATTCTCAGAAACCTCATAAATGTTTCATACAGTTTCATAATGCACTGCTTGTAAGCTACCTACCATTCTTTAGCTCCATTGATTTTTATTGGTGAAGTTATTCTGGCGCCCTAAAGTGGCATTAGACTTGGAGTTAGTCATAAATCTCGGTGAAACTGGTCTTTTTATTCATTTGAATGCTTGCAACATTAAAATGCATATCGTTTATTGATCCCAGTGACATGAATAGTGTTTTAGGATTCTGTGTATTATATTCAATCGCGATTTGCATGGATTGCCCGTATACTACTATTTTATTAGCCGATAATCGCTAGTCACTCCCGTCCGTTTCCTGTCCCTGAATCACTACATCTCTCAAGAATCAACTTTTAACCTAACACAATCCTCTTATTGCTAATAATCCGCGTAGCTTAACACTTAACACAACTTACCTTTCGTTTTTTTTAATCTGAGGAAATTATACATGATATAGTTTTATTTTTAAATGTCACATTGCGCTCGTTCATTGTTTTTTTACTTCAGTGCTGTTTGTTGCATGTTGAAAATGTACTTTTGTGTTACATTTCTGAATGAATTGTCAAATAATCATTTTGATGTACAATAGTTTATTGGGCTTTCTGATGGAATTATAAAAGTGCTATTTTATGACAATGGTTGCCATTAACTCAGACTCTGTAGATCAATATTTAGATTTTATCAATTCTAGCTTCATAAAGATATTTTCTGAATGATCTGGCTACCCGAATTGTTTGAAATATTTGATCAACTCTACCTAAATATAATGTGCCTTAGATCCTAAGACCTCAAAACCTTTATAAATTGGACTCTAAAATACCTTATATCACCAAACATACATCTACATTATACAGTTGTGTAATTAAAAGAAAAATACAATGAAGTAGAGACTTGTGAAGACACTTGTGGTTTTTGGCTTATTCTAATGAACATCACAAGCAGTGATTAAGTATATTGAGAAGTGATAATTAAGATTCACCCTTGATTGACCTTATAGTTAGGCCTATTGAAGAGTTCTTCAATTTTTTGCTTATTAATTACTAGCTTAGGATTTGCAAGTTTGAGCACATTTCAGAATATTAGATACAGTAAAACCCTATCACTTTGAACACCTATACTCCTCTAGAAATAGTTCATTTGTCATTTTGGGTAGAAAAAATTATATATTTTTTACTTTTTGAATGCAGAATTCTGGAAATTTATGTGTCTCCAATAATGATGAGCCAAATTATGACATCTGAACACTTATGCCCTCAGTCTATGGATAGGTTACAGTATCTTTCATATTTGTAAATCTTCTGTAAATGAATACTTTTTTGAAGTAGCCTATACAGTATGTTATTATCTTTTATTTTGATGGACTTGATGAAATGAGATGAATATTGAAACCTGAACATTTTCTCCATTACGTGGCGTCATGGTCATTAATGGCTTCATTATTTTGTAGCAGTTTAGCCTATATCAAACCTGTATGCTCACTAATATGTCTTGTGCGTTATACAAATTTGTTAACATTGTACTTGATTCTCTCATTGGTCATATCATATGCCAAAATGATGTACGTGTATATGTATTCACCATTATATACCAAGCCTTATTATTTTCCTTCGGGCTACGTGGAATACACCCTCAGAAATATATACATCATTCAATATTTGTATAATATTTTTATCTATTGCAATGCCACAACTCAAATCCCCAAGAAAACATATATTTAGATATTTTTTATTATTTAATTTCTTGTTTTGTTGATATGTTAACATATTATTGTTAATAAAGGTCTGAAGTTTAGAAAAACAAATGGTAAATATGGAGTTGCAAATTCTTTGCACTCAGTCAAAACTCTATTTGATATTGAAAAATCATAAAATATCAGCATACACTATCTTGGGCTATTTACTTGTGAGCATTGCTGATTTAAGCTATGATTTTGATTCAGTTGAGAAAATTCCTGTAGAATCTATAGAAATATCCTCTTCTATTTTACCCCCAAGTGAAACAACATGAATAAAAGAATACTGCACGCAATATCAGGCTAGATTTGTTTTAAAACGTCTGACGGAAAATCTATATTTCCATTCAACATTGATCAGATTTCAGAACTCAATATTGTTCTAGTGCTGAATAATTGTTATGATTCTTGAATTTATATAAATTGCCATATTCCATTGTAAGAATACATTGAAACTACGTGCAACGTTGAAATTACATGCGATATGACTTGATTATAATCCCTATAATTCATTAATAATTAACAAGTTCTCAAATGGTGTTTTATTTATTCTAATCTCATAAATGACGTATTTAGTACATTTCGGGTTCATTTACAAGCTTCGTACTATTAGTGATAAATAATTCAGCGAAAATGGCTGAAATAAAAGTAAATTAATAGCAGATAAGATATGAGTATTGCTTACATTATTAAGTCAACAATACACCAATTAGCAGCCATTTTGTTGTCTATTTTAGACATTTTAAACGAAGTGCTAACAAACTCCAAGGCAACTAAAATTCCTTCCGATATTGTTGAAAGGTATTGGTCTCATAATCAATGTCTGTATATTGGAAACGATGGTCGTCGGTAGCTTTCATATATCGAGTTGTTTGTACAGTGAAATAGTGGGTTCTCTACTTGTTCCACATTTCCCGTTAGGGGCACTTGCGATATTGTAATCCCTGTCAGTCTTTCCATAAGTAATATAACATGTGTAGTTAAGAACATTTAAATTGAAAATAAAAGTGTCTTGCGAACTTCAGCTGATCATAAATGTGAAAATTCACCTTAAGAATATAATTTAAAAGTAACACCCTTTGCATATATTCCTCTTGTCCAAATTAAGTAACGCGTTGTTACATTCCTTACGTTGAACTAACTGAATGAATTCCTGTATAATACCTTCTTTGGGTTGTTTCTTAGTTGTCACACTCTTATCGATTTCAATTACTTGCTCTAGCAAGCTTTTAAATCCCCGAATTCTAAACAACATGGCATCGATATCATTTAAATGACCCCCCATATCAGCGATATCCTCCTGTCGTAACAATAATGTGGTTGGGAAGATAAATGATGAAATCGTTGTTGGAAATACTGGGCGCTTTCTGTTAATATGTGGGTGGAATTGTATATTTGTGCTCACATAGACAATTCTGAATTGAGGGTGTACACTGATTATAACAATGTGAATGCCGTAGAGTCGTTTCTTGTAGCAATATGTTGTAGAGTGGGCTAGGCTCACATAATAAGGCCACTTATATAACTCAAATGGCGTTCCTCCTCTAAGGCTAGAAGGAGCGGTCTGAGTATTAAGAGTTTCATTTCCCTTTTGAGCAATTAGGCATCTTCCTAGATCTGGGCTACATTCTAGGATTATTAAAGGATCGAAATCATAAACAAAATACAAAGTGTCATTGCTTACCAAAGGGCACCAGTTTTTCTCAGTCTTTTTCATTGGAATCATGGTTTTGTTTTCTGAGTACATTCGAAATTTGATGAGTTCTCCTGTAGTATATGAGAGCATATACATGTGAAAGGATTCGTCTCTCCAATTTTGCATGTCAAACACTATATATGGATGTTCCCTAATTCTAAACATTCTAGAATCTCTAGGCCCATTTCGTTCACTTTCTGATGTTATCAAACCTAGAATTGAGCCCATGTTTAAAGGTTTAAACCCTGATGAATATAGCCTTGTTACTAAGACATTAGTTGGGGCTTTGTTTTGTATGCCATCTTGTGGGACATTCCTACTGCGAGATACTAAAATATGAGTTCCGTCATCATTTTCCAAGATGGCAGGTGACATGAAGTACGATCTTACAGCATCCTCCGGATCTGATCTTTTTACGATAGAGCCAAGTTCTGTTGAAAAAGTATGCAAAAATCCAGTCGATATTTGTGATTGGATTTTCTTCATATTTGCCATATGTAGGCCAGATAGTTTGGTTCTATGAGTATAATGTTCCTGCATGTTAACATATGTGTGTTTTTGTATATGTTCAGAGTTGTAGATATCATCCTCTAGTGTAAGTATGTTATCAGGGATGTCTATATTATCAGGGATGTCTATATTATCTGGGTTGTCTATTTCAAGACTGAGTTGTAAGTAGATAGAGAGGAGAAATAGAGGTATGACCATCATTAGACATACCCCAGTCATTATCACTAACTGTCTTCTCTTCAACATCTTTCACAACCTTCTTGGTATTTCTCTTGGTAGTCACTCTGTCGGTCTTTTTGGCAACCATACTGAAGCAGCTTTAAGCCTGGAATTGAGGTTCATGTATATTATATTCTAAGTTCATTTTATTTCAAAAATTTTAACCAAGATTATATGGCAGATGAACTTATATTGGGCATATATGAAATGAAATGAAAACACCCTGGACGAAATAATTATTTTAGTTAATTGAGTAATTTGGCTTAGTTACTTGGACCATTTATACCCGGGCATTTATATCTGTATCTATAGGTAAATATTAAAGCTGTTCCATTTTGCGTACCTAAGAATTTGTTAAACACGAATACTATTGGGATAAGACTATTTCATATTGTATGAGAACAATTTCTGATCTTTTCACTATTTTAGCAATAAATTCAACAAGAATATAAACCTAAAAAAATCAACTTTTTAAATGTTACTAATTGGCATTCTGTATAATGTAGAACAATGGATGTATATGTTAGAACAATATTAAATATAAGCAACTAGAGTCAGTACTATTGATTCGAATATACAAGTATCAAAAACACCAGTCTGTCAAGGAAAATAACTTCACTTTGAGTAGATGTGGTTCTATTGATTAAACATTGAGTAGATCTTGATGAAAAAATATCTTGAGGCAATTAGAAAATTCTATAACCCCAGACCCAAGATCGATATTTCAGGTCAAAAATGTAGTACTATAATTTAAGATTCAAATTAGAATTAATTACAGATATGATAAATTATTCTGTCAAACTTTATTCAAAGAACACAAAACACTTAAATAATGAGCCAAACACTATTCATTGTATATTTTTCTAACCTTGCCATATATTCTGAAAATATTTTTATTTCCTGTAATCTAAGTGTGATAACAATTAAGTTATCCCAAAGCCTTTTCAAATTTATATCCTACGTGTATGTTTTTTGAAAATATTGTGAAATATAATTTGATGTAATCAAGTTGCCTGTGCTCATTTGCTGAAATTTAATATTGAGTCATTTATTTAAAATTAGGAATTGTAATTTACAATGTTTTTGAATACCATACCAAACTTAGTCTTAGATGAGTTACTTATAAAAGGTACCTACTCTCTTGATAACATACTATTTTTCTTCAAATCGTGAATTATGAATGTATCTTCCTCATCGTTTGGTTGCAATGAAATGTAAATTATTTATTGATGCGTTCCACACACATGTAACCTAACAATGCCACCAACAAGAAGGGTATTCATATCCCATCATGCTTTGAGCTATATATTTTGAAAGTTATATAAAATCTGGGCCTATAAAAGTACAGACAAGTCCATAAGTTGTCACTATTTAAGTCTCTGAAAGCACAAGGAACATTGTACATATAAACAGTATATGCTTAAAAGATAAAAGCAATTTACTTTACATAGTCATCTTGGGAACTATTACCTCTTCTGAAAACATAAACCTTTCTGCATTACGCAAAGGAGGTACTTGATCCCACATTTATTCTGTTTGATCTGTTTAACCATTTAATTGGTTGCAAAGTTCAAAAAGGTACCTTGAACAGGTAATTGCTAAATGCCTACAACAACCTCTGGTGTTTTGTATGACAAAATGTTGATGGTTTAGGAGATAACAATGAATAGAAATCAATTTTACATAGAGACACAGATGTTTCTGATGAACTTCCATTAGCATTATGATTCCTTTTACCATTTCACATACACACACAGTGATTAGCGTGATTGCTTTACATACATTGCAAAGGTATATTTTGCAGACATGTTAAAGTTATATTAGAACTATAAACCCCATTCTGATACTCATACTTAATGCATTTTCCTTCTTGCAGTTTAATCATTCTAACAGATATGCAATCTGTCTTGTGATGAAGATATTTATGTATTATCATTATATTCTTTTAGAATGACTGTCATAAATACTGGTATATAGTACTATATTACAGTGCTCTCCCCACATTGAAATCACTGAGGTGCATCACCTTCAAAAATTCTCCTCAATGCAATTAGATGTGCCTCCTAAAATGTTACAATAAAAAATAAAGAAATTTTAAAATGTTGCACAAAAAATTACAAAATTCTAAAATCTTGCACAAAAAGTTACAAAATTCTAAAATCTTGCATTAAAAAAGAAATACACTGGCTATTATTCTTTGCAGAATACTCATGATATGATACTCAACAGGACCTGCTTTTCAATAATTTTCCATCTCCCATTTCTTTAAATAGGATATCACTGTCATATGATATTTGAGATTCTGACAGAATAAGTCATATGTCACATAGGACATCAGGTGTTTATTGGATATGAGGCGTGTTAAAGTATAGGATATGTCAGTTTTGTAAAAAATTGATTCTTGAACTATCTATATAGAGATGTCACATTCGACTCAGTGATTCTACAAGTAGGCCACTTGTCCATGTTCCAAGAATACTTCTCTGGAAAGTATCATTCAGTTATTTAAAACATCATTCTTGTCACTTAGCATGAATGCAGACTCTGCTAGGTATGATATTAGCTCATTCTGTATCTCCCTTGGGTTTAAATTGTACTAGATATGTAGAATTGAATTACAAATATTTTTTAGATATTTATGTCGTATTCTTTTATGACTTCTTTCCTAACTCTCAGATTGATTCAAATCAACTTTATTCTTGACTAAGTACAAATAGATATTCAGTTTGGTAAAAAGTAATTTTCAACTAGGTAAAGCTAAGGAGATCACTCCAGATCTAGATTGCTTTATATTAATTAATGCGAATCATTCATCCTGATTAATGCCATAATTGGCACTAGGCTCGTGTATTTGCCTCCCTTTCAGTCAGTTTTGAAGTTTCTTGATGTTTGTGTCCCGAAAGAACAAGACCTCGCATCCCAAGTTTATATTACACATTACATATATGTAAGATGATACATACAATGCCATGCTACAATATTTCTCATATGTATATCTTAATTAGGTATACAATAAAAAGATCAGCTGGGGTGCCTTTATTAGCCACTGGCCAGAGGTCCATCTCTGTGGTTTGCTCTACATGTTCCACACAATGCTCAGATAATGAAGAAATCCAGATTGCATTCATGGCTCATTAGCACTGGAGATATGCATAGATATTTAATATGTTGCCAGAGAATATTATGAGTTATTAATTTCCTTAGTAATCAATTTGTCATACAGTGGGCTTGGATAGTCCTGTTTCTCCAGTGTGAGGCCAGAGACATTCTGGGTTATGTCACCACTCAGTACAGTAGAAATAATATTCTCATCATTATCATCTGAGCGTTTAATCAGAATTTCTGACAAAAGATGAAATTAATGAAAACAATAAGAAACATATTAGAAATTATTTTGGTATTAGAATTACTACATAATTCCCTAATTACCATATGAATTTGGTTAAAAGAACAGATATTCCCATATTCGCAAACACTTTTTGTCATGGTATGTTATACATGATTTACATTTAATGATGTTATACATGATTTACATTTAATGAAGATCAATTTAAGTGTGGTAATTTGGACTGTAAATGTTTTTATGTGAAAATAATGGTCTATGCTTATAAAGTTTTATCATACCTAAAATAGGTAAAATATTGTGGGGTAGGTGGCAGTGATTTACTTTTCTTGCCTATATATATTTCCAGATAAACTCGTTGAAGGATTGGTTTTCTTGGTATTCAAATCTAGAAGTATATAAGTTTTGGAACAATTGTTACATAAGTTTTACAGCTGCCATTTTTGATTTTAAGCTATGGTATCCAATAACAGGTGTCACATAATATACCCAACAGCTAAAACCAGAACAAATTAACTTGTGTTAGGTAAAAGTTAATAAATATCTTATTTTATTTTAAAAATAGGAAAATAAGTAGGTTTATAAGTATAATATATATCCTCGAGTCTTCATATGCCTTAGCTGACACATCGTGTGATTCCTACATCCATCCAGGGGTGCATATATTGAACTGCAATCTGAGCAGAATTCTACTTTGAGAGGCACACCCTTTACTGCCACTGCCATAGGGACTGTATATCACAAGTTATATTATTAACTAACTATACATGAAGCACTTTGCCACCTGAGCTAGGACTAGTTATGTTGAATGTTCATATTATATATGGTGCTATCCTTTGAATGTAGTGATTGTCACTGTTAAACATCTGATGCTACAATAATGGTGAACCAGGTTGTCATCAGGGTTTCACCAATCGTGTATTATTCTGATTCTATGCGCATGTCCCTAACCAATCACATATTATTCTGATTCTATGTAAAAGTCCCTAACCAATCAAGTGTTATTCTGATTCTATGTAAAAGTCCCTAACCAATCAAGTGTTATTCTGATTCTCTGTGCAACTCCCTAACCAATCAAGTGTTATTCTGATTCTATGCAACTCCCTAACCAATCGCGTATTATTCTGATTCTATGTGCATGTCCCTAACCAATCGCGTATTATTCTGATTCTATGTAAAAGGCCCTAACCAATCGCGTATTATTCTGATTCTATGTAAAAGTCCCTAACCAATCAAGTGTTATTCTGATTCTATGTGCAACTCCCTAACCAGTCAAGTGTTATTCTGATTCTATGCAAGGCTCTAACCAATCAAGTGTTATTCTATTTTATGTGCAAGGCTCTAACCAATCAAGTGTTATTCTGATTCTATGTAAAAGGCCCTAACCAATCGCGTATTATTCTGATTCTATGTAAAAGTCCCTAACCAATCAAGTGTTATTCTGATTCTATGTGCAACTCCCTAACCAATCAAGTGTTATTCTGATTCTATGCAAGGCTCTAACCAATCAAGTGTTATTCTATTCTATGTGCAAGGCTCTAACCAATCAAGTGTTATTCTGATTCTTTGCAAGGCCCTAACCAATCAAGTGTTATTCTATTCTATGTGCAAGTCACTAACCAATCAAGTGTTATTCTGATTCTATGCAAGGCCCTAACCAATCAAGTGTTATTCTATTCTATGTGCAAGTCACTAACCAATCAAGTATTATTCTGATTCTATGTGCAACTCCCTAACCAATCAAGTGTTATTCTGATTCTATGCAAGGCCCTAACCAATCAAGTGTTATTCTATTCTATGTGCAAGTCACTAACCAATCAAGTATTATTCTGATTCTATGTGCAACTCCCTAACCAATCAAGTGTTATTCTATTCTATGTGCAAGTCCCTAACCAATCAAGTATTATTCTGATTCTACGTACAACTCCCTAACCCCCCTATCACACCAAACTAGTTCTTACCCGTTCTAGCCAGTCCTACGAAAATGTCGTAAAACGGGCTCAATCTGGCTGCGGTCGGGGTATATGTCTAAAATAATTAGCTACCTCGTTCATAAACAGTCCTCAATACGTCCATCTCATTCGCAGTTCGTTCAGGTCGCACCACGTCTGTGTGCAACGTAGTATAAACCGTCCCTTAGTCTAGAAGGTCATCATGACCTGATTACAGAACGGTATGGTCGCCATCGAATTTTGAATCGATTCAAAATTCTAAATCACATACCCCGTCCGGGAAAGTCCATGAAGTTCGTAAACAGACCGTAGAACGTTGTAGCTACGTTCATTCAGTCCGCACACAGTTTGAAACCGATTCGGCAACGTTTTGACGATCACCAGAATTTTTTTTAGCATGCTCTAAGTGCTGGAGGACCTACTCGTTCTAGTAGTTTCATGAAGTTTGTAAACAGATCCCAAACGGTTCTTAGTGGGTTCTTAGTAAGTCAAATCCGTTCGTGCACAGTTTAAGCCCGTTTTCGAGAACGTAGTGAGAACTAGTTTGGTGTGATAGTAGGGTAACCAATCAAGTTTTATTCTGATTCTATGCAAGGCCCTAACCAATCAAGTGTTATTCTATTCTATGTGCAAGTCCCTAACCAATCAAGTATTTTTCTGATTCTCTGTGCAAGTCCCTAACCAATCAAGTTTTATTCTGATTCTCTGTGCATGTCCCTAACCAATCAAGTGTTATTCTATTCTATGTGCAAGTCTTAAATATCATATGTATATGAGCAACATTGCTTTCATGTTTGAATTAATATAGTTTAGTAAGTTTGGATATTTTTGTAGTTTTCATATTTTGCCTCAATTTTTCTTGTTAGCGCTGTAGATTGACTGGTATCCAAAAACACATAAATATCAATTCTCTGTGAATTTTATGTCTATTAATCTGATGTTGATGAATACGGTGTAATGAGACACTGCAAATACCTACACTGTGACTTGTATATGGTTTCAGTTGCCATAGCAACACCTAAAAACACCATGCGATAATGCAGAGATGTTGTGCTCATATTTTCCTCAAACACTTTAATAATGTAACATTTATAGTTTATAGGTTTGTTCATAATATATCGGAGCTGACTAATAAAGTCTTAGTCGAGCTAATATAATCGCATCTTTTTATATGGTGGAGTAGATATTGAATGATCCTTGGCTAGATAGGAATAATTAACTACAATCATCTTCATCATTTTCTAGCATTATTCAGTGACTAGCAGTGACAACATCTTTTATAATTTCTACACAATGGCTGTATGAGCCTCTGGTATAGCCTACGTATGATGATGTCACTCCTAAACCTCGGTTTTAACTTATTAGGTGCCTTGCTTCAATTATATTAATGACGAAAAAAGAAAAATGAGAAAATATGTAATCATCTTTTGATTCAATCTAAATGTATCAACAAATAAGCATGAGCTTGTCATTGTAATATTTTTGGACGCCACCAGGACTGATTTTTTATTTAGTTTTGCAATGAATGACATCTAAAATCCATTGGTAATCAAAATAATATTGCTATTTAGTCATATGTGGTGGAATTATTATGGAAAAACATACAAATTCTTACATCCATAGACTTTATTGGTTCGCTGTGATGAAACATTGACATGAAATATATCACTTTGTTGATTAAAGTTAATCGCAAATATGTCAGTTGTAATTATATTTTTGTGAACTTTGCAGATGTATTCATCAGGCTTCTGAAAAACATAGACCTGTGATCATGATTTTTTCATCTTTGTCACATCTTTGTACAGGAACTAATATTTTTTGATATCATGCGGAAAAACTGATTTCCCTGAATCAGTTGAAAAATTATATCCGAGAATCAAATGTTAGTAAAGAGGAAGAAAGAACGCAATGATTGAAATACTCGGAGATTGATAATAATGCTTAATTTTATAGTAATCTTAAGTTAAATTTGTTAGTTATCAGGGTCTGGATTATTCAGGAAGTTCAGACAATGACTGTCATCAGCAATACCGAATGACAATCAGAATTCAATATCTGGTTTATATAATCGATTCAGTGATCTCCCCAGCATTAATGCAAGTGGGCACAGCACCCAATGAGATTTTAAAAACGGGCTTGCACCCACCAATATTAAACACTTTGTTTCTTATGTGTTGCAGGAATGAAGCGCAGTGCAGATGATGATGGTATGGGTGGAAACAAACGTCCCCGTGGAGATGGCATGAAAGCAGAGCTGAGATTCCTTATCCACAGTCATGTATGTACATTGAAATAGCCAGCTTAGTATGTCAAACGCAAATTGGTGGCTTTAGTTTGTTGACTTATTGTAGATATATACAAAGAATTCAGAATACCCAAAATATTGTTACTATGACATCCTGATTTTTAGTATCTGACACATCTTTGTAATAATCACAAGTAATCTTCCTCATTATATCTCCACCATTTAAAATCATATTAAATTGCATTTTAATATGCAACACTTTCAGTCTATTATTTCTATCATACTCAAACTCTCATAAAATGCCTTGAACAATGTTAGATCATTTAACCCCAGACCTTAGATGAAATATTATCATCAATATTTTGTTACATTTATGAAAACAACACCCATTGTTGTCTAGTTTATATTATAGTTACATGGAGATACTGTCCATATTGACCATGGGTATTATTTAGTACTGATCAAAGTACTTGTTATTCCAAATATCTACCTGATTGTAAACAAAAATAAAAATAGGCCTAAACAGGGCCTATACATATAATCCTTCAGATTCTGTCCTGTTATTGGTTATATACATATATGTATAGGCACCTTTACTGTGTTTCGTTCATTTATATGTACTTAAAGCCATATTGCATTTATAATGACAGTTCTCTTGTGTGTTTTCAGAATGCTGGTGGCATCATTGGAAAAGGAGGCACCAACATTAAGAGGCTTAGATCTGAGGTATGTCTATACCTAGAAATAGCTCTATAAGTAGAGAGAAAATATCATATTAATTTAATTTTTTTCATCCTGCCCTCTTGGCCTTATCTCCACTCCAACGAGACCAAAGTCTAAGTACAAATCTATAATCTGCCGTTCTGCCACAATTTCTTATCTTTTATTTATTTACTCAACCATGAGTAGTCTTGAGCAGCAGATGCCATCTTATGCTAACCTGATATATTCTTTAATGAAGAGCTTGGCTCAGTTTACTGTACATTAATTATCCACCATAGTAATTCCTGAAATCGAGCCAATTTACCAGTAGAGTCTGTCATTAGGTACATTTGCTAGGATTGAATATTAGCATGTTTATTCCGATGACATTACATGCAATGAATACCATGCCTTGAAACTTGAATTAAATATTATGCCTGCTTTATTATATGATGATTTAATCTCCCTTCTCTCTCCACATCTCAGGTTCAAAACATTGGGAAATTCACCCGAAAGCCCAGAAGTCCTTGAGCAGATTTTTGAATATCCTATGTTTTAAATAATGACATTGTTCCTCTAGAATCTTGTAGAAACGGACCATATAAGGTCTGATCCACAGTTCTCGACCAACTGCATTAGTATTGCTAAGAATATTTATCCAATTTTCTTCTCCAGTCCAAGCCAGCTATTTGCCTTTCAAGATATTGATAGCAACTAGTCTCTATCATGCTTCTTGATAGATAAATTCCAAAATCCTTGACCGTGCGATCATGGCAAGTAACAGTCTGTGAACTATGATTCACACATGGACATAGTGTGTATTGGTAAACAATTTAAACCTGATATGCCTTGTTATGACTCTAAACAGACCTCATACATCATTTTTTTCCACCAAGGTAATCCTGGTTCCACAGCCTAGCCCACCAAGAAGAACGTGTATAAGAACGTTACCCTGGCCCAAGATTAAGGGACCCAAGATGCAATCCAGCCCAAGGGATTTGTTTTATAACCTTGTACATTTATTCCTCCATATAGGTCATTTATAGAGCTTTTAGCTCAATATTTATTCCCATACAGGTTTCCTATGGATTTTAAGCTCACCAGCAACATGTGATAAATATATTCAATATTCAGTATAATAATGCTTTGCATTACTTGAATTTTCTCTCCTGACCTGATTTTGGGCCCACCCCGTATCGAATTGTGCCCCTCCCGCCCGATCTGATCCAACCCATGTGTCTCCATTGGATATGCCGAGCAGTACAAGGCCAATGTAAACGTACCAGACTCAGAAACCCCAGAACGGTAAATCACCCTCCTTTATCTGAGTACAGTCCAGGTTGACGTGGGAGAGAGTGAGACTGAGAGTGAGATAGATAGAGAGGAAGAGAGTGTGAAAGAGCGTGTGAGAGAGAGAGTGCATGTGCTTTGTGGTGTTCGAGAAAGGGATAGACATTGTAGCCACGGGTCATGCAATATCTAAGACTTGTTTTTACCTCACAATTTGAATCATAATCATCATTCACATTTCATCTTATTTTGCCAACATTAATCACAAACTGTAGAGTTATAATTGTTATCTCTGCGTTGTTAGTCCTTTTCAACATTTTACCACAATCTTTTTAATGAGAACTTTGGGAATGTTAATTGAAAGTTTTGAGAATGTTAATTGAAAGTTAGGCCATGTATGATTTGAAAAAGCACAATACTGGGATCCACATTTTGTTGGCAAAATTAGATGTTACCTGCTTATAACTTTGCCTATGTTACCCTAGTCAGTTCAATTTAGATATTAGCTGGGGCTCTAATGCATGGGATATCAGGGTATATATTATACGCATAGACTAATGATCTACTTTATCACCAACGCTCATTCATTTATTCCACAATTTGATGCGTAATACTTCATAAATGTGCTTTATATTTCTGTACAAGTTGATGCATTTTTATATTGTCAAGGGATTCTGATGGTTGTAATATGAAAGGAAAGTTCCAATGGTTTGGCCCATGAGTGATTTAAAACCTACCACAGTTATGTTATTCCTTAAAACATGCACCGAGTTGACTTTATTAATTGATTAGTTCAACTCCCGGCTTCTGTTTAACCTTTCATGCCCAAATATTTTGATCCCAAATGTATATTTGTTTTCCTTTCACCCCTTATCGTACCAACATAGCCTTTACTTCGATTCTTGGAATAGTCCATAGCTAATGATTAAGGGGTGGAAGGATGAAAGTATTGTATTGATAAAGGCTGCAGTCTATTGTATGCTATTGAACTGTAAAGCATTCATTCCCAGGCTGTTCAATAAAATATGGTGATGAATATTGATGTGCTACTGGTTCAAGCCTTAAACAATTCTCCTCATAGATATCTCCCTATTTATCTTACCATTACAGTAGATTTCACCTTCAACAAGCATTTAAAGATTCTTCTAGGCATACAGTGCATATAAACGCTGAAACTCCCTATATATGTTGATTTTTTATGTCACACTGTCAGTTTTTTATCATAATTCTTTTATTATTTTTTGGTTAATCATTTCCCAAAATACAAATGACACACAATTCCTGAATTATAAATTTTCATAATTTCAATAGTTTATTTGAAGTGTTGTTAATCATATTTTTCTTGGTATATGGGGGCTGGGTGACTTGTATTTATGAATGATCCTAACCCCAAGATTACCTTTACCTATCAATCATAGCAACTGTTGCTATAGCAACTCCTTTATGATGTCACTATGGTAATCTTTGGATATGGATTGTTCTGTAGACTGAGCCCTGATTGTGGATGTTGTTTTGTAGGGTCCTAACTGTGGGTGCCCCTATTGATACCATCATGAAGATAATGACAGAAATCATACCACTTCTGGAGACTGTAAGTATGATGTGAATTAGTTTTGTTTTATCACTGGTCACAATGATCCCACCAGCATTGAAGCAAGTGGGTGGTGTATATACTAGAGATTTTGAAAATAGGCTTGCACCCATTTTCCCAAAGTTCAGAATGACAAAAATCATGAAAAATTGAATATTTTGACCAACTGAATTGTCCTAAATACTTGGTTATCACATAATTTGTTGCCCTTTATATCTAGGCATTCAAGTTCTGGTGGTGACATGTTTTTATAGTCAACTTTTTGTGAATGGTGTTCAGCTGTCTGCATTCAGGGTTTGACGTCTGTAACACATTTTTATAACTTCCAATAACTGGTGGTGACATTTTGCCATGTTAATGCCTTGTATTCTTTTTTAACTGCTATTATATATTATAACATGCACAAGTTATATGATCCCCACAAGTTCAATGACACCTATTATTAAATGAAATCTAAGTTGAGATGCCTTGTATTCTTTTTTCACTGCTATTATATATTATAACATGCACAAGTTATATGATCCCCACAAGTTCAATGACACCTATTATTAAATGAAATCTAAGTTGAGATGCCTTGTATTCTTTTTTCACTGCTATTATATATTATAACATGCACAAGTTATATGATCCCCACAAGTTCAATGACACCTATTATTAAATGAAATCTAAGTTGAGATGAAAAATCTCAAAAACAATGAATCTGGATCTTTTCCGGATCTTACCGATGTTACCATGACATCTCTTGGCTTAGAAGAATTGAGATGTCATAAAGTCAATTATGTTTTTATGTTACCACCACAAGAAGTGACATATCGTATAGTCCCAAACTATTTGCAGACAATGTTTGGTGTTCGGCATCTGTAACAAATGACAGGTGGTGACATTTTGCATGTAAATGCCTCGTTTTCTCTAAATGATGATATTTTAAGAATTTAGTCTTATATACAACCCTATTATATTATAGTGTTAGTATATATTAGAGCCCTATATATAAATGGAGGGATGGTAGCTCAGAGGAAATCACAGGAGAAGCATTTCCTCAGATATGATTATACTAAATAACACTTTTAATCAAGGAATATTGGTATGAAGTAATTGGAATTGAAACTAATCTTGCAATATAATCATCAAGTCTCCCCAGTTTTACTAGGGAGGTGAGGGGTGAATTATATATCTACAAAGGGGTGGTCTCAATCTTGTTTAGGGTCTATGTTTGGCATCTTAGGAAGCATCTTAAAACTGCTTGTCTTATACCATCTCTATAATCTTTTAGATATTTTTTTCATCGTTACTTTATTAAATACATCAAATCTTCCCCGTCCTCTTCAATTTATCATGTATGAATCTCAAATTCATGGTGTTATTTATCTGGGTATATTACCGAAGAAAATGAATGAATGAATGAACTCAAACTATACTCAGAAGAATAAGTTTTTTACTGTAACGGTTATAAATACACAAAAAATTCTCAAAATTTAGTTGAAAGCATTTTATATATGCTAGCTTTATTTTTTATGGTATATGGTCCCCGAGATATTTAATTTGGCCTCATTTTCGGTTATATATGAATCCAGGTGTAAGAAAGAGGAGACAGTTAATTATCTCACCTTACACACCTGACAGGTGTCAATTCACAGCTGATTATTTCCCCAGCTCTCTCTCTACCAGCAAATAAGCATGGAACAATAGGCACAAGCTGCTTATTGGTTTTCTCCATAGGCTTTTACACATAACAGCATGTCTCTATTGATTAGACAAATTATTTAGTGGCCTATTGTTGATTTCCATTGTTCTTGATGTTTTCCTGCATTTTCATTGGTTTACAGTTGTCATGGAATCTTATATTAATGATTTTCTGCGTTTTGATTGGTTTAAATGGTCATGTGACCTATTGTAAATTGTTTGCTATAAAGGTATATTGTATTATATTAGTATTTTGCACCTCCAGAGTTAGTAATATATTTATAATACCTGGTAGCATATGCATCAACTGGACTAACTCTTCTTTCTTTAATTCTATCACATGGATTAAGAGATACTAATTCAGTCTAAAGATTTCTTATATTACGGATATAATATAGATGACTCATATAGATGTCATGCTAGGCATTGTTCAGTGGCAAATGGAGGTTTTTAGGTAAGAAGACAATGTTCAAAATGTTAGGAGGAAAATGTAGGAAGTTGTTGAAGCAGAAATTATTTGGAAGGTGTAACAACGAATGATTGATAATTTCTATTTTAAAATTATATTCGATCGAGTCAGTAGAATGAGTCTCTTATATTTGGGCTATAGGAAAACTATTCGTAGCTATAAACTACATTTATTTTTATCTTCTTTTGTTTGGAGGTGTATTACCTGGTTAAACATAAACATAACATAATGAAAAAAGGATTAAAAGTGGTCAGCATTGGTACTGGGTATGAAATGCTTATTTGTAAGATTTATGAAATATGGTACTCATTTTATGGAGTATTTGTTCTTATTGATTTATGGACCAATTAAGACTGAATTGAATCTTAAGTTCTTATACTGAATATTCACCGAGCTAATCCCTACTTGGTAGCACATATTCTGAATGAAATTGATGTTGAACCAGATTTATATAAAGTAATGCCAGTTTGATTGAAAATGAAATATTCACTTTGCAATATACCAGCTATATACATTTATTTTGTTGTGTGTTTTGTTATGTCACCACTACAACGTCTCCAACATTTTTGTAGATGGGTAACAAATGGCAGGTGGTGGCACTTTGCATGTCAATGCCTCGTTAACTTGTTATTATTTTGTGTTCATAAGCCCTGTCATTGTCTAATATTTCTCATATGTATTGTAGCATTCTAACAAAGGTGACCAACATGGCCAATTTGAAGGAGATATTAACATGCTGGTCCACACTAGCCAAGCTGGGTGTATCATTGGACGTGGAGGCAACCAGATCAAACAACTTAGAGAGGTAAGAACACAATCACTCTTCCTTCCTATTCCCTCTTATGCTATAAAAGTCCTGGTTAAACCATAAGCACCTTTTTCAGAAAAGTCACAACTCTTTGGAAATTGAAAAAAATAAAATAACTGTGAACATCAAAGTTCTTTGAATATGAGCCCAGCAACCCTGCTGGATTTCAAAACTATATAGCGAATGATTAATTCCACCCCAACATCCAGTCATCTGTATATAACAATCATTAATTATTACAAAGTAAATAATTTGTGTATACATTTCTCTACTTGTTTGTATTATAGCAAACTGGTACCCACATCAAGGTGTTCCAAGACACATGCCCAGGATCGACAGACCGTGTCGTTTCTATTCAAGGGACCATTGAGAAAGTTGTTTCTGTAATCGGTGAAATATACAACCTGATTGAAAAAGTAAGTACAAAATTCTGAAGATTTTATAAGCAGTGTCAGAATTAGAATAATTAGCAGTTTATAAGAACAGACAAAATTGCTCCAAGGAACTGGTGATTTGGGGTAGAAACAACTTGAGAAAATCGCCTGTTACCCACTGCTCATGTCAGCTCTGAAATTGAAGACTCATGTTCATGCTGAAGTCATTGTTACAAAGATGTTTGCGATTACAACTCCTTACAAAATATGTTATAAGAAATTCTACCCCTGACACATATTTACACAACATTTTTAGCCTGAACTGCTTATGAATGAGTCTTATTGAGTGGATTTGTGATATAGACTGGAAAAAAGCTACTGAGATTAATGAAGTTGTTATACACTTCTGGAAAGTAGTACAAGCATGACTCTATAGACCTCAAATAAAATCAAATAATATGTGATTATACTTTATTAGTTTGATTTGAAATCCTTCAACATATCCTGATTCTTACATTGTAGACTCCCATCAAAGGCATCAAAAACCCATATGACCCAAATTACAACATGCAGAGTGACCTTTACCCAGAGCAGTACGGTGGTTTTAGCTATTCTGATGGTCGCCACGGGGGACGAGGAGGTGGCCGAGGAGGGGGTATGGGTAGAGGTGGTCGCGGTGGTGGCGACAACAGAATGGGACGGTAAGTTACCTCATTACTAGTTCCAGAGTTTAAAATACTTTCAATAGAGATACCAATGTTCCACGAGGATCTCGAATTGGATGCCTGATGATTGTGAAAAAGGGGTTTTGATGTTCATGTCACATATTCGCTTTTGATGTTAGTAATACTGTAATGGTGATTTTACGCTAAATTGAGAACGAAATTTCCTATAGTGAATGAAATAATTTTTTTCCTGTTTCAGTGGGGGTCGAGGTGGAAGTGGAGGAAGAGGGGGCCGTGGAGGAGGATTTATGGGTGGAAGGTAAATAAATATCATATCAACCTGTTTATAATTTAAGATCTCTTCTATATTTTTGTTAAATGATATGTGAGAATCAGAACCAGTCTTACCGATGTCCTGTTTTGCATGTAAATATATTGCACTTTATAGCAATTAATGTTTCTATCTGTGTTACACTTAAAAATATTCGACACTTGACCAAGGTGTAGTATATATCCGCCACTATGATTCTGTGATGTTTATTTCACACAGCTGAATGTGATTCCATGTTAAAACTGACTTTTCATATTTTCCAGAGGTGGAGATGGCATGGGAGGAGGTGGTGGATTCGGGGGTGGAGGAAGCAATATGGGAGGAAGAGGTGGACTTGGAGGGGGTGGATACGGTGGTGAACAACAACGAAGTGATATGGGTGGTCTAGGAGGTGGACTGGGTGGTAATATGGGAGGTGGTTTTGGCGGAGGTCGTCGAGGAGGAAGAGGAGGTGGAATGGGAGGTGATGGTGGAGATAGAATGAACAGTGGAAGAGGTGGACTGGGAGGAAGCGGTGGAGGAATGGGAGGTGGCTCTGGAATGGGTTCTGGAAGTGGCCTTAATCAGAACTTCACCTCAGACTCAATGGGAAGCTCAGGTGTCATCTTCGGCAACCAGACCACTACAACTCAAGTCAGCATTCCTAAAGATGTATGAACAACTTTTTTTCTCCTAAATCTTGAAAATGAAATAAAATCTGACAATAATCTTGATGAAAGTTTACTTTTTAAAGGGTTGAAAGACTGCAGATTACAAAGTAGTTTTTTGTCATTTAAGATGAATATTTAAAGCTGAAACTCTAAACGCATCTCAATAAATAGATACATCTTATGAATATAGCTTGTGCTGAAATGAACAAAACCTGGAGATAAAAATCATTGATTTGATTTTGTTTGTGTTTTAGCTTGCTGGAGCTATCATTGGCAAAGGTGGTTCAAGGATCCGTGAAATCCGTCATAAATCTGGTGCAGAGATCACCATAGATGAGGCACTGCCTGGTAGCTCTGACAGAATCATCACAATTGCTGGAAATGGTGATCAGATCCAGTTTGCACAGTTCCTCTTACAGGAGAGGTAAGAATCACATTAGGTGCAGTCTTCTCCCCTTGAGTTATCTCAATATCTTAGAACTTTTGATACCAAGTGAATCTTTAATGCATCCAAAAAAGATAACACTATTTTAACACCTTGTTGAGAAAAAACTTGGGGAGATCACTTATGTATGATATTAATATTGAATTTTGCCTTCAGGTTCAGGTTCTGCTGTAGTATACTTCTTCATTAGAATCTAATTGAATACCTTAAATACATATGATAATTTCCATAATAGAGCTGAACAAGTTGACAATAGAAATACTGAATGACTACATGTATTTGAAATAATTTGATCTCATGCAATCACATTTTCAAAATTTTCTAGTGCAAGGAGTACACAACAGAACCGAGCTAGCTAGACCCTAGTAGCTTTCTATATGATATCCATCCTCGTAAGTTGACAACCTTCATGGCTAGCTTGCACATAGACTAGATCATACTTTCCTTCCTTGATACTATCTCTGTATGGCATATTCAAATTCTACAAAATGCAGCAAATATCGAAATAACATACATAAATGCAAAAATTTGTTCTACATTATGAAATTGTTGTCTTTCAACTGTTTTTCAACTTGAATTTTAAACATTTTTATTCTATTAACCCAAACGTATAAAATGAAGCTCACTAATTAGACGTAAAAGTTCTCGATATTGTCTAATCATATCCTTTTTCCATGTACTGAGTGCTGTTAAATTGCCTCCTTTATTTAACACTAATGGAGTCGTGACATTTCCTGAAACTTGACGCCATATCGATCTTGACAGTGCCTATGAGCCTTGACACCATCTTATTTTTGATGTCATATTATGTCACTTTAGTATAATGGTAAACACCATATGGATATTAACACCATAAGAATATTTATCCTAATGAGAACAATTTATTTAATAAGAATAATTGACTCTAGTATTATCATTATGATACATCATATTCCAAACAGATTGTATTTTATGTAGCTTTGCATTTCCCTCTAATTATTACCCTTTAATAACTGTCTATGATTGCATCACTTATAATAAATACCTGCTACTAGTTAACAGCTTAAGAATCTAACAAGTGTACAAACTTAACATGTTGCAATCAAGGAAGTGTATGTTTATATCAGTGAGCACTGTAGCCAATGGCAACCCCTGGAGCTGAGCCTTGGTAGTTTCCAGATTTAGAGTACAATGATTTAGAACACAATGCCTGTTGATAGGGTACAATGCACGATATGGTCTAATGCTAATATTATAGATTAATGTTGGGTTGCTTTCTACTAACATGGCGTGACCACCGTGGAAGACTAGTGATTTTGTTGTTTTTAATATAACATAACAATAAGTCACTGTGTTCCCTAGTGTGTACGTGCTGACATCTTTTGAATGCTAACTCAACTAGTTCCCAAAATAACTCGCTAATGTCCTGTATGATGTTCTAACTAAGGTTTACCAGCAGTGCTTACATACATATGTATCATGAATGTATTTTTGCAATTATGATTTTAATATACATTGAATATATAGATAAGCAAGAATCACTTTTGCTTCTTTGGTAGCAGTCAATAATCAATGCTGTTTTACAAAATTGATTAACATGTACTAATTTATATGATGCTGTTTTTCAGTGTGAAGATGTATTCGGGTCAGTATAATAAAAACTAGGATACTACAACACCTACAATAGGACCTTGATAAATGCATACACTGACAGTGGTTGAATAAGCAACTCATATGTCCGACAAAATCCCCATGTAGATATGCTCTTCAAACTTGAAGTATTTTTCAACGGACATTTTATTAACGTCGATCAAAAGTTGACTGTAGACTAGTTCTGATATCATATTTTTATATTTGTATTTTATCATTTATCATGTATCAGACAGATAGTTCATAAAATGATCTGAAATCTTCTAGTGTTTTTATTATAATTTTAAGCTTTATTTTCAAATATAAAGTCTAAAGATATCAACTATGGGGCAAATTACATATCCCTTTTACTGTCTCGGAACTTGAAAAGTTTGGTCTTCCATGTTCAAATTGTGAATTATTTTTAGTAACAGAGATAATACTTAAGAAAAGTTGATATTGAATTAGATTTTATATGGTACAATTATCCAAGAACTATTGTGACTGTTTTGAAAAAAGGTCATAATATACAGGATGTCCATGAAGTCTATTCACACTTTACACAGACTTTGTATTGTAATTGTAAAGCGACTTTATGGACACATTGTATTTATTATTAGTATATTGTAATACAAATAGTCGAAAATAAAAATCATGAAAACAATGCAAAGGAGTTTTGTTTCAATGTTTCCTCATAGAACTTAATTTCTTAAATGGAGGTTGATTGCTCTCAAATTTGGCACACAAAAACTTCATTCAATGTGGGACCTCTGGCAAACGTTTAATAACCATAGTCTTATATTGAAAGAGTTATGGTCGTTCCAAAATATACTCCAGAATTAGTTCATTTCATTGAAGACAAACTTGAAATCTTCGAGCAAAATGCTTCATCTAAAAATCAATGATTTATGGATAAAGACAACATTCAAATTCATATCCTAATTCAGCCCTGGCGGGAACAAAGGATTTTCTACGAAAGTTTACCTCTACAATAAATGATTTTCTCCTTTTGTACTTTTGTCCATATTCTGAAAAGAAAAGCGCTACATTATCCCATATTGAATGAATATCTGTGAATAATAATCAAGATGTCTTGTATGAAGAAAGTTATTCACGAATTGGAGGGTTACATTTTTGGATCACCCTGTTTATATTATATGGGAAATGCGGACAGCTGTATTTTAAAAATAATCGAACACTACACTTGCCAATTTTAGAGATACTATGATACTTTTTTGATTTGTTTCATATCTCAATACTTAATGAATACAAGGGACGTTGGCTCTAGATTTTATAATAAAAGGAGCTGGATTTACTCGAGTCTCTAGCTTACAGCTAGACGAAACTTCATTGATTTCGTATGTACTGTGCTACACGCACCTACACGCACCTACACGCACCTAGAACTCATTTTTAATAAATTTTATAAAATATTTTAAGAATATTAATCATATTTAGGATGAAGCGTTGCTTGTCTGGATTTAGATATTTCAAAATTTCATTTCGGAGTTTGAAACATGATGAAATTTTCTCGCTGTAGCTAAAAATGGCTTCTGGTTCTGGACGTGAATAACATTTGAAATTATTCTCGCTAAAGAAATCAAATATAACAATAGATTCAGACGGGGATGTGAGCTGATGTTCTTCAAATCTATACATAAAGGTATATTTCATATTATTATGCCATATTTACTGTGCGTGTGACACAATGATTTACAATATTTATAATACTAAGGCAGCTCAATCTTCCTCCTCAAAGCCGGAATATAGAGAAGGCTTTGGACCGAAGTAAAGCTGGATGCTCAGACTTTAACATGAAACAGGATAGTTAGTTTGCTTAAAACTGTACAAGTTTCATATAAATTGGTTTCTTGGAAGTGACACAGAGTCTACATATTTTCAATGACTAAGTTAGGTGGAGCAGCGTTATATATAAAATATGTGCTGAGTTGCGGTTCTGGAAATTTACCGATATCGTTTACCTCTCATAAGCACTCACTGGTGATCAGCTTGATTACGCTGGTTATTTTGAAAGATTTTTTGGCCGGGGGGTCGATGGGTCCCCCCCCCTGGCTACGGGCCTGTTATGTTACACGTTTTAAGAGAACCTGTATGAGAGCGTGTAATATTTCGACTCCCGGGATTACTGTCCCGCTCTCAATTCACTTTTCCAGGGACCTAATTACAATTATTTTCTGTATACCTATAAAATCAATAGGCCAAGTGAACGATACAAAAGGGAGAACCATAATCCACAGATTACCATAATTCTCCACGTTCACGTACAATTTATTCAAAACGTGTACCCAAACCCCACTAGTAACAGTTACGTATGACCTCTAAACTCTAAAGGAGGAGGGAAAGTATCGCAACAGATCTCGGACTGTCATATGTTGGATTTGGGCTATTCTCTGAGAGTTTAAACAGGTGCATATGTTATAGATCAATGCATTACCTCCAGGAAAAGCACTCCTAGAGGTGATAAGATAATTTAGACTTTGAGACAGGGAAGATCCAAACAACCCACTCACATGTGTTTTCTGAAATGTTGTTCTGATTTTCAACCTCTTCCACCCCTGCTTTTTTAATTTTTGTTGCATCAATATGTTGCGTTTTGACGCACAGTTAACCCCTTAAAGGAATAAGTGATTCCTTTGGGTTTTTTAAAGATATCCATTAAAGGTAGCCAAAATTAGCTGAAAGCTATGGATCGCATGAGTTTTCCCTATGGGAAAATAACATGGGAAATATTGTTTTCCCCATTATCTAAAAGGAATCACTTATTCATTTAAAAAAGCAGGGGTGGAAGGGGTTGAAAATCAGGAAAACGTTTCTGAAAAAACATGTGGGTGGGTTATTTGCATGTTCCCTGTCTCAAAATCGATATTATTTCATCATCTCTCAGAGTGCTTTTCCTGGAGGTAATGCATTGGTCTAACATATGCACCTGTTTAAATCCTTAGAAAATAGCCAAAATCCAAAATATGACTGTCCGAAATCTGTTGCGATACTTTCCCTCCTCCTTAACGACTTTTCGAACAAAAAATTAATAAGAAATAAAAAAAACTTCAAAAAACACTTTTTGAAATTAAAACGTTTCATATTTTGATAACATTGGAACTATAATATAAACCAGGGTGATTTAAACCTCATATAGGACCTTTTTATTATTGTATCATAGATAATATATCTATTTTGTATTTGCTCGTGTAATAGAGTTGTTTCAAACTCGCCGACTTCGACAACAGAGTCCCGACACCGACTTGGTTACTGTAAATCGATACTGTAATTATGTATTTTCAAAGTTTAGTTTTGCGGATAAACTGATTACTTACCATGCAATATTTCTAGATAAATTCCAATGCATATTCGACAAATATTCATCATTTAATGGTTTTCAGGTTTATTTCATTTATCATTAGACGATAGACTACCTGACTACACGTTTTACATAAGGCCTAATTTAATTTGCAATTGATTTACAGTAACGGCATTGTTTAAGCCCAGAGCCCATACGTTTCATTCGGTCCTAAAACTACGATTTTTTCAAGTAATGCCTTGGTCACATTTGCTCTGATTTTCACGACGGCGCCCGGCCGATTGAGTATTTTGTTCAAAATTGAATACAATATTGAACAAAACACTCAATCGGCCGGGCGCCGGCCGATGGATCGGAGCCTATGTGACCCAGGCATAACATGAGACAAGTTTGTGCATCGCTGAGTATTTGGCAGTGACACGTGTCTATGCGTATGCGTTCATATATTTACTTGACTTGTGCACTGGTGTGTCACAACCTTCTTACGATAGTACACGAGTAACATGGCTTCGAAAACTGTAAGCAAAGGTAAGTTACTTGACTAATTAGCAAACAAATATGTACGTTCATATACTTACAGGCATCGTACAGCTTTTTCTAAATATGCATTCGATATTTCAAAACAGTACGTGTTTACTGTTTCGTTTGTTTATTCAATGAAATCAGAAACTACATGTATATCCCGCAATATTATAAAAACTACGTACTCTGTGGGGCTTAACATTTTACAGGGTTTGAATGGCACGTTAGCTGTGAAGAATAAACATGACACTGTGCAAATCAAAGCACGCGTTCGCCTTGCAGCAGCCTTATTACTGAATTTATATCTGTTTCAGAACCTACGCTCTTGACAAAAAGAAAACGAAAGGTTTTCTTTTCGAAACCAGAAGTTTTACTTTTACTAAGAAGCTACTTGGTGCATCCATGTTGTTGGACAGAAATTGTCGATACCATCAAAGACAATCTCCATCTTCTAACAGAAGACACGTCGAGTTACTACAAACAAACAAGCTATGATCAGCTACAGACCCGTCTTTCTACAAAGCTTGGGAAGTTGGTTACAGGAAAGGAGGTTGTCAAAGATACAGAAATTCAGTAAGAGATTTCAGGGTTTTTTCATTCTGTTTAGTACTATTATTTACTAGACTTTCAAATTTCAGTTTGATTTTGCTTATTTATAAAAATTTTATCCGACTTGTGTTTCAGATTGGCTATTGATGATGTTAAGAAAATGGAAATGAGGTTTGCGGAAAAACCCTGCCCCCAGCCTACCAAAGCGAAGACTCCCAATCCTGTGGAAGCCCCAACCCCAAAGCCTGTAAAAAACCCGACCCCAAAGTCTACAAAAGCCCAGACCCAAGCTGCAACTGCAAGTACGTCAACTCAAGACAAAAACGTCACCATTTTTAATGAGGATGACGATGGACGATTTCCGGGATAATATCGCACATAATATGTCGAGTGGTCATGATGAGGAACTCGCAGTTCCAACAAAGAAGAAAAAGAAGAAGAAAACAGAGACACTAACTGAACTCCACAGAAGAGTTTTAAAATCCCAAGAAAGATTTCTATTGAAAAAAATGCCCAAAATTATTACAGGACTTGGCATTAGTATTTCCTCCTCAGAATCGTCAGATTAGCTTAACCACACTTGTATGATCATTATTATTATATATTAATAATAAAAACCCAGTGAATACATAACAGAATATATGTCCCTCTGATTATATAGTCAACAAATATCATTTCGTGTTCCATAGTCGGAAGCTTGAAACAATCCAATTGAATTAGGTAGATATTAACCTCAAAAATAAACTTTGAAAATACATAATTACAGGTTTACAGTAACCAAGTCGGTGTCGGGACTCTGTTGTCGAAGTCGGCGAGTTTGAAACAACTCTATTACTTGTCTCTTAAGTATTTTAACAAAATATTATGATATATTGCCACATTTTATTTACTGTAATTAAATTCATTTTCAGTGTCGCCTACATTTTTTCACATCTCGTTCCTAAGTAATCAACTTATCTTGGTTTTTGAATTAATAAATCACTGTAATAATTGATTTACATGGAATGGGAATGTACGGCATAACATATGTGTATCAAACGTTCATTAGATAATACTGATGGCCCGTAAGATATGCTCCATTATGTGTTCAGTGTTTCGAATCAAAAATATAGGTAATTACGATAAATTAAATAATAATTACACATCAAAACTGTCACTCTGAGTAATAATCATCATTTCATTATCATATACGTTTTCTTAACTGTGCCTCCAGAGGAGCGGCAACTAAGGTGTGCGAAAATGGTAAAACTACTTTTGGTAGTTTATTTAATTGTAATTTGGAGTACAGAGGTAAGTGGGGATATTTGTCCAGATGATGTCGATATTACACCCATTGATGAGACCAAGCCATCAGTATTTCAACAGCTATCCGCCTTGGAAATAAACAGAGTAAGGGACTATCTTAAAACCGTTCCTGATCTTAATTACAAAGCAGGCCCCGATGGAAACGTTTCCGATACATTTGCGTATATAATTGAGAAGAAGCCAGTTCCAAAAGATGATGTTTTAGCTTATGTTGATGGCAGTGGACAGGTGCCAAAACGAGAGGCAAGAGTAGCGTTAGCTGCACCAACGGGAATGTTGGAGTATACTGTAGGACCATTGCCTAATCCTACATATCATTTCAAGACAAAATTCCCAAAATGGAGTCGAACTGAATTGAGATTCACTGATCGCCCATCTGCCATAGACTCGATCGCACTTACTATAACCATCCAAAGAGAAGCACGCAAAATGACAAAAATACTACATGAAAGTTTTAATGGTTTTGATTTTGAAGATACCTGCAATGATAAATGCCTAACATATTTTGATATGAAGCTAAATGTATACCAGAACAGAAGGCTATTATGGGTTAATATTTTACGCAAAGTTCCACTCTCAGTAGGCTCTCCACTGATTCATCCGTTAGCACTTCAGTTGCTCGTTGATATGACCAGTTCCGACCCTGACAAGTGGAACGTCGGCCAAGTTTGGTACAATGAACAACGTTTCGATTCGGTAGATGACTTAGTGGAGAAATACAATAATGATGAAGTAAAAAAAATTAGGATGTCATATGATGAAACCGATGTATATTCATCGATGAGACGACGAGGTAATGACAATATGAAAAGTACAAAGAGGGGCCCCGACTGCTTCCCCCAAGATGGTAGAAGATACTCCGTCGATGGACATCGTGTAAAATATATGAATTGGGAATTTGAATTTACTTACAGACAGACCACCGGGCCACAGTTATTCGACATAAGGTTTAACAATACGAGGATTGTGTATGAATTAAGTATGCAAGAAGTAGCATTATCTTACACAGGAAAGAGTCCGTTCTCTCGCCACGGAAATGTTTTCTATGACAACGTAGTTCTCATTGGCAACTTCTTTTCACCTCTAATGCCTGGTGTGGACTGCCCGAAAGGAGCTTCATTTTTCAGCACTTCTCACTACTCGTATAAACTTGCACGAGAAGTTGAAATACCCAACGCGTTTTGCCTTTTTGAGTACACCGAGGGTCCACCACTTAGGCGTCATTATGACAGCGATCATCATGGCGGGTATTATTTCTATGCCGGTATGCCAAACAATGCGCTTGTTCTGAGAAGCATACAGTCTAACTACAATTACGATTATGTATTTGACTTCATCTTTTACCAGAATGGTGTTATAGGTACTAAGATTGGGGCCTCTGGATACGTAATGCCTGAATTTGCGAACAGAAAAGTACCCAAGGAAAACCCATTTGGATTTAAAATTCACGAAAATGTTAGAGGTATGCTTCATCAGCATCTATTTAGTTTCAAAGTTGACTTAGATATTCAAGGAAGGAAAAACAGACACGAAACACTCGCAGTAGTCGCTAGGCCCACAGTTCATAAAGTAGTTGATGGTATAGAGGAGGACGCACATGAACAATATCTTAAGAGGCATCTCAAACATGTAGAAAAAGATGCTGCGTATAGATTCAAATACAAAAAGCCGAAATTCTATCTCTTCTACAACAATCGTGAAAAGAGTAAATGGGGAGCCAAGCGAGCATACTACATAGATAACCAAGGCGTAAGCAAATATCTATATCCCGACGATTCTACGAAAACTGATTCGGTAGCATGGGCGAAGTATCAGCTTGCAGTCACGCGATATCACGTAAGTATAGTATAACTTGATATGTCTAGCTTGAATTTTTAATGTTAATTTTTTTAACCAATTTGTTTCGTAAGTATATGTTTTGAAGGAATCTAAAATATTGACATAATATTAATCTTCTAAAGGAAAGCACGGTGAACAATTTATTCAAAGGCCCCATATAAAGGAGCACGTAGGTTATCGCAAACAATTTCAAACGATTCTAACTTGAATTATTATGAATATTTTCTGATCATGAACATGGGTGTATCTTTTAGATCCATTCATTATCTTCAAGAAAAGTATATAAAATGATAATTTAGTTAATCAGACCTAAGTGATATTGAATATTGAAGGGGCAATGGACCAATCAACATACTTTTTCAAAAATGTTGACCTAATTTTCACCAAAAATGCAATGACATGTTTGATTTCCTAAAAGGAAAAGTTGATTGCTCCAGGGACTCCAGATACTGAATTTGGATGACCAAATGAACTGAAACCAATGGATAGCATGAGATTTTTCAATGGAGAAATAACATGGGGAGCACTTATCTTAAAGCAATTAAGTTTTTCTTTCAAGAACTATTTGATACATCAAAATAAAGAATAGTTATGCATTAAACTTTGAAAAAAATGATTGCATTTTTGTAAAAATGGGGTCAACATCTTTGAAAAAGTGTGTTGATGGGTTGATTGCTAGTTAAATATCTCCGAGTTTGTTTGACTTTATTATAACTGTATATAATGAATTGATCTAAAAGATAAACCTGTCTTTATTGTCAGAAAATAGTCATACCCCAAGATATAACCTTCTGAAATTGTTTGCGATAACCTACGTGCTCCTTTAAACCACTTTGACTTAAAATGCAGTCTTACCCAATGTTATCAAAATCGTGATATTTATTTTTTTGAACTTCAAAACGTTGTTTTTGAAGGAATTTTTGTTCGAAAATTCGTAAATGAATATTTGAAAAATATATAAAAGATGATAACTATTTTTTTACACTTTTTGAAAATCTCTAAAATAACTTCTAAATTCATCAAAAAATTAAATAAAATGATAAAAACATATTTTCTTTGCTGCATGGGGCCTCTAAGAAAGCAATGGATACATTATATTTAAATAACAAATATTTAAATGTTTTTACTTTAGGATGATGAAGACAGAAGCACATCAGCCTATAACACGTTCCACCAGGCGGACCCTGTTTTGAATTTCGATTCATATATTAATGACAATGAAAATATAACAGACGAGGTATGTAGACTTTCAATATTTTGAAAGTAACTTTTTGTAAATTTAAACCCTTTGGAGACAATGATGATTAAGTAATCGATTGCAAAAGATTGACTCGAAGAAATTGTAATGATATTTGAAAAGCTTTACCCCTCAGCCATATCAAACCAGTTCACAAACGCCCTATCCCGTTCCAATAAAACAATCGTAAAACGGGATCTGGTCGGGAATATGTTCTAAAATACGATATTAGTTCGTTCATAAACAGTTCGCGAACTTTTATGAAAGTCAAGAAATCGTGATTTCAGTCTTTCAGCAAATAGCTTTTATTATTAGACTCCTGATTGAAAACACGTTGCTTTCATTTTAAGTTTTTACTTGATTGAATGACTGTGACATATCTTGATATATAAGGGTTATATACTGGGAGGTTTTGGATATGGGGTTTATCCAGAGGGAGATATGCATATCTACCTGAGGGACCGTAGGGACCGAAGGTAGATGTGCATATCTCATGAGGGATGAACCCAATATCCAAACCGACCGTACATAACTGATTTATCCTATACCAAGTAGAGTTTTCTAATTTTCTTTCAATTTTTTTCATTTTTTCAATTTTTTCACATTTTTCTGATTTTTTCAATTTTTTCTAATTCTTTTTCTATTTTTTTCTCTTTATAATTTTTTATTTTTTCACATTTTTTCTTTTTTTCAATTTTTTCTTCTTTTTTCAATTTTTTTTCGAAGCGGGAAGATATGCCATGGAGCGGGAAATATGGCGGGAGATATGGAGGTTCAGGATATGGAAACCTCAAAATCAGGATACGGGATATATCTTACCAACTTATCTCCCTAAAACTCTACCTGGCATAGGATAAAAATTCTTACGTTTGTTTTCTTTCAACATGTCCATGAATATTAATAAAATTAATTGCCTTAAGTTTGCTATTTTCGGTAAATTGAATTTGTACAACGAACACACGCAAATCTTTTTCAGGATCTGGTGGCCTGGGTATCTCTTGGTTTTCAACACGTTCCCAACCATTCATCAGATGTTCCTGTTACAACAACACCCGGGAATATCTTCAGTTTCTACTTGAAACCTTTCAACTATTTTGACGAAGACCCGTCTATATCATCGAACGATAATGTTTATGTCACTCCTGGAAAAGATGGTGGGATTGTTGTTGAAGAGAACGCAAACAATGCAAAGGAAAGTTGCTCGCATCCAAATAAAGATCCACGCTTTGTTGGAGATTATGTTAAGCCAGAGTTTTAATGACAGACTCAATAAATCATGACATTGACTTTAATTAAGGAAAATAATTCTAAGGATAAAATATAAATCAGATTTCTTATTCAAAATTGTACTCGGTCAGTACACTATAGTAGTTCCTGATACTCCTACTTGCTTATACCAGTCTCGTTCCGTTTGTACTCCGTGTAAGAGACTGTTATTTTTGAATCTTTATTTAATTGGAATTGAGAATACTATTTTCAAAGTTGGAAATTTCCAATAGGCCTAACTCCAATTTTTGGATTCTGAAAAAAAATTCTTTTATCAGAGAATAAATGTAAAGATAGCGAACTAACATCGATTAAGGCGAAGTTAAATTAAATAAAAAGTACAAAAATGACTGCCATATTTTTTTTTGATAAAGACACATGTTTTTAAAATCTGTTTACGTATATGAATTGTATATATTGACTAAAGAAACATGTCAAAGTTAACACCACGCATTTTTCAAAACTATGAATTGGAGGTGCGTGGATCCCCAAAGCTAGCATGAATAGTGTGAAGTGAGGCTAATTTTTGAAAGTTTCAAGGAGTAGCCTTGCAACAGTCACACATTTGCAAGAATCCAAAATTTCCACAAATCATCTGACATTTCCCAGGAACAACGAAGGAGCATGAAAATGTGCACTTCAGGTAACTTCTAGTTCCGGGAGATTCCGTAAAGACCCCATGTTATAAAATCAAAAAAGTGAAATATATATTTTGTGAGGTGTGGTCGGTTGAGCAGTCAAACCGTTTTTAAGTCTTCCACGTCACTGGCCAGACTTTTCATGTCCCAAAAGATACAGTCAAAAGGATTATGTATACTAATAATGTTACTGTCTTCAATGTATATTCCTTTAGTGTAACGATAAAACCATAAAATCCAAATAATTTAGAGATAAAATTTCATGACTTGCATCGCACGTTCCCAACCATTCATCAGATGTTCCTGTTACAACAACACCCGGGAATATCTTCAGTTTCTACTTGAAACCTTTCAACTATTTTGACGAAGACCCGTCTATATCATCGAACGATAATGTTTATGTCACTCCTGGAAAAGATGGTGGGATTGTTGTTGAAGAGAACGCAAACAATGCAAAGGAAAGTTGCTCGCATCCAAATAAAGATCCACGCTTTGTTGGAGATTATGTTAAGCCAGAGTTTTAATGACAGACTCAATGTATCATGACATTGACTTTAATTAAGGAAAATAATTCTAAGGATAAAATATAAATCAGATTTCTTATTCAAAATTGTACTCGGTCAGTACACTATAGTAGTTCCTGATACTCCTACTTGCTTATACCAGTCTCGTTCCGTTTGTACTCCGTGTAAGAGACTGTTATTTTTGAATCTTTATTTAATTGGAATTGAGAATACTATTTTCAAAGTTGGAAATTTCCAATAGGCCTAACTCCAATTTTTGGATTCTGAAAAAAAATTCTTTTATCAGAGAATAAATGTAAAGATAGCGAACTAACATCGATTAAGGCGAAGTTAAATTAAATAAAAAGTACAAAAATGACTGCCATATTTTTTTTTGATAAAGACACATGTTTTTAAAATCTGTTTACGTATATGAATTGTATATATTGACTAAAGAAACATGTCAAAGTTAACACCACGCATTTTTCAAAACTATGAATTGGAGGTGCGTGGATCCCCAAAGCTAGCATGAAGAGTGTGAAGTGAGGCTAATTTTTGAAAGTTTCAAGGAGTAGCCTTGCAACAGTCACACATTTGCAAGAATCCAAAATTTCCACAAATCATCTGACATTTCCTAGGAACAACGAAGGAGCATGAAAATGTGCACTTCAGGTAACTTCTAGTTCCGGGAGATTCCGTAAAGACCCCATGTTATAAAATCAAAAAAGTGAAATATATATTTTGTGAGGTGTGGTCGGTTGAGCAGTCAAACCGTTTTTAAGTCTTCCACGTCACTGGCCAGACTTTTCATGTCCCAAAAGATACAGTCAAAAGGATTATGTATACTAATAATGTTACTGTCTTCAATGTATATTCCTTTAGTGTAACGATAAAACCATAAAATCCAAATAATTTAGAGATAAAATTTCATGACTTGCATCGCATGATATTGATTTATGATTTTTATATCACGGGTAAGTAATCAAACTATAATATAGATGTCATGCTAGTATGAAATCATTACAATCGTCGATCAAAATAAACTTCAAATTATAAATATAAATATACATTTTAATTATGGTAATTCTTAATTTACTCAACTCGATGTTCAAATGAAATAACATAATGTAATAGTTGCTAGCTTTCGAGTCAAACCCCATCGCTGACTAAGTAACGGTTTAATCTGCTTATTGAGGCAGCAACTAACACTGGCTAACGATCTTTTCGCTAATTGAACCAAACGACTCTATTCAATCGCTAAGCTGGCATTAAAAGTTGTATGATCTTTGATAGTTGACTGACGGTTTGATCGTTACTTTATCTTCGGTTTAAATTGTGCAGATGTCAAGCCGCCAGCCGCCAGTTGCATTCGCGAATACTACCCGACACTTCAAACAATGTGTATAAGTCGTTACCCACATCAAAACCTGTACATTTGCTTATGAATAACCACAGATTGCAATAGTGCAGAGCAGAGTGACCTATTAGGTTTTAAGTTAACAAATACAAGCGAGGCTTACATACTGTACCTAGAGAAGTGCACTTGAACACAATATCGAAAGCACTATCGAGCTATCTCTTAATTGTCGAGGCCTATCTGACAATGATATCGTGGCAATAATTGCAAGTCATCACCGGCGACAAAGTGATTGGCCTCTGGCTAGTGTGTGGGGATGATAGGATCAGTTGCAGCCATGGATGCATCAACCTCATACTCAAACACAGACTCACAGAACAAGATGAGCCTCATTGGACCGCAAAATCCAAAGGTAATGATTCTGGGCGTTATTTTGATTCAATAGGTCAGACCGGTCATAAAACTCAAAATGTCAAAGGTCAATGTCATCAAACTATAGGTGGTCGTAGACTCTCGCAGTACATCAAATGACGTCATACCAATATATATTATATAAAGTTAAGATTATTCTTTCCATTCAACATTTTTGAAAAAATTCCTATACCTGCACATGTTATTTTCTGGTACAAAATAAAGTAAGAAGGCATCTGTGTATTTCCATGCTTTTTTCAGGAAAGTATCATTGCACTGTCTTCTTTTAGTAAACCTAGTAATAGGTCAAAGGCAACTTCAGGAAATGCTGATATTTCAAGAAAAATCATTCAAAATGGCCGCCTTTTCAAATTTTCAAATTTATTCTCCAAGTTTCTCCATAACACTGGATTTCCAATGACCAATTACTAGGTTTACTGAGAGAAGACAATATAATGATACTTTCCTGAAAAAAGCAAGGAAATACACACATGCCTTCATACTTTATTTTGCACCAGATAATAACATGGGCAAGTATAGGAATTTTTTCAATTTGGGTTGGAAAGAATAACCTTATAATCTATGATATTTCAGAATGCGTTCAAGACCATGCCTTGCAGTAAGCGAATATCCATGTATGATGTCTGTATAGTTGGGGCTGGCATGATAGGATCTGCAACTGCAAAACATCTCTCGGAAATTAGTAGGACCGGAAAAAAGATTTGTCTTATTGGACCCTCAGAACCCAAGGTCAGTGATTTTATAAAACAGGGCTGCTGATTTCCACTATATTGGGCTTAAGATAGAGTCGTTCAAAAAGGATTTTCGAGAAAACCCCTTTTGTGTGTCAGAGAAAGGCCTCTCCAGCTTATGTTTTACAGACAATTCAAAAGTCTTGGCAATTCTACTACCTTTCTTGTGTACTGTTGTAGAACTTTTAAATATTGATCTTACCACTCCATTTTAGAGTGATGCAAATATTTTTTAGAAATGTGACTTTCCACCACTGTTTGTGATTTTTTAATAGATACTTTATTACTTGTCATTGACATTTTAGATGTGGATTGTTTTTGTTGTTTTGTGTGTTTTTTGTTATTGTCTTAAATTTTTAGATGTGTTTTTGTGTTGTTGTTTTTGGTTAATTTTCACTGTTGTGTTAAATGTTTAAACTTTTGTACTCCATGCTAAATGGGAAATAAAGAAATATATATATGAGTTAGTTATTTTCAAAAGGTGGAGTGAAGTAATAGTACCTAGTTTGGTCAATAGAGGGAACATTAATCTGTCCCCGGGAGGATTTTCCCCGGGAATGTAACTATACGCTTTGTACCTTCCAATCCCATCGTGCATGTCCTACTTTGAATATTTATAATTTCTGATTGGTGAATGTATACCTGGGAATACACCTAATTATTTTTTGCCTTTGTACAAATCTATATGAAAGAAAATGTAATCAAGCTGAGTAGTTTGTGCGGCTAGTTAGCTTATAACAATCGAAACAAATATAGACGCCAATACTTGAGTTATGGATGAGTGGTCGGTTTGAAAACACACATTTTGTAAACATTTGTTATGTGAATATATAGGATAAGGATTGACAAACCATAAAACTGTAAAATTTAAAACGCTTGCTTGCTCTGCGTGGATAGTGAACTTTATAAATGAATTCACTGGACAGTCCAGCCGGTGAAATATTGTTCCCTGTCATGCAAATGATGGATTTAACACGAGTTTGAGCTAGTTCATTCTGCCACTGTACGCCCGTCGGATATAACAATTTTACCAATACAGTCAAAAATCTCCTCCGTTTTTATTTGAATTGAGAGATCACATTCAAATTGGATTATTTCAACTTCTATTTGTATTCAATTATCCTATTTCTATTCCATGCTAAATGGGAAATAAAGAGATGTAATAATGATAACTGAATATGATCATGGGCAGCTGGATGCCCATTATATAATGTTGAGTTAACCCAAGGATGAAGAGTTAATCAATTTGAAAATATAATATTTTACATATTGTACATTTTGAATGCATGTTGATATTAAACCATGGTTTCCGTGATGACCTTTCAATCGCGATTCGCGATCACCGTACTGTGTCAACTTGAAGTGTGTATTTTCCCCAGATACGAAGGCAAATGCAGGGTGTCCTTGCGGCAAACGTTCGTTCCAGTTTCTGCGATCTGCTGCCGATGTCACCTGTCGTATGACAAACGACAAATGTGACTTAGGTTTAACATAGGATATTTTACAACTTAATGTGATTGTTTATAAATAGATTATCCTACACTTAGTGTACTAAATGTATAATAACATTAAAAAATAAATTTGATATTTATTGGCAAAATGAATATCCGGAGGATATCGTAACGATATACTCCGGGCGGAGGATATCGTGACGATATACTCCGGAAAACCCAACATGCGGAGGATATTGTGACGATATACTCCGCTTGTTGATTTCCCGCCAAATTGACTCTATTTTGGCATGGAATTCATTTTGCAATGATATTATACATTTAGTACACTCCTTGTAAGTGTAGGATAATAAGAACATCCTATGATTTTTTTCAGAATATCATTTTATATTTTACATTTTACATTTTATATATTGATATATGCACTCGTTCGCTTCGCTCTCTCGTGCAGATATCAATATCACCTCGTAGATAAAAATGATATTCCTCAAAATCATAGGATATCCTATAATTATTCGTAATTTACTAACGTGTCTCAAACATCTACCAGCGTCGTTTTGACTCCAGTTGCAAAAACAATATGTGGTGAATAAGTGATTAAGTTTTATTTTGACATGATACGCTATGAATATGACGGTAATAATGAAATAATAACAATGCATTACGTTAGGATAGATCGGGGGATAGATTTTTGTGGAAATCGTTCCATGATGTTAGAGATATTGAACTGGATATTGCCACGATATACTCCAGAAACCCAATATGCGGAGGATAGTGTGACGATATACTCCGCTTGTTGATTTCCCGCCAAATTGATTCTATTTGGCATGGAATTCATTTTGCAATGGTATTATACATTTTGTACACTCCTTGTGAAGGATAATAAGAACATCCTATGATTTTTTCAGAATATCATTTTAATCTACTCGGTGATATATGCACTCATTCTCTTTGCTCTCTCGTGCAGATACCAATATCACCTCGTAGATAAAAATGATATTCCTCAAAATCATAGGATATCCTATAAACACCCCATGGTTGTGGAAAAATATGATTCATATCAATAACTAGATATAATGGACAGTTTTCAAAACCAAAACACTTTTGAAACCATCGAGTGAACCATCTCTAACTTTTTATGGATGGCATTCGCCTTCGGCTGTCGGTGATTATCGGCGTTCGGCGGTCATGGTGTGTAACAAATGGTAGGTTGTAGCTGACATTTTGCATGTCAATGAATTGGTCATTTTAGATTACTTTGCAAAGGTATAAAGTTTTAGAAATCGCCGCTGCCAAGCGATTTTGGAAAGTCGATTTGATCACTATCCCGGAGACATTAATAAGAGAAACGTAATTGTAGGTTAGAGATGTTGATTTTGTGGTTAGGAAATATATAAATGTCCAAAATTATTTGTCAGACCAACCCTGGTCATTGATACTAAATGCGATACTCGGTATAGGATTATTAGGCGATCAGACAAATAATATTTTTGTAAATGGTGGGTAAATATGGATATTTCAGCCCAATGTAAATGTAATGGTCAGTTCTTGTGCTGTACCAATCTGTATTGTTACTGAGATTGTCCCCGTTGATCATCTCCGTCGCAATACAGAAAATATTGGTGCGAAGGGACAATCTCAGTAGCAATACAGAGGATCACACGATAAAAACGTTATTGAATGATTTGAAGTGGCAAATCCAGATACGGCCACATATGCCGTCTTCCAATTGCAAAGACAATGGATCCTTAATTTAAAAAGGACGAAGACAATGACAAATGGTAATCCCTAATCCGTTGTCAAGTTACAATTTCAATCGGTAATCAAAGTGAGTAATTTTCTCTCGCAGTTTGAACATATATTACCTTTACCTTAGTAGCGAGATACTTAAATGATTGTTGAACGTATTTGACATAGAACGTATTTGACATACTTGTTAAACATGCAAATCACGAACAAAGAACGTTGTTTTATTGCAAAATAAAGAAACATGTATTTAAAATACAAAATAACATTAAGATAAAACAGTCTTATATAAAAAGCGATATAATGCAAAAAAACAATATCGTAAAATGGTACAACATAACGCAATCCTGTGCATTTGACTTGAACAATCAGTAGTACTACATTGCGATACATACCCCCGGGTACATACCTTACATAATTGCGATAATATGCGCTAAAATTAATGCAAACAAATGCCTATCACTAATGACTAGCCCTCAAAGGTTTGGTATGTATTTTCGTTGCATGATTTATATGTTATCGTTACTAATGAAAGATTTTATTTTGTGCTTTTCTAATAAGTGATGCACAATTATCTTCCAAACTAATAGAGGGAATTGTATTTTAACGTAATGCGATGCAAAATTAAAAAACAAAAATCAATATTATTGTACACTCTAGTCAATATGACACAATACATTACAGTTTGGTGAAACGGCACTTCTGCATTTTCGTCATATTTTTGCTCGTATTTTGCACATTTGTACACCATTCAATTTGCTACCAGTCTAGCAGTGTACCGTATTTCATGACCATCAGACTAATAATCATAATAATGTTACAGCACTATGTCGCCCAACCTTTTCAACGACCCGACTTCATTCATCAGCACGCGTGGCCTGATGATATGATCTCCGTTCTGAGGTTATCAATTGTCCTGAGTTCAAGCTTGTATACTCTATTTTTTGTTTAAAGTGCTGTAACATTATGACTATTAGTTTGATGGTCGTGAAATATAATAGGCCGGTAGGAATTTGAATGGTGTACACAAAATATGAGTGAGCAACTTGCTAAGGTGTGAGGAAAACAGTGTCAGGGTTACCGTTTACAACCACCTTTTATAAAACGATGGTACACTCCCCTCCATAAGCAACCTTTGCAAATTTGAAATAGAAAATCTTACGCACTGAACGATATCACTTTTTCGGGAAACATAGCCGGGCGGATAATGTCATTATTGCCCGACTAAAGTCATTAACACCCGACACAATATTGCTCACGTCAATATAGCAATTTAAATGCCTTCTCAACTAGTACTAAAACCCATAGAACAGGCCCTGCAAGGTGGTAATAATGTAGATTATAATTCAACCTATTCCATTTCTTACAAAAGATCAAATTGAATTGACCCGTCAATAATTAAATATAAACTACGGCTGTTTAACCTTTTTGTAAACTCTTCAGCTAAGATCCACCATGTGTTTGGTGTTTTATGGACAGTTAGAAAATGAGAAAGGCCTGGATGTAACATGCACCTTATTCTGAAAATTGTCTCCTGAAGGTGTTTCACACGACTACAGATCAAACGTCCCAAGCAGGGATGCGTTTACCGTTAACCATAAGTTTAACATTTTCAATAAGGGCGCAATAAGGTCGTATTTCAAAGCAATACATCACATTTGTGCAATTGGAGGGGTCATTCGTATACGGTCAACTTAACTGTCATTCTAAAAAGCATCATCCATTTGTATTTATTTGTCACTGGCAGGTTTAAGAGCATCCATATAAACATTAATTTAAAAATGTCAACTCTGTATTCATTCCCCACCAACATAGGGGTTCGTAAGCAACGGGGTACTCTTCAAAAGCAGGGAGCGATTGAAAGATTAAGCTATTTATTAGAAATACTTTTATCTCCATTTTACCAGAACCAAAACAATTTTATCAGCACACCATTAGAAGGCTTATCCATTCTTCTTAAATCTTATTTTAAACAAATGTTTGCTGTATGTGTAGCTATTTAAAATCATGAAAGCGTCTGTAATATTATCTATATATTATGTCAGTCAAATGCATATCACTTCCCAAAAGTCTGATTCAAATCTGTTATGAAGGACGGTATACGTTTTTCAATGATGCGCCGAATTATGTTAAGTTGCTATCTATTTCATATCGTCCAAACTGTATGTTGTTAGTATGAGGAAAATATTTCGCCATTTCCTTTAAACGTTCTATACGTTACAGTTCGTTTTTTAGTTTCCAAATGTTTCATTCAACTATGCCATAAAGGAGATTGAAACTCCGTGTAAATGAATATTTCCTTTGTATTTTCTCTGCATGTTTTGCTGATCTTTTATCTGTTTTTCAGTACTTTAACTAAATGAAAATGTATAGCGAAATTAATTAAATACGCGCTGTGTTTTGAACTTTGTAAAGGATTTACATTTGTAAAATTGTGCTTCCCTGCCTTGGAAAGCCACGCCTTCTCTATCATCGCCTTCGGGACGCTATACAAACGGTATACGTCATTCTCATAAAGTTTAAGGGCGGCAATACTTCAAGTATACGTATAGGACGGGATGCGTCCAAATGAAACACACAATGGAAGTTGTTCATAGCGTACACGTAAATCATTGAATGACGGGTATATCAGTAGTTCTACGATTGTTCACCGTGTTTATACGCCTATTTTTGTAATCATACATGGTCCACTGGCGGATCCAGATCCATCTTGCCCCCCACCAACCTTGTGGGCCAAGAAAAACATCATAGGGCCCAAAAAATGTTTTGGTAAAAAATTACATAGGGCCTCATAAAAACCGAGCCTTTTTGGGAATGATTTGACAACCTAGGCCAAATTTTCGAAGAATGGGGGTTAAATTTTCTTCTGGATCCTCCAGTGTGGTCTAAGTTGTTAATTCGAAAAGGCCAAATAATTGCGATATTGAATGTGCAACTCATCACGGTACACCTCGCCCGACGAGTGACACGTGTTGGTAAAAGCTATCCAATCCTGCACATAGAACTCATGCATAATACAACAAGTTCTGGGATTGAAATTGTATAGTAGCCAATTTACTGACTGAATTACTCAGTTGGAGTAACATTCCCGGGGAAACTTTCCCGGGGACAGATAATAGTTCCCTCTATTGACCAAACTAGGTACTACACTTCACTCCACCTTTTGAAAATAACTAACTCATATATATATATATATAATACAACTAGCACTGGTACTCACCTGAATAATGAATATTGTCACATTGGCGATATTCATGAAGATCGTCAACGTAACAAAAGCGAGGGACTAAATATGTAAATTGCGTCTTCGTTAATATACCAAATATAGAACCGCCTGCATATTCTCAAACTAAACCATCTTCCTTTACTTTGAGCTAAATTATTGTCCACAACTTGACTTAAAAGTGGTGTGGAATCGAGAAATAAAAATCTTTCCGAAAACGAAGCCCGGAAGTTCTTCCATCTTGTTACGCTGACGTGTCGTCAGCGTAACTAGGTGAGTACTAGTGACTAGGCAACAGTTTACACGAGGTGTTAACGCAATTCTCGAAACAAAGGTTGAAGATAATTCTCTTACTTTTAATAGGAAAGTAGGCTGTCCTCGACGTATCAATGGAGAATCATCAATCAATTATTTAGAGAGAAAAGATCTGAAAAAGTATTTGTGCTCTGATCTACACAATCAAGCAAAGGTTGTGATGTAGCTCGAGAAAATGCCCGAATAACGGTCGTTGCTTATCCAACTGGAATTTAATAACTAAAGCCTTTTTAATGCAGAATCGATACAATGCTACAGAGAGGGACATCTTTGGTTCATATTATGATGAAGGTCGTATTGCAAGAGCTACCGACTCCAATCCTGTTTGGGCAAAGTTGGCTAAAAGATCCATTGCAGCCTACAAAAAACTTGAACAGCAATCTGGTAATTGTCTTGTACCTCTAGTACCAACAACGCATGTTAAAATTTTATTCACATTTAATGCAGAAAACTAAGAAAATACTATTCAATGGGCAGGCCCGCCGCTATTACAAGGTGCAGGTATTCATTGAATGCCACGACCCGTAACCAGGATTTGCCAAGTGTGGGGGGGGGGGGGGGGGTCGCTTTTTGGAAGAATACAAGGGGGGGGGGGTCACTTTGACAATTTTGATCCAAGTGCTTAGAATGGTGGAAAACTGCATGATTTTGAAATAATTTTTGGCCTGGCTACGGGCCTGGTACCCATCGGTTCATGTAACCACCGACTTAAAAATTACATTTGGAACATGGTCCATAGAGAGATGAAGTGGTTATAAAAACCGTGTCTCTCTAGGTTAAATAAAATGATTTATAAAAGAATTTTCCAAAGAAGATTAACTTCCCCAGGCTTAAATTCTTTTCACACATTGCATTTTTTTCTATAAAATCATCTAAAAGGAACGAAATTTCTAAAAGAACACATTTTCAATGACATGTTTTGCAAGGGTCAAGTTGGCAAGTCATCAAATCCAAATGTGAAAAATCCATTCATCACCATGACAACTGTTTAACTAGTGACCTTGCATGTGTTATTGATATTTCACACACTGTTCATTATGTGAATACTCTGTCCTGATTGGCTGGAATCGGGCACACCTTGCCTAGCGATGTGTGAATAAGAATAATAACTCACTAAAGAATATCCACCAAATAACCTGCCGACACGACCAATCATCATTTGAAAATGACACGCTACGTCTGTTTTAGGTATTCAATTTTTCTCAGAGGCGGGCTATGTGGTGATAGCAAAGAATGATAGTACTTGTATTAAAGAAACTATTGCTGCATCTAAGTCATGCCATGCAGAATTTGAGGTTTTGGACTCAAAAGGAAGCAAAAAACAATTCCCATTCCTCAATATAACGGACGACGACCAATGCATATTTGAAAAGGAAAGTTCCGGTCACGTCAGTCCGCGAAAATTGGTCCAAGCACTGCGATTGGTTGCCAAACAAAACGGATGTGACATCATTGATGAGGTCGTGGATGACATTCGGGAAATTACCGACAATAATGCAGAAAGGTTTTCAGAGATAACATTGTCATCAGGTCAGAAACTGTTTTCTCATAAAGTACTGCTTGCAACAGGTGCTTTTACAACATTTAGGAATCTTCTACCAAAACACGTTGAGCCCGATGTTAATCTTAAAAGCGCCACTGTGTTAAGAGTTGAGATCGACGATCATGATGCCGCCAGTCTAAGGTAGACCCCATTATTACCATCAAAAGTTCAGTGCCCGTATGACAAGAGATGTTATAGTTTTCCACAATTTTAGTTGAATTTATTCCATCTTGCTAAAACCAAAGGAGTACATGTACAAAACTGGACTGCTGAGTTCATGGTCACATTGAGTTTAAACAGGCACATTATTTTCTGTTTTGTAGGAACATGCCCAGCATATACTTTAATCAAGAAGAGTCGCAATGTCTTCCACACAATGTACTCAGACGAATGTATATTCTTCCACCCATTAGATACCCGGATGGTATGTATATTGTGTACTATCTGAGACTAACATCAGTGCCAGAGTCCGAAAACGCAGACAGTACACAAATATTTCTATGTTGTATTTTAGGGAAGATTTACATCAAAATAGGTTGTAGTGGCAGCGACCTTAAAATAACATTGACCACGGCAAGAGAAATGGCAGACTGGTTCAGAGGCCAAGGTTACCCAGGTGCAAAAGTGCCATTATTGACCACCCTGCAACATGTTGTTAAAGGTAATCATACAATTGCAAGAACACCCTTTCTTCATCTTAGAATAGAACTAAGATGCACCAGGTGCATGTGGCGTCTCCCCATCTAATGCCACCTCCGCTCCGTGTTTTACTCTTCACCCCTTAAATGCATGAAGTTTATGTGAGTTTTCACTTTTATGGTTACAATTAATAGAATCTGAAAATATATTAAATATTGACCCAGTAATGTAGCATCGCATATATCACGTTGTTTACAAAGATGCATCACTCTGCACTATCAAATAACAGCGTTGCACATGGTGTACGAGACAAATGTTTTTTACGTTTCTGCCGTGGAAAGGTGAAACGCCTCATTGTGAATTTGGTATTGATTCCCTCTGTGACAAAGAAATGAATGAATATAATGAAAATATTATTAAGTTGAAATGTATACTATAAATATGTATGTTATATTTTGTGATAAGAATTGGTATACTACTTATATGGTCAACATTCCAACTAACAACACACAACGTTGAAACATGCATTTATGTTCAGGATTCACACCACGCTCAACAACACTTGACACATGTGTGACGACAACAACCCCCACTAGCCGTCTGTACATAGATATGCTTAGCCCGACGCTAGGTGTCGCTTTAGGTGGCAATGGCTGGGCTGCCAAATCGTGCATAGAAATAGGGAAGATTGCTGCACTGATGGTGACGTCAGATAGTGGACACTGGACTTACGACATTCCAAGGGAGAATTTCCTTTTCACCCCAAAGACAATATCCAAATTATAGAATAAATTAAAGACGAGTCCTAATATATAATGTCGCTTCTGGCAATTTATCGTCAAGCATGTTTATTGCATTCATAATCCTTTCTAAGTTTCCTGAATATATACATTTGCCAGACAGTAAATATTTACACTATTGTCAATTTCGAGAACTGTTTCGATCCCTTCTTATCAGTGTTACGTTTTACACAAGCAGATGTATTATACATGCCTAGTATCCTTTCCACGGTAGTTTTCCTACAGTCAGATTCATAAATAAAAGACACCTGAGATTTCTGGCACAGTTTGCTGAATTTGAACATTTAATTTGCCAAACACTCCCACACTGATAAAATATATACTCCTGTAAATTATTATTACCAGAATAAATGTCTCCGAGGCTTTATATTGGCGTATAGTGGACAGTTTGTAAACATGTGAATCCACTTTTCAAATGGCAGCCATTGTTTTTGTAGTCTCAAACAAAAATGAAAACTGTTCAATTTGTATATCTGGTAATGGTTCTGCATCGATGTATCACAAAGATATATAAAACAATAGTATAATAAATATTATAGTGATGTAAGTGGTTATAATTATTTTAAAATGGATTGTTGAAGAATTGTTTTGAGACTATGCACATGGAGATGGAGGACATTTAACATGTGGAACATAGATAGACATAGAGCTAACAAAAAGTTCAAAAAAGCAAGCTCAATGTCCTGTTTAAGAACCCCTATTCTTATTGGATAAATATTCAGAGTAATTATATTTCTGTCTGCATTGATATTTTGGGATATGGGGTACAATTGCTTCTTGAAACTGCAAAATGAATAGGATTTACATGGACAACTTCTCACTCCTTACATATTCCACTCCTCCCCTGAGTCTGCCAAATCATCTATTGATTTATGTAAATACCTGCTCTATTAAACATTTTTACACTATCAAGTATCAACCGGTCAAAAGAGCATTTGGCAACATTAAAGAAGATAATGGTGAATAGAAAATTGGTAATAATTTGAATTTCAAGCTTTAAAGGCCCGATGAAAAGTTCAATCTTTTTGGCATATTATATATATATATAAAAATATGATCATGACATAAAATTATATATATATGTTCTGTATATGTGGAATTAACGCAATGGTTAACTCAATGATTAGGACATATTAGGTCAAGCTGAGACGCTTATCTGATATATTTGAATATTATTGTGTTAACATTCTGATATCAGGTTTTCGAATTTCGTATGAACATACACTCGTACAGTATAAGAATACATTACAGTAGTTGTACATATTGTGACTGGTCTTCAGTACAAAGCCAAATTATCCAAATGATTAATAGACACGCTGGAAGATCCGATGGTGAAATTGGAAGAATTGAATATGATATATGAACTTTATTAAAAATAGCTTGTGTCTGACTAGATTTAACAGTGAGTGAAGATGAAAAACAACGTTTTACCAAAGGTGTGTTCACAATCGATTTAAAACCTTGGTTTACATGTCATGTTTACGCTATTGAATTTTAAATTTTGTGCTATTGAATGCAAATTAAAAGAATAATTCTCGTTCCCGAATCGTGCAGAACATGGGCTTCGTTTATGTACTTTAGAAAGCTGAGACATCGTATCAGGCAATTGTAAATGAAATGTTTGCTTCATTTTAGAGTATGTTAGAGAACGCTCATGGATCTGGAATACCTATGTATGATTTATGTGTAATTGGGGCTGGTATGATAGGTTCTGCAACTGCAAAACATGTTTCGGAAATCAAACGGGAGAACCAGAGAATTTGTCTCATTGGACCCTCTGAACCAAAGGTTAGTGATTGATTATTGTTGTTCTTAGTTCATCGTCCAACTTGTCGTTGCTAGGTCCGACGATGGGTTTGATATATCACCTTATGCTCACACTTTGTCAACAAAAACAGCTCATCCAAGCGTACTTAAACCGCTAATTACGCTGTGGCAACCTTGTCGGCTATCCGCGTGTGTCAACCGCATCGGCTCGTTGCTAGTGCACCACAGTTCCACTGCAATAACCCGTGATGTCTTTCAAAATAATTATGTGAGTATAGGTGCGCTTGGATGAGCTGTTTTTGTTGAAAACGTGTGACCATGTTATTCGCTCCGCAGGGCCCATTGATCATTTTCGTGATACCGGGGGCCGGGGAGATAACTCATGCAAATATAACGCGATTGACTTGCGACGCGGGCATTCAAAAACGCAGCCTTAGAGATGGGTAAGATAAAAGATCTTATTGAGGAAATGGACCCTGTAATCAATCATCAATCTCGAAACAGTACCCTTGTAGTACCCCTCCATACCTTAATTCATATGAAGACATGAAGTGCAACTGTAATAAACATACTTACTCCCTGATTTGCAAATTTTAAAGTTTTGTTAAAATTCTCATTGGAATCAACTGCGGAAAAAGATCATTATATTTGTACTTGTTTTCAATAGCTAGCTAAAGTCCATGGTAATAATAGTAATAACCTCATTTAAGCGGGCAACATAGTGAAATCTTGGTCCTCAATCTTCGGCCAAGATTTCACTATGTGCCCTCTGTAATGAGGTTATTGCTCATAAGCTGAACCTTTTAAGAGGCTGAGTAGGTTTTATTCCAACCAGCTCAATCATTACAAACAACTCGTTGCTGTAAATTCAAATTCTGCAATGCCTCTCTGATTAAATCAACTATGACAATCTTGAATTCCAGGATCGACACAACGATACAGAGAGGGACATCTACGGCGCGCATTACGATGAAGGTCGTATTGCAAGGACAACCGATTCCAACCCGGTTAGGGCAACGTTGGCCGAGCGCTCCATTAAAGTCTACAGAGAACTTGAACGGCAATCTGGTACAAAGTTAAAAATGTACATGTATGCATGGCCATGAAAATGTACATGAAAGCATGAACGATAATTCAATATGTGCATTATTTACGTGCAATACGGACGTGTAGGATTCCTTTTACATCTAAATATTTATAGTTTCATAATCATACTTTCCAATCAATTTTTGTGGACTTCTGCGAATTATTCAAAAGCCTGAAGCACACGAATACATTTAAAAGAAGACGACATTGCAAATTAAAATTCCGAAAACACAATTCAAACTTATGATTTGTTTTAGGTGTTCGTTTCTTCTCCGAAGTCGGATATGTGGCTTTGGCGAAGAAGGACAGTATCTACATAAAGAAAATAATTGCTGCATCCGCCAAATGTCATTTGAACTTTGAGGTTTTGAACTCAAGGAAAGCCAAAGTAGAGTTCCCTTTCCTCAACGTAAACGATAACGATTCCTGTATAATCGAAAAGAAAACTTCTGGTCACATCAATCCAAGAAATTTGATTCAAGCTCTGCAATTGGTTGCCAAACAAAACGGATGTGACATCATTGATGACGTTGTGAATGGCGTACAGAGTATTACTAGAGCCAATTCAGATACATATTCAGAAATCACATTGTCTTCAGGCCAGAAGCTATTTTCTAAGAAAGTACTTCTAGCAACGGGGGCTTTTACAGCCTTCAGAAATCTTCTACCAAGACATCCAGAGCCGAACATTGCGTTGATATCTCAGACTGTGTTAAAAGTTGAAATCGATGAACATGATGCTTACAAGCTAAGGTAAACATTAAGCTTAATTAAGATTACACATAATCAGTCGTTACAGTTCAAGTGGCCGATACTCATGCAGTAAATATACATAATTGTATAATTATTCTGGCGCAATAGAACTTCACGGGTGTTAAAACACGAATATACCATGAGCACATGCTTTGAGGATCCGCGTTGTTTGAACCTACCGCCGAGCACACTTATACATTAAGACCCGTTACACAGTCATGATACCGCCGAGCAAGCTCATAGCATCATCGGGTCTGCTTTACCCCCGTGGAACTTTATCAAATTGTTTTACCTTTTAGTTTACCTATGTCAAAACAAATGTGTTATCACAGTAAGGACAAATTGGGTGATATCGTTACATCTCCTAAGTCTGAAATATCAGTCTCTATTTATATTTTAGAAACATGCCTAGTATATCATATGACCAACAAGAAGAGACGCAATGCCTTCCAAATAATGTACTTAGCCATGCATACATTCTCCCACCCATTAGATACCCGGATGGTAGGTACAGTATGTGGTTTGTTGTTTTGGCCATCGATAGGACAATAAGTTTCCATGACCTTTGATCTCACCGGAGACCTTGACATTGAACATTAATTTGACCATATAACACAAGTACGTGACCTTTTGGCACAGGTCTCGGCACAGGGCATAATGTAGGCGTACCTATGAGGGTTATTTAAAGGGACATTCCTGGCCAGTCCATTTTTTCCTGATATTATAGCTATAATCATATAAAGTAGTCATTCACCAGGAGGGATTTGATTTGTGAAATTGAATTTACCAGGGATGATATCAATATGATGATATCAATATCATATCAATATCATCCCTGATATCATCCGTCTTATCCCTCATCCGAGCCAAAACGTTTTGGAATGCTGCGCGTAGTGTAAATTGGGCTAATATTGATCATTTAAAATGTAGTGTTCATTTCCAGTAAGCTGCCATATTTTAAGATTTCACCCAGGAAGTGATGTCATCTACCCTCAACTTTCATAACCTTGCCTATAACAGTATAGGAAAGTGAAACATTTCTAGGCAAGTGGTCCTTACTTTATGTGCAAAAATATTTCCAGAGCTTGTCAGCTTAGAATAGACTTTTAGATGGATTAAATCATAGACAAAATTGAAAAAGAATATTCAGCTGGTTTAGTAATTCTTAATAGCTCCTTCCCTAATGCTATATGCAAATTTGAGAGTCGATGACATCACTTCCTGAGTGGAATCTTAAGATGGCAGCCTATTGACCATATCAAAACATTTTTCCATGTTTTGCTAAACATGGAAAGTATATCCTGAGGGAAATACAATATACCACCCGAGGGAGCGTAGGGGCCGAGTCCTGATATACTTATCTTCAGACTTTGTATTCAATTTTTATTGTAGGCCTATTCCGCTTGCCTTGAACCATTTCCCGTGTATTGTACTTTGTACGTTGTATTCTCCATAGGGAAGATCTACATCAAAGTTGGTCATGGATCTGACTTTGAAATGACTTTGACCTCCTCAAAAGAGGTCGCAGAATGGTATCAGGGTCATGGTCACCCAGATGCAAAGCAACCCCTATTGGGCACTCTGCAACATGTTGTTAAAGGTAAATTGTAAATGAATTTCGTCCACACTGAGCTCATTTACTATCAATTACATTTTAGGACGATAAGTGATAATTGTTTAGTTTGATAAGTACGAGTATACCGCTGTTTATGTGAAGTGTCCAATGTTCCATAAATATGAGCATTGGTGTATATGAATCCATGGCCTAATTGAATCGCAAATGAAATGATTGTTCCATAGCCACACCCCGGTGTTTAACAAACCATTTATCATGTTTACTGATATGAAACTGGAACAACTAAATGAATAATTAATGAAAATGTTTTTAATTGAAATGTACCAGGAATCGATTACTAGAAAGAAGTGTTACATTGGCTTAAAAAGATACGTCAATCCATCTGAATACGTACGTTTTAGGGATGATTAGGGTGTTACGTTATATGCAAATGAATTAAAGATGTGCACGTTTTTGCTAATTATTATACAGTGTAATCGACTGTACAATTTAGTAATTTAAAATGTAGCAATTTAGTACTTGGAGGAAACAATATAGTTAATGGAATCAAATAATCTAAACCATTAGAAGTATTATAGACCACTTGAGATGTCTATGTTTTATTGTATAATTTTGCAAGAGTCGTTAAATGAATACAACCCTAAAAATACAAATACAAAATGCGCTCATTTCAATGTTTATCATGGTATAAGGGTGAAGTTTTCGGGAATGGATGGCGATATGTATGTCTAAATACTATAAATATTATGAATTTATTCAGTTAAATTAAATATACAGGGTGACCCGAAAATACAACCCTCTTATTTTCGAATAACATTAATCTCGGTTAGAGTGTGTTAATGTGACATTCATTTTATCCTTTTCTAATTTAAGAAACAACAAAAAACGACATATCATTGATGAATAAAAGCAATCCAGAAATGGCTCAAATAATTGCAAAGGCAGAAATTCCACTTTTTCGAAAATTATATTTTTAACATTTTCGAACAATCTAGAAAATAGACGGACAACTTCTTCAAATCACAAAATCGTAGGTGCAATATGAATTATACCATGGTCACTATAGTTATTCCTTTGAACATCTAGCTAGCTAGTCTATAGACTATATACAAAATCAAACACAGGAAGATAGATGTGGTTTGAGGGCAGTACCTTTTTCTTTGTATACGACTCTAATTTATCTATTTTTCCAGATCAATTTCAATATCTGTGGCCATATTTTGCTATTTTGTACCGCTAGTTGATTAAGAAATACCAAAAGTGACTGTTGACGTCGAAATAGATTTTTATCATGATACCTTATTTTTAGCGGCATACGCATCTTGTATACCAAACTTACTGTAATTCCTACAATTGTCAAGTTTTTAGACATACATGTATACATTGCTTTTAATCTCTAGATAGTTGACCTTGATTGCCTTATGAAGACATGAAATATGAACATGGCAAAATCAGCATCAGTGTTTATTGAACTACCCTCGTCGAACTTACTAGACTATCTACGAAAGAAATAAAAATTAAGGAAAAAGTTGACGGACTGTCTTCTTGACATATTAAAAATAAAAAATGATGGTAATGTGTATGATTCGGCGATTTAAATTAAAACTATAATTTTATTCAGGGTTTACACCACTTTCAACAACATGTGACACATGTGTGACTACAAGAACGCCCACTAGTCGTCTGTACATAGATATGCTAAGTCCGACGCTAGGTGTCGCTATAGGTGGCAATGGCTGGGCTGCCAAATCGTGCATAGAAATAGGGAAGATTGCTGCACTGATGGTGACGTCAGATAGTGGACACTGGACCTACGACATTCCAAGGGAGAATTTTAGATTTTGTACAAAGAAGCTATCCAAATTATAGAATGAACCTACATAACTCTACACGTTCTGACATTTCGCATTTTTAGTCGCAATCATGTCAATCGCACTTTTTGTGCATACGGCGTTTCCCAGTTTGATCTTAAATCATGAAAATATCATACCTTGGAAATCCAAGATGCTTTTTGTGTATTGCTGAGAAATTCACAGTTCGAGATGTGAATATGTATGAGTCTCAATCTAGAATGTCATTGGTAATTGGGGAAAAAATCCTAATAGAACTTTGAATTCAACTGCTATAATTAAATTCCTCTGAGTGGCAATAATAATTGTAAACTTCGATTTGATTGCATGCAGTATTTAATCATATCATTAATAGACGTTATAGTCTGACTGCTACAATTTTCGTTCAATCAAAGTGATTATGAAAAATTGCTACAATCTGTATATTCGCTATATAACCTCCATAGGTTTAAATTCCACACTATAATTGAAGTATTAATTTTTTTATTAAGACTAATTAATATTTGCATATTGCGTTAACCACTTAATAGTGCGGGTTGTATTTGCAGAATTGATTTTCGTCGGCAAGGTAACCCGGCGAATTTTACTGGAAACGTGTGGATTTCTCAATTTTAGTTCAAAACTTTTTGAAGATAATATGGATGAAACAGTTTTATCTATAGCACCATTATCGTTGATTAATTATTTATGCTTTCTGTTTTTCTAATAGAATTAGTATTAGTGAAGTGAATCCTTATAAACAATATGGTATGTCGTTATTTTAAGAGAAACAGGAAACAATTTGACCGATGACGTATCTTTCTTTTACCAATGAGATGCGTACATCTACACAAGTAAAATGTGGTACGGTTTAGACATGAAGAAACGACTGATTGGCTTCTCGAAGAAGCAAAAGGAATTTTGGTTACTATGGCTGAAAATATATAATCGATTAGAATTCAAACAATAACAAAAGACGGTAATGGATGATGGTACTGAATAGCTGTACCTGACTTAATGATTCATCTATTGTTCATTATTACTATGGTGTTCCTAAAACAAGCAATCGATTTCATTAACTACTTTCGATAAGTTGCTGGGCATACGTAATTTAAGCATTTGGTGAATTTCTGAGATGTTTAAACCACAATTGAATAGGATAATACCTTTCAGTGGCATTTGTTAGATATTTTATGCGATACACAATGGATATGTGTACAGCAACCGTGCTTTTAGTATTTAAACTAAATTGAGGTCGTATTTAAACAAAATAATTGTTCAAACGAAAAGAACAATTTTATTCTGACTGCTAATGTAAAAAATCATTTTGGATAAGACATGGCTTTAAGAGAGTTGTTAAAAAAGGGCTTAGAAGAAACTACGGCTCATGGACTAGGTCGAACAGTGGGACAACGACATATAGTTATCCGTGTTTGGTGGAGCATTGCTTGCTTGGCAAGCTTTGGCGTGATCATTTGGCAGTGTGAAAAACTTTTCGTAAAATATTATGAATACAATGTTAATGTCAAAATAGATGTAAGTTTTATCTTTTGATTTCTTTTTCACATTTTTAAAAATCCAATGTGATATGTACATTACTTTATTATTAAAGTATATAACTGGGGTTCTGAGACACGTGAAACATTAAAGAGCGAATCAGATCTAGCGAGCAGCCTAACAAAAGATTGTTTCAGTTTTAGAATGTACAAGGCTTATCTCATTCCTTTTCATGTCTATTTTCTAAAAATTCCCAAAGTGCACACTTTTTTCAGAAAAACGTTACCAGAATGGTTAGGCTTACACTCTTAAAAATGAATTACTTGAGTATTTCCCAAGTATTTCCCAAGTATAAAAATTACTTAAAGTTAAATACTTAGTTTTACTTCATTTTACTTAGGTTTAACTTATATTGTCATTTTGAGTTTTTTAATTGCTTAATTATGTAAATGAGTATTACAATTACTACAGTAAGTATTTCAATTTCTCTCCTTGCATTAGTAAATTCACCATAAATGGATTACTTAAAAATTACTTAAAAATTATTCAGTAGTTCAAGATTATTTAAGTAATTTTTGACTTAAAATGAGAAGTACAATTTCTCAATATAAGGAAATCCAAGTAATAATTTTTAAGAGTGTACTATTCTTATTATTTGGGAGAATTTAAACATTTTCACATTTTTTGCACTTTGAATCCATTAAAACTTCACCAATTTTGGGAGATATTGTATTTGAGATTGTAAGGAATAGATTGGTAGGTCAAATGTACACGTTGTTTGCAATTTTGTCACCCCCCATAGATCTGATTCTGCCTTTTTATCAATCTATATTATAGTACTATATCAATTTTCATCGCGAAATATTCCTTAATGATCAGATAATTACACCCAACTATAAGGTAATTACTAATAAATGCGGTCACTTAAGAGCACAATAGAGTAGAAATAATATTGATTTACGTCAAGAATCTGTTGAATCTCAGGCTCTAAAAGTTGAAACCAGAAAGTTTTTCATTTTTGCCACCTTTTGGCATTTTACTACATACCCTTACCACTTTACATGCTCAACGTAGTAAAGTTAGACGGCAGAGATCATTTCTACACATTTTAAAAACAATTTTTGTGTACATTGGATGAAAATTGTTCAAATAAAGGCAATTTTAGTGAAATTTTTTCTCGTCTCGTCACTCCAAGTGAATTATTTGAAAGATTCGAAAGAATCTAGTATTTGAAATTTAGTCAAAGTGATGTCATATTTGAAATAATGCATGTAAAAGTATCTAGAAATGTGGTTTCAAAAATTGTTTATCAACTTTGAATTTTTTTTATTTTTTTGACAAAGTGACTCCTACATTACTGTTAGTTCGGCGATATTCTTTATAGACCCCATATTATAATATCACAAAAAGTGATATAGGCTACTAGATCTTTTCTTTTATTGGACAGATACTATTTTCTTCTACTGGACACATACTAATTAATTTCAATTATACCTGCCATGCCACTGGCGGATCTGGGAGGGGGGGGGGGGGAAGAAGAAGAAGATTTATAAAATGAGTATTTGAATATGACTGTGAATGCGATCTTTTTTTTTCAAGTTCTAGGTTTACATTATAATGTAAGGTACATGGTAATACAGTTAATACAAATATAATTAGGGTCGCTCATTTTTTTTCATAGGAATGTATACTAGTATATGAATGCGACCTTTTATTATTTTGAACGATTTAAATTCAGATGCAGTACAACTCCGAGCTAGATTTTCCAGCAGTTACAATATGTAACTTGAACCAGTTCAGACTGTCGAAACTTCACATTGGAGGCCAAGAATTTGGAAATGAAATTCAATCATTAGCTGATTCGTTTTTGGAACATTTCCCCCCTCCGACACAGAGTTCTAATCAGACTACGAACGGTACGTCTCCCATAGATGGCGCCACTACACAATTACCAAACACTACCACCGCTCCACCCCCAAGCAGGAAAAGGAAAAAGAGAACAACTGGGGATCAGGTAATAGGAAAGTTGATTGATATACATATCTGATATATAACATATATACCTGAAGCATGTTGTTCAAAGTGCTGTTATATTGTGACTATCAGTCTGATGGTCATGAAATATGGAAGAGTGGTAGGAAATTGGATGATGTACATACGAGGGAAGATCCAAAAGTTTCCGGCCTAACATAGTTCTAGTTGATGGATTTTCAAAATGATAGTGTCATTTTTGAATGTAGTCTCCCTGTACTTCGATGCACTTGGCCCATCTTCTTGGCAGCATCTCAAGTCCAGTTTTGAAGAAATCAGGAGCATGACCCTCCAACCACTGGTTAACAGCTATCTTGACCTCATCAAATAGGTAATAGTCACTGGGTGCTTGATCTGGAGAATAGGGTGCGTGCGGTAATAATTCCAGATGGCATTCTTCCGCTGCATCACGAGCAACTTGGCTTGTGTGAACAGGTGCATTGTCCTGTTGATGCAAAACTCCAAGACGGACTTTGTGTGGCCTGGTTTCATCAAGTTTAGCTTTTAAAGTACGCAACAAAGCAGCATAATATTCTCCATTCATTGTAGTACCTCTTGGAATGCAGTCTACTAAGATAGGACCTTCACAGTCCCAGAAAATGGTGGCCATCATCTTTTTGTTGGATGGGGTGGTGCGAAACTTCTTTGGGGGTGGAGACCCCATATGTTTCCATTGCATTGACTCATGCTCAAAATGACGCACCCATGTTTCATCACAAGTGACTATTCTCTCCATAAAACCTTGTGGATCAGTGTTATACATGTCCAAAAGCTCTCTTGCAACAGCAACTCGTTTTGTTTTCATGTCCTCTGTGAGCATACGGGGCACCCATCTCGAGCTTAACTTTTGCATGTGTAAATCTTCATGAATTATTCTACAAACGGTACCATATGATAATCCAGTTTCTTCTACAAGTTCACGTATAGATTTCCGCCTATCTTCCAATATTGTTTGATGTACAAGATCAACATTTCTATCTGAAGTGACATCTTTAGGTCTTCCAGAACGTGGTGCATCATCAATTGATTCCCGTCCAAGTTTAAATTCAGCCACAAAAAATTTTACAGTAGAACAGGAGGGAGCACCTTCCCCATACACATCCTTAAGTCTATCGTAGATTTCCTGCCCTCCATTTTCTTCTTGATATAGAAACTTTATCACCGCTCTATATTCAGTTTTCTCCATTGTGCAGCCACTGTGACCTGACCTCATTATGAATATTCTCAAAATGAGGCTGTGACCCCTAGAGGTTAATCATATGCATAAATTATGTTCATACATAAGCAACATTTGAACTGTGAAGAATGGTTGCTCTCAGACATCGGGAACTATGTTAGGCCGGAAACTTTTGGATCTTCCCTCGTATGTGCGAAACAACTGGGTGTAGTTTTTAAAATGACAAAGAAATTGGGAAAATACTGGTTTGCCGTTTTTGACCACTCTGTAAATGTGAATATGATAAATATTTGATTGACAACATTATTTGAAGCTGAATAATGCATTCTATTATGGGCATAAACATGTGACATTTCAAAAACGGCGTCATGATGTTGGTCTTTATTTTTTCCAAGTTTCTATACATTTTCAGAGAAAGGCTCCAGACTCGGGGTTTACACCATCAGTGGACTATAACAACGCTCCATGGTTGGCTGAGAACTCCGAATCCTTAACTTACTCAACACGCCAAGCTCTAGCAGAGGCCATGTCGTCTCTGAGCCAGCAGCAGCGTATTGATATGGGACACGATGCAAATAACCTCATACAAGAATGTTCTTGGAATGGGAAAACATGTTCTCCTGCGTAAGTAGCCATAAATAATTTGTGGAGACGCGTCAGTGCTCCCAGGGGACAATCCTCCCTTCTGTATAGAGAGAAATGAAAGATAGAGAAGGATGAAATATGTTTTAAACATGCAAAAAGTGTTTAACTAACGACTTTTTACCTGATTTCTTTCCATGGTGCAGTACGTTTACATTTATATGGTTGACCAAAATGTCTTTCAATTTTTGACCGACTATATACAATAGTACAATAACGTCATTTCGAAGGGCAATATAGTGAGTTCGAACATGACTGTATTCACGCCTTCTATAAACGGTGAACAAAGTCAACATTTCACCCGGGGTATATTCGCGAACAATACCCCTGGTAATACGAGTAATGAGTGACGTCATAACGGCAGGCCGTGGTAATGGCAGACCAAAATGAATATTCGAAACATTTTGGTGAGATTTCATGTTCGAATCGTAATATAGACCCCAGAACAGAGGTAATATAGTCGAATACACCCCTTAGGGCTAGGCACAAAAGCTTTTGAACAGATAACGTTTGTCCCTAGCCCTGCGGGGTTTATTCGACGATATTACCCCTGCTCTTCGGTCAATATTTCTTAAATATTAGATTGCCCTTCGAATTGACGTTATTATTAGTATTCATACCACCGTTAATGCCCAGGGCTGAAATAGCAAGAAAATCTTACGCACTGAACGATATCTAATTTCCCGGGGAAAATTGCGGGTCGTTAAAGCATTTATTGACCGGCAATATGGTCGGTATATCGATATATCATAATTAATGTTAAAGAACAATGATTAATTAATAGACCAGATTAAGGCGGTAACACACTTGTTTTATGTTTGGTACGGTTTACGTTTATGGACTAAGTAATAATTTATCACGTAATGAGAATGTTTGATAACTACGAGCAAGATTGAAAGTTTTTTTATATCTATAAATGTTACTGTTTGACACAACCTTAAATTTATTGTTTATTGACGTTTCGAAAACACTTCGTGTTTCTTCCTCAGAATTTAAACTTCTGGCTTTGAACCCGATCTTATCTTGTAACGTCAGAACGATCCTTATCACCATGGCGCTGATCTTTACACAAAATAGGGTCCCAAACATGTGAGAGTTTGAAATTTCCACAGTCCCTGTTCATACTATTACTGTTTTTTCTTATTTTCTTATAAAAATTGATTCCTTAATCCATCTAATATCTCTATTGCTCTCATTGTATAACGTTCTGACAGAATTCCAATTGATCACACAATTGATCTGTGCTGTATGATCAGCTATAGCTGACTTATAAAACTGTATAAGAACACGAAGTGTTTTCGAAACGTCAATAAACAATAAAAAGGTTGCGTCAAACAGTAACAGTAACAGTTATGGATATAAAAATTATTTACCAACCTGAAGAAACATGTTCAGAAATAGATTGAACGGTGTTTAACAAAGTATCATAGAGAAATTAACAGTGCATTGTCAATTAATGGAAATAATAAACACTCATAATTCATAAACACACAAGTAGGCCTAACACTCAATGTGTAAGAGGTATTTAATCCGTGTGGTTAATTTGGCAAACGGTCAAATTTTATCACTTTCCTAATTTTAATGATTTTAACCCTAACGCTAAGACCATAAAACTTGTGTGTAAAAAAATAAATAAATAAATTAATATCATCAAAACAATAAACTTTTGTGTCAAAAAAATAAAAAATGAATTTAATCCTAACCCTAACCTACCAGCCGAGGACACATTAGCGGCGTTGGCGTACCATACCTAAATAATAGTGATCGCCACTCCTTCCAAGTTGACCCTGTATCATAAGGGTCTGGTACGCGATCGCCGCTCCTGCCAAGTGGACTTTGTATCATTAGAGTCTGGTACGCGAACGCCACTCCTTCCAAGTTGACCCTGTATCATAAGGGTCTGGTACGCGATTGCCGCTCCTGCCAAGTGGACTTTGTATCATTAGAGTCTGGTACGCGAACGCCACTCCTTCCAAGTTGACCCTGTATCATTAGGGTCTGAAACGCGATCGCCGCTCCTGCCAAGTGGACCTTGTATCATTAGGGTCTGGTACGCGAACGCCGCTCCTGCCAAGTGAACACTGTATCATTAGGGTCTGGTACGCGAACGCCGCTCCTGCCAAGTGAACACTGTATCATGAGAGTCTGCTGCGCGTCCTGTGTCCTTAGCGAGTATGTCAGGGTTATGTAATCATTTAAAACCCCATTCTGGTTAAATAGGGTTAGGGTTGGTTAGGGTTAAGGTTAGGGTTAAATTCATTTTTTGATTTCTCTTGACACATATATTCATGGTCTTAGGGTTAACGTTAGATTAGGGTTAAATTCATGTTTATTTATGTGTTCTTTGATTTTTTGACACACATATTCATTGTCTTTTTGGAATGTTTTGACACAGTTTCATGGTATCGATGGAGCTCATTTTGTGATTTTTTGATTGTTTTGATATTGCCCAAGTTCTGGATGTACCTCTCATTATGAAGATATTATTTCCATTTAATTTTCGGAACCTGGCAAAAATGAGGCAATAGGAAAATTAAATAATAAGGCAAAATAATCGCTGATACAGTATCTGCGTACATGCCCCATCCAAATGTTTGGCAACGCCAACTCAGCACCTTGTGCCTTGCTCACATAAGCTCCAAATTATCGACCGGTCCCCGGCCGATTGAGTATTTTGTTCAGAATTGCATTCATTTTTAACAAAATATTCAATCGTACGAGCGTACGAATCGGAGCTTATGTGATTGAGACATTATAGTGGGCCATTTCTAAAGCCTGATTATATAGTTGCGAATCGTATTAAATGTAATCCCCTTCCTACCTATAACATATAATAATATATAAAAAATAATGTTTCTTTATTCAAAAATAAAAATCTTCATGGAATGATATTAAAATATGTAGCAAATATGTATATAATGAAATTGGAAAAAATGTAAACAAAGATATTAGGCCTAGAGCTAAATTGCAGCTTATTGAATGGTGTGCTCAGCTTTTGAAACATTTGATTGGGAGCGTATCCGTTCGTGCTTCCAAGAATCTCGAACTACCAGACACAGTGTATATCTTATCCAACCCCAAAAACACTTCCCTTTCAATAAGAACGTCCAAGCAATTTGGAAAATGTTATATCTCCCTTCAACGAATGCTGTGCAATGGACCTGTATCCAATGCCTACAGCTTTATTGGCATTTTCAATCTCCGGACTTATTGTTGCAGGAATTTCTCGGGGTTCAACAATGCCTATTTCGGCAACTGCTTTACCTTTAACCACGACGACTTGCCCACTGTGTTATCAACCAGCAAAACAGGACCTCTATATGGTGGGTACTCCTGTACACATATATGATAATTGTTTAGTACAGCCTATCAGGCCTTTCATCTCACTTTTTCCATTTTCCACATCGATCGACGCTATGTTTGGAAAGGTGTTTCCCATCTACTTGCGAAAAGATGAAAGACTTTGTCAACATAAACGAGATCATGCCTCACATTTTGATCTAAACATCTAAACATTGATGAATAAACAACTATGCAAACTCTGCATGCAAGTTTGTCAGTCGTAACAACACGTTTTAATTGTTGTTAATGAGTTTCTTTTTAGTTAAGTACTTCAGGTACATTGATTTTTTCAGGATTGTCCTTGACACTTTATGTAGAAACAAATGAATATGTACCTGCATTAACATCAGCCGTTGGTATGTAATGTTTTCCTTGTTTTTTTATGCTGGAAATTTTCATGAAATTTAGATTACATGTGTGTTAGTTAAGCACATAACTTAATTTTCAAGTAATTTTTCAAACCTACATACCATAACAGATGATTATATAACAGATCAAATAAATTGATTATGAAAAGGTGGTAGTCAGCTTGGTAATTTTAAATGACACAATAAAAATGGTGTTATTGATAATTCTGAAGATTTTTACCATTATGCCAAACCCCGGCGTCGTACCTGGACCCACTTAATACAATGTTCTCCCATGAGAATATCATCAAGCTTTCACTCTTGTGAAATAATTCGTGTTGTTGTTGAATCAGACGTGTAATTTTAGTCATGAATTCCAAACGAGATGCATGGGTCAATGGATAGCTTAGTGTTAAGTGTTTTCAGTGTTTGTTCTCAGCGTCATCTATCGATTAAATAGTGGTTAAAACATAGAAAACATACTTGTTGTAGGTGTCCGTGTTTTGGTGCATGTGCCCGATAAACAGCCCTTTCCCGAAGATGAGGGTATAGACGTACATCCGGGTACAAAAACTTCGGTCGGATTAAAATATGTGAGTACAAAATGTACGGAAATGGAAAATCAAACGGGAAAAAACAAAGGAGTTATAGAACAACAACAACCAAATAATTGTAGTATTTATTTTAAAGGAAATATTGGCTACTCGTGAAAAAATCAGATAAATAATATACAAACTTATACGAATAAATAAATTGATAAATATATTGATTGATTCAAGATAAAGGTGACCAGAGAAACTTACCCATATCCCAGCGATTGCACAGATGGGAGCGATATCTATTTACTATATGACAAGACATACTCAATACAGGTTAGTTTTTTTTTTATACATGATGGTGCTTGCTATTCAGTATTACATTAAGACCTTACTTGTTTTGGATGGTGGCAATCTTAAATGTACCAGACAGAATACTAGTATAAAAATCCTTTTACCACAATTATCAATTATATAAAACTCCGAAAACATGCCTAATTAGCATTTTTATTTTCGTATAGTTCTGAAAAGTTATAATATTATACAATCTTTAGTCCATGTCCAAATTTGGGGTTGTGGTTGAGCGGTTTATAATACCGAAGTGTTTTTCTTTTTGTAAAATATTTAACCGAAATAAGAATTTAATTGATATATTTTGTATAAACAGGCATGTATCCGAACTTGTAAACAGGAGGCTGTCATTGATGAATGTGGCTGTGCAAATGCACTTGAAGAAGCTCCCGAAAACGAGACTATTTGCAAATCTGATAAACGTAAGTGTGGCTTGCAAATCCATATGACAAAGCATGAGTTCAAAGGTAGAACTGTTGTTGACAATGACAACCAAGATTTTCAGAAAGGCCTCTGTAAGGCTAAAACCTCCTTTTTAAGAGACGTATTCCAATCAATTAGAATTGAGCGTATACAACCGAGTAACATAATTATTCTGATGGAGACTCAATCAACCAGTGCTGTTCTGAGATAATAAGGATATCATGATATCCCATTATAATAACGTGGAGATATGATGATATCCCCATGTTAAGCCAATGGTGCCGAAGAAAAACAACAACAGACAAGAAACAATTAAAATTGATGATAGCCCACAATAGAAGAGGTTTTGTACTTTGATATGCAATATATTTGGTTTATGTGATGAGAATCGCATTATTGAAATATCACTTAAAATACACCCTTGCTGAAATCCTCAATTTTTCAGAACAATAGAAATGTGTTACTGAGTATATCTAAAACCAATCCCAACTGATTAGAATAGCGGTTCTTAAGGAATTTCACTTGGTTTTTAAAGCTTTTGGTTAACTCTGAATAATTCAGCGAATCAATCAAGAACTAGCTAATCATATAGTGTTATTATTAGTATTTTTATACAAATATAATTCTTGTGGTTTCAAGAGTCCTTCTCCGCAACATTGAAATATAGTAGAACATGATTAGATCCTGAAGCTCAGAAATACGATGTAGATGACCCATTCAGCAATATTTATCACTGGGCTAGGTTGAGTTATATAAAAAAATTACATGCTACATTTTTTCAGTTGACTGTGTGAATTCAGTTTTGGAACAATTTGAAAGAAAAGAATTAACATGTACCTGTCCACAGTCTTGTCTGTAAGTACATTTTGAGTTTTGACCCATTTAGAATATATTTATTAACTGATACAAGTAACGAGCATGTTATAATCCAACACTTTTTGTATTCAGGGTTCATGTTTTGAGTGATCGACCACAAGGTTATTGCAGATTTTACTGTATTTCCTTAGGCTGAAATAGTTGCTAAATCTTCTTCATTCAAGTTCTCAGTATATATGTCATATAAGGCTAAATGTCATGGTTCTTTCAGAGACCAGTCGTTTTCAATGACGGTTTCATCGTCTGTCTGGCCAGCAAACTCGTATGGTGTAAGTATACATTTATTGAATTAACTTTACTTATGGTAAATTACATTTTTCATTTCGTCGACGTGTGTTCAGAATCACTCCAGCGATAAATTTTCTATGAAAGGTAATTTATATAACTATACAAAATCACTTTCTTACATGGTACACGAAACGAATTACTTCACAAACGATACGAATCCAGGTCCTTGTATTTTCAGAGCACTCTGTTAGATGCATTTGGTGGCCGTGATGGCATCCCGGACTTTGAAAGTGTGGAGAAATTGCGGGATAATATGATTAAGCTGGACATATACTACCAAGAGCTCAATGAGCAAACGTTCAAAGAGGAACCTGCTTACCTCTCTGAAAATCTCCTCGGAGATCTTGGGGGACAAATGGGCCTATGGATGGGCATATCCGTATTGACTATTGCAGAACTTATCGAGCTTGTTTCAACAATAATTTACACTGTATGCAAAAAGTTAAGACATCCAGAAAAAGTTCATGTTAAAAACGATCTTCCTTTAGTTGAAAAGTATTAACAGCTCATTCTACTTAACCACATGATATTTTTCGATATACATGTAGGTCGATGTGAGTTATTTTTGTTTATGTCCATTACATGTATATAATACAATCTTATTTATGGTTCAGCAAAAAGTTTTTCCTGTAAGTGCAGTGCCAAAAATTAGTGAATGTGGGGAAGGGAACCAGTAAGCCATTCTCTCCTGGATGTTATCATTGTTTTCTCGAAAAAATATTTTTGAGAATTCAGCATTGTCTTTTGATTTTGCATTAAGCATTAGCAAGAGCCAGTAATGATCACTGCGCATGTTCAAAATAATTATAAACCAATCAAATTTGTCAATTAAAATTTGGACAAGCGCCTTGAACGAGTGCAGAAATTCAAATTATCAAACGATTTGCAGCATATCTACATTGCTGTCAAGAGAAAGTCGACGATTGAACAATAAAAAACAATCAAAAGAGGAGTCGAACACAATATTCGACCAATCAGGACACTAGATTTCCAGCATAGATACAGTGCAGCGGGATCTTTTAGATAAGGCAGGCAATTTAATTGTATATATTAACATAAAAGTAAAATTGAGTTTTGAGCGAAAGATTTCAAGTGAGCAGTGAACCTAGATCCACCATACATGTACACGACTGCTTGGTCCAGGCAAAATTACTCAGGTACAAAAACCTACATTATACACTTTTATACTATTCAAATCTTACAACTGTATAATTACTAACTTTATTGTGATGGTAAATGAATTGATGTGTACTGAAATATACTTAGTTTTATGGGTATATGTAAAAATAAATCATTGCAAAATACAAGATTATGCCATATTAATTATTACCAAAGTGTAAAATGTGCAATAAAGAACCAGAGAAAATATCACACATGATCATGGACTGTGAAGGTCGTATCGTTTTAAGGTCAACTATTTTGAAAATTGTTTTAAATACTTTCAATCCTGAACAAAATTATCCAAAAGAAATGATTCTGGGAGCAATTTTTGGTGCAGGAGAGATAATTGATTTGGATGAATATAAGCAAATTGCTTTATTCATCCCCAAAATGTACATAAACAGACCAGATATTGGTCTATAATTTTATGTAAATTGTATTATAGATGTTATTTGTTAAAAATAGAATAATGTAAAAACTTTATTTATTCACACCAAATCTGATGGTTGAAATAATAAATTAAAAAACCATAAGTCTAAACTTGTTTGTTTTTATTTCTCAAATATTCGAATTTTCAGCCATTTTTATCCAACTGACCATTTGCTGCATAAATGGAAAATAGATGGCAGCATGGGTGTTGGTTAGGCCAGAATACATGGAAACATATTATAAAAGTCACTTAAACTCCTGATCTAACAAGAAGCTCCATTTCGATCAACATTGGAATGTAACTATATGAGCCTGTTGACATGTGGATTGTGATTTAACATTGAAATTGTGATTCTTATAAGAGCAAATAAGCTTTTAAAGATTTTTCAACATTGTTTCGATGGGGATTTAGTCTGACCTTTTTCACAGAACTCCAAAAGCTTTAAAATTTGATTAATGTAAATGACTACATGCAAACCAATTTTAAATCTCGAAAAGATGAATAATTAATTTTACTCTGACAACCCATTTCTATTTTGACTTTTCTTATCATGGTTTGCTTTGAATTATATCTTGACTAAAAGGGGTTATATGATAAACATATGTACTTCTATAAGTAGGTCTGTTTAAGAAGGTCTGAAGTACTATACGTAGGGTCATGGTCATAACGATATGTTATTGTACGAAAATGAAATTGCGAAATTTTATGCATCTGTCTATGTGGTGTTGTCAGTTGACCAATATTCAGTTGGTACAACCTAAAGGTTTAGTTACCCCATGAATAATTGCCCCTTGATATGTCACCCCTAAACTGGCCCTGGTTAAGCATAACCCAAAGACAATGGACTAGGGGGTGAAAACACGATTTCAATTCTCATTATTTATTGTAGCGTTAAGCAAGACCAACGCAAGATTGGTATATCAGTTCCTGCAGAAAGGCGCATCTTCATAGGTATCAAGGTAGAATTTGCCTCTACCGGGTGAGTTGGTGGATTTCCAGCCCATAAACTGGCAGGAACTTCCCGGAACACATCGGTCGCAAAAACCCTGAAACGCAAATTTGAGTTAGGCGTAAATTTGGCCATCTAGTTAAGTATTAAACACATTTATAAACGTGCAAGCAAATGATTTAACATGATTCAAACAACACAAAATAGCGAGTCAAAGTAAAGTTTCAAAGTGTGCTTCTTAATGAAAAATAAACGACGCTATTTGCCCTGAAGTTGAAATACACCATTGAAAATTTGAAAGTGTCAGCTTTAAGGATCTGACCTGGATGTTTGCTGGTTTTAAAGTTAAACAAATAATACTTCTTTCTTTGAAATCGAAAGGAAATCACTATCCAGTGTCTCGCACACCTTAAAGTTATCGTTTAACAACATATTGTATGTTAATTTTGCTTTATCATTTAATTTGCCTAAATTATGCCAGGCTCGGAAAATTAAATGTCGGAAATATTATCTTTATTATATTATCCAATGGAAAGGTTCTTGTCATTATGAAAATTCAATAAGGAAAATGATAAAAGGATGGGTATCGATACATGGTGAACGTTTTGAACACACGTTTCTCTCAAACTAGTTATCAAAAAATTCTGATAATCTTACACATCGTTTTCACATTCTCAAGGATTGGTAAAAACGATTCCACCAAAAACAAAAATGTCAACAAAAAAAGTTATACAAGATATATATATATATAAATAATTTTCGCATTAAATTGTTGTAAATCAGTCAAAATTACATAAGAGATCGTGTTTTGTACAAAATGTTTTCAATAATTGATTTAGGAGAAAAACATTGTTGATTTTAGTTCACCATATCGATACCAATTATTTGACCATTCGGCAAATTAACCACTGGGATTAATTACCACTTTTACAGTATAATATCAAATCATATCACATCTTATTATATCATATGACATACATGTACTTGTACTCTGCCATATTAATACTTACGTCCTCTCCATCATCTATATCTTGGCAGGGGTTTGATGTAAACTGACAGCCAGAATTGATGGATTCTGTGAAATACATGTAGGCTCTGGCGTGACTGCAGGCTACCCACGCATCGACGTCTTAAAGTAGGAATTATTTGTGTTATAAGGGAAGAAAATGCAGTCTAGGAACACCGATTTGGGAACTTATTGAAAGGTGTCTGGGTGGAGTCTCGATGTCGCGGATACATTTGCCTCACCTTTTCAAGTTGTTGTTATACTTTTCAGTATAAAGGGTGCCATTCTTTACGATGGTGATCCACCAACACTTCCGAAAGTTCATTTAATCATAATATTGTGGATATAAAGCCAGCACGTGTCTGTTTTCACAGCAAAACTGATTTCATATTCAGAGCAGAAATTTTATCACGTGACACGATTGTCAAATGACACTTCGTCGGGAGTACTTTGTAAATAAAAATAAAACCCAGGGCTCAAAACGAATTATTCACCCTTAGAGCCAATTAATAGTACAATAACGTCATTTCGAAGGGCAACATAATGAAATATTGGACCGATGGCCGAAGGCCCAAGGTTCAATATTTCACTATATTGCCCGCAGAAATGACGTTTTTAGGATTATTACCACCGTTAGTACCAGGACTGAAACAGCAAGCAGATCTTACGAACTGAACCATATCTAATTACCCGGGGAAAATGCCGGTCATTAATTGCATTTGTGACCGGCAATATTGACCGCCACTATGACGTCACATATTGCTCAGGTCCATATAGTCAAATGAATGCCTTCTAAACTAACACTAAACCCCCTAGAACTGGCCCGGAAAGGTGATAATAATGCTTTTTTATAATTTGTTGGAATATTATATTACAGAAACGCATTGTATTTGAGGACTAAGGCTTTTTAACGGGTTTTTGAAATGTAAGGCCAAAAAGTATGGTTATTGGTTTAGCATTGTTAATCATCGATACGGTCTAACATATGTATTTCAATCAAAGTCGTGTATTTGTAATGAATGATTTTGCAGTGCTCTTTCCACTGGAATTATTTTTGTAAAGTTCTATCGATTAAAGAATTATTTTTTGTTATTGAAATGCTTGCGAATATGATACTAAAGTATATTTCTACTTTGGTTTAGCCTTAGACCAAGAAAAGTAAATTTGCCGCCAGAATTATTTAGTCCAATGGCACGTCAAAACTGTCATACGAGTAGTTACATAACTTCAAAAAGTTCGCTAAAATAACATCATTTCAGAGGTTGAAAGTTTCGTTCAAATAAATCGTGATTTGTTGGAAAATATCACTATTTAGCATAACAGAAATAGCCTTTCCCAATGGCCATGATATCATGGCCATTAGGTATTATATTTATAATGACGCAGCAGCAAACTGCGATAAACTATGCACCTACCCTATCTTTGAATGCTCCGAAATCACTCTGCTACGTTTTTAGTGAAGTAATTTGGTATTTCATGAGTAATAAGGAGATTTGTGTCAAAAATTTGGAACTAATTTTGAAAATTAAAATTCTCTTTATGCGCATATGTGGTCCGACCATAAGGATAGTCCACAATTTGGTACAGTCCAGAATATGTTGATAGGGCAGAACTAATCAATGCAAATTGTCGAGAATATTCACCTTGTCTTTTGGCGCGATTATCATGTACGTTGTATGTAAGTCCGCACCCTGGTTGTGCGCCACCTCCGTTGGGATAGAAATCAACGTGGCCACTGGGATCACCAATGCCTGCAAAATTATAAATAGCATATGCCTATGAATGCTCTCATTTTTGGGTTGTTATATGATAATGATTATGTCGTAATTTCCTAAGAACAGGAAGTTTCTGTGCTATATCATTGTAGACCCTACATTTAATAGAGTAAACTGAATGTTTTCATTTTTGGGTTGTAATATGATAATGATTATGTCGTTATTTCCTCATGAGAACGGGAAGTTTCTGTGCTATATCATTGTAGACCCTACATTTAATAGAGTAAACTGAATGTTTTCATCTTTGGGTTGTAATGATAATGATTATGTCGTTATTTCCTAAGAACAGGAAGTTTCTGTGCTATATCATTGTAGACCCTACATTTAATAGAGTAAACTGAATGTTTTCATTTTTGGGTTGTAATATGATAATGATTATGTCGTTATTTCCTCATGAGAACGGGAAGTTTCTGTGCTAAAGCATTGTAGACCCTACATTTAATAGAGTAAACTGAATGTTTTCATTTTTGGGTTGTAATATGATAATGATTATGTCGTTATTTCCTCATGAGAACGGGAAGTTTCTGTGCAATATAATTGTAGACCGTACATTATATCACCCTTTGCATTCGTTTGACTTCACTTCTTAAAAGAGAGCTTCGTCTTTACATGTAGTTTAACTAGACTCTGCGCGCAGGGTAACATTATATAGAGCAAACTGAAATGATTATGTCGTAATTTCCTAAGAACAGGAAGTTTCTGTGCTATATCATTGTAGACCCTACATTTAATAGAGTAAACTGAATGTTTTCATTTTTGGGTTGTAATATGATAATGATTATGTCGTAATTTCCTCATGAAAACGGGAAGTTTCTGTGCTATATCATTGTAGACCCTACAATAAACTGAATGTTTTCATTTTTGGGTTGTACACATGATAATGATTATGTCGTAATTTCCTCATGAGAACTGGAAGTTTCTGTGCTATATCATTGTAGGCCCTACATTTAATAGAATAAACTGAATGTTTTCATTTTTGGGTTGTACACATGATAATGACTTTGTTATAATTTCCTCATTATGGGTACAGTAACGCTTCTGTGCTATAACATTGTAGACCCTACATTAAATAGAATAAACTGAATGTTTTCATTTATGGGTTGTACTGTATGACAATGATCATGTTGTAATTTCCTCATTATGAGTACAATAACGCCTCTGTGTGGACCTTACATGTAATGGCTATGGCATAATTAAATGTTTCATTTGTGAGTTCTAATATGATAATAATCATATGTTGTAATTTCCTGATTCTTAGTACAGGAACAACTATATCATCATAAACATTGTAGACTCTACATTTTTAAAATAGCATAATAAAATGTTTTCATTTGTGATGGTATGATAATGATTACGTTGTAAATTCCTCATTGTGAGTACAAGAACATTTGTTTTTCATAAAATTGTAGACTCTGCGATTCATTTGTGGGTTATCAAAATATATAATAATGATCATGTTGTCATTTCCTCATTATAAGTACAAAAACAACTCTGTCATATATGACATTGTATACGCTACATTCAATAGCCTAATACTAGCAACTGGCATACACTACATCTTTCCCCAAATTCATTGATATTGATGCCATCATTCTCACATTTCATTCTAGAGGACGACTTTTGTCAACAAACCTATAGTAACATTCTTACCAAGTAGAACAATTGCACCTCTGCCGTTGGAATGAATGACATCAACGAAGGCGGCATCCCTTTCTGTGAGTCTTACTGATGGTGGATCGCCGGCAAACCAAGGACCAGCTGGGTCGAGACCTAACGAATAATAACGAAATGGACGACCGTATAACAAAACTGCTAATGGAGATGTTAAACTATATTCTTTAGGAACACTTGTACCTTCCATGGAAAAATCTTCAAAAGACTAGATCTACAATTTCTGAAGAAGATCTGAGAAAAGCATGTCATAGATATTATAAAACGTATCGAGTTGATCATAATCTGTGAATTAATGGTAAATCAAAATTGTGAATATGCTGCATTTTTGGTACTACCTGAAATTCGACCTAACCGCTGATTTCTAGCAGCCAACCATTTGCCCATATATCCACAAGTCTGTGCGCCAAGACTATGTCCGATGCAGTGTACATTGGCGATATTTACTCCAACTGCGGAGTTCATGTAGGTATGCATAAGGTGGGCCGCTGCGGCTCCAACTACGCGTGTGTTTGACGCGGCTTGGGGATAATCCAGCCCTGGAATGTCGGGACTGGCACCGTCGGACCAGTCGAGTTTTATCACATTATAATCACCCTACATCATGTTTAAATATCATCCTCATCATTCATATGGTCACATAATTATTTAAACCACATAATGTCAGTAATTATAAGTAAATATCAGTAATTTTAATTAACTAGTATCTTAAATATTATGTAGGCAGAAAACAATCTACTTACATTTTGCAGGAGCTGGCGTCTCATGTCTGCAATCCATTCAAAGTCGGTAGATGTTAGATAACCATGAATAATAAACATGGTTCGTCTAGAGGCTCGGAAGTTGCGCCTAGTGAGACAGAAATAGTAACATTATAAATATGATGGCATGTGAGCCCATTTGGATAGAAGTTCCATTCTATTGAGAGAGAAATAGTAACCTCATAAAGATGGTTGTCTCGGAAGCTATTTGGAAGTTGCGCCTAGTGAGACAGAAATAGTAACATTATAAATATGATGGTATTGGAGGCCACTTGGAAGTTGCGTCTAGTGAGACAGAAATAGTAACATTATAAATATGATGGTATTGGAGGCCACTTGGAAGTTGCGTCTAGTGAGACAGAAATAGTAACATTATAAATATGATGGCATGTGAGCCCATTTGGATAGAAGTTCCATTCTATTGAGAGAGAAATAGTAACCTCATAAAGATGGTTGTCTCGGAAGCTATTTGGAAGTTGCGCCTAGTGAGACAGAAATAGAAGCATTATAAATATGATGGTATTGGACACTTGAAAGTTGCGCCTAGTGAGAAATAAATAGTAGCATTGTAAATATGATGGTCTTGGAGGCCACTTGGAAGTTGCTTATAGTGAGACAGAAATAATAACATTAATATGATGGTCTTGGAGGCCACTTGGAAGTTGGTTATAGTCGGGCGTCTAGTGAGACAGAAATGGTACCATTATAAATATGATGGTCTAGGAGACTGGGAGGCTGCATGGAAGTTGCGCCTAAAGTAAGACGGAAATGGTAGTATTATAAATATGATGGTCGGTCTGGCAGGCCACTAGGAAGTTCAGAGCTGTCAAGTGTCCCGCGAATGGCGGGATTATCCCGCGAATTCGATCAAAATTAGGCTAATTCGCGTGTCCCGCAATGTCCCGCGAAGTCCCGCAAATGTGGCTTTCGACCTCCGCGAATTTCCGAAATTGTTGCAATCCCCTATATTGTGATTATCTAATCTTATATAAGAAGCTAAGTTTTTGCACTTTTGAGGAGTAAAGTTTACCTAATTTTAAGTACCTAGCATGCTGTTGTTTGGTATCAAAATAAAGAGGAAGGGTTCAACTTTCATTTTAATTACGACAATAGGGATGTAGGTCAAATAGTTCCAACGTTGGCCTTTTTACTATCCGTGTGGCCTTCATCTCAGAACTGAGCAAATGTTAGCAAACGCGAGTTACAATAAATGGACGCTGACATCTAGAAAGGGTTTGTAGAAAAAACCGGGTACCGGGTAGTAAATCCTCCATGCTGGGTTCAAACTTGGTATCCGGTACCCGGTCAAAAAACGGGTAAGCTTACCCAAAAACAAAACGAATATACGAGTATAACATAATTAGATTATCAGAAAACGTGTAAGATTTGTTTTGAATTTACAAAAATGTGTGTAACATCCTTCAAAATTGAGCTAGAAGCTTCAAATAAAAAGCATATTTTAAGGCTCTTTTCTTCCTCTATCGTCATGACCATATTTTCATCGGTTATGGGGGGGGGGGGGGGTGCGATCGCACCATCGCACCCTCTCCTGGCTACGCCTATGACATTGTAAGACATAACAATTTAGTGGACAATTCAGTGGACATTTTGTCGACAGTTGGGATAACTTAAATTATGATTAATAATCAAAATCTTACACATTGCATCATGTAAATTAACACACGTCACCTCTCTGCTAAAGCAACGATAGCAATTTACAGATTTAAATCATAATCAAAACAATTCACGTACCAACATACGAACTATTGAAAATAGAGTAAAATTGATTTGCCTTGTTATTCAAATCGTCTTACAATGTCATTGGCGTAGCCAGGTGAGGGTGTGATGGTGCGATCGCACCCCCCCCCTCCCCCTTCATTACCAATGGAAATATGACCATGATGATAGAGGAAGAAAAGCTTCTTTCTCAATTTTGAAGGAAGTTACATACATTTTTGTAAATTCAAAACAAATATTACACGTTTTCTAATGATCTAATTATGTTGTATATTCGTATATTTCGTTTTTTGGGTACCCGGTTTTTTCGACCGGGTACCAAGTTTGAACCCAGCATTGAGGATTTACTACCCGGTACCCGGTTTTTTCTACAAACCCTATCTAGAAAAGTAACCTCATTCCCTATAATTTGATGTAGATTAATCGAAACCCTATACCATGGGCTTTCAATTGAAATAATATTTCTATGCGTATTTTGTGAAGTTATGTTGACGTTTATTTAAGTTACAATGTAACGGTGCATTATATTTGATTAATCAGTATCTGAAAGTTTGATTTAAGTACTTTTACACGCTTTTACATTAGTCCAAATCACGCAAATCCCTTGAATGTCCCGGGACATCCTGCAAATTTAGGTGGATGTCCCGCGAAATCCCGCAAATTTAGGGCACTTTTTCTAGAAAATCTGTCCCTCTATGAAGTTTTTGCTGGTAAACCTGTTAACTGTCCCGCAATTACATGAATTAGGGTGTTTGTCCCTCGAATGGTCCCGCGAAATCCCGCGAATTTGATAAAAAAAATTGGCCTATAAGCGCAATCACGCAAATCCCTTAAATGTCCCGCGAAATCCCGCGAATTTAGTAGATGTCCCGCAAAATCCCGCGAATTTTGGGCACTGGGTCTAAAAAATCTGTCCCGCGAGAAAATCTTTGGGGGTTGACAGTACTGGAAGTTGAGACTAAAGTGAGAGGTAAAAACCAGCATTATAAATATGATGGTCTGGAATACCACTTCGAAGTTCCGCCTGGTGAGACCGAAATACTAGCATTATAAATATTATGGTCTGGGAGACTGGGAGGCCACTTGAAAGTTGCGCTAATGATACAGAAATAGTAGTATTATAAATATGGTGGTACGGAAAATGGTCTCAGTTCGAGGTACTTTTTGAATAGTTGGCGTCAGCCTGTGTCGAGACATATTTGACTTACCCAGGGTTTTCGGGCGTAATGTCCTCTTTTGTGTTTGGGTTATTTCTTGTAAATAGCTCAAACTTGTAGTTGATTTCACTGGGTGACTGTGGAAGTTCACGATCATCGAATGGAGGATTATCGTTGAAGCATCCTAGTGCCCCATAACACACTTCCTCACCTCTACAATATAGTAAGTAAACTTCGGATAGCTACATCTTTTTAAAAAATGATTTAATTGAACGGTTCTGTTCTCCAAGAGCATTGATTTCTCTCGACCATTAGCCTCCGTTTAAGGCCTGGGTCTTATTTTCAATTTCTGACTATATAAAGATTGTAAGTCAAAAAAAAATAAGATGAATTAAATAAAATTGCATATAGTATGCACTTGACGAGTAAAATTTCAGTATTTCGGTTTATCAATTCCAAAGGTTGACTTAAGCTGAATCTTTATCGAAGAACACCTACTTCGGAGGAAAGGGTTAAGATCAATTAAACTTACGATGCAAAAGTCGCACAAAGCGCTAATCCCAAAATGCACAAAATTGTCATGTTGCAAAACTCGCTGTTGTTTCGTCGGTGCCGTTGCCGAACTGAGCTTCAATATCGATCTTATCATCTCGCCATTGGCTGAAGTTGGTCTGTACGTCATTTTGAGCCCCTACACCCATTTCACAGGGTTTGTACTCATTGGGGAACAACACACACACTTTTTTCTTTCAAGTATATGCTTATATTTGGTGTCCCAAAAAAGTGAGCCACTTGTATATATTACAAGTATATTTTCAGCAATGGATTACTCGAATTCATTGAAAATTTCTTTAAAGTAACCCAAGGGTATCATTAGTAAGTGAAACAAATGTGTAAGAGATCACTTACATATTTTGAGAAAATTGGCAAAGGTTCAGGTAGGTTATCGCAATCAAATTCAGACGGTTTTATCTTGGTTTATGACTATTTTCTGGCCATGAAGACAGGTTTATCTTAAGATACATTCATTATCTCAAAGAAAAGTATAAACAATTATAATAACGCCATTTGGACTCATTACATACGCGTACATATTTAGCTTGCAATCAACCATCAACATACTTTTTCAATGTTGACCCCTTTTTCACTAAAAATGCAATCATTTTTACAATGCTTAATGCATTACTATTCTTTAGTTTGGTGTATCAATTAGTTCTTGAACTGAATTCCTCTGAGATTAGTGTTCTCCATGTTAATTCGCCCCATTGAAAAAACTCATGCATGCATTTAACATAAATAAAAGTTTGCAATTTTTAGTCAACATTTTAAAAAAAGTATGTTGACTGGCCCATTGCCCCTTCGATATCACCTAGTCTGATTGACTTAATTATCATTATATATACATTTTTTAAGCATAGATAATGAATGGGTCTAAAAGATATACCCATGTTCATGATCGTAAAATGTTCATACCCATGTTCATGATCATAAAATGTTCATAGTTCAAGTTACATGTAGATCGTCTGAAAATTGTTTGCGATGACCTACGTGCTCCTTTATAAAAATCCCATCCTCCGATCGCAGGGGTTCAAAATCCAGAACATATTCTTTCTTTTTACCCCCTGCGATAAGCAGTTAGCATTTCCCCGATTAAGAACTCGCAATCTGATTGGCTGTCGCAACACTGCGACAGAAATCATATATAAGTCATTGCGCATTATTGGATCACGTGATTCAGTTAAATCGGGCGCGTCCAAATTGGTTATAGCAGGGGGAAGAAGGAGGTACGAATTCTGGACACCTGCTTAGGAGGATGTAAAACTCCATGAGCGGCGCAATGAGAATGAGAATGAATTCTTAGCGTTTGTGCATCTGTAAATCAGTTTTAGTCTCAAAATAACTTGTCTGTGTGCCTGTGTGTCAGAACTATTGCTTTGTTTCATTATCCTCTGTATCCAAAATTAGTTCTGTCCAAAATATCAATTTGGATCGCAGGATTAACGATGCCTTTCAGTAAAAGCGATAATGCTACTATTGAAAACTGACTTATGAACAAAAATGCACAACATGCATGCATATTAAATGACTGGATAATTCTCCATTTCGCTGTTCGCTCTTTGAATCAGAACGTTCGCATATATGGTGCATATATGTACTCAAAAAGGACAAAATTTGATTGGTCAATATTTTTCAACGATGCATTTCGTGTAGCTATTTGTGAGACCCGAAAGTTCTAAATCAAATTAATTACGCAATTTTGTTTTTACACCCGCAAGCTAAATAAAAAAATGACACCATCGGAATTCTTCTTCTTTGTCATTGAATTAATAGTCAGTATACCAGATTTAATCAATAAAAGATTATACAATTAACAACAAAATTCGGAAACGAGTATGTAAGATTTGCTTTCGAACCACTAAACTTGACCTAGATAATAGCGACGTGTCTTCTTTGGTCAAATGCTCAGTTGTTTGTGGGTTTTCAACGTAACTCTATAATGTAATATGAAGATGAGTACTTTTATTCAGTTGTTGCATTGATGTTACAGTTTGTAGTGCGGTAATATTGGCATGAACGTGTTGAAAGTCGAATGGAATTGCTTTTTCCAATATGGCGACTAGTCACGTGACTTCTTCTCTTCCGGAATACACTCCCATTTTCAATCATTGTTTTCACCCCGTTAGGAGCCAATAAAATGAAAAAAAATATATGTTATATAAAGATTATTAAAAGACTAATTGTTTCTGATAGTTTGTTTTCTCCGATCGCATGGAGATTCGATCGAAAATATCGCTTGAAAAATGGGTATGAAAATCCCCATGTTAAACCAACGGGGAAAAACAAGGTAGAAAAATTTTGTTCCCCCGCGAACTGCATCATGGGAAATATTTTGACCTTATAAGGAAAAACTTTCGCGCCATCTTTATTAGAGATTCAATACTACCGAATCCGCGATTTTAAGAATTATGTCATGAGAGGCGATATCGTTGAAAAAAGCACACAAAAACATTTGTGCTTGGAAAAACAGCTTCTTTCAAACTGAAATAGGTCACTTTTGTCCTATTTTACATTTTGGCATGCTTTTTTTAATTTGACAATACTCGCATATTGTAGCCGATCCCTTTCATATTGATACAGAGTGACCCCAAAATTTAGCGTCTCCCCCACGTTTTAGAGTCATTTGAAATGTCCACTTTCTTTAAGTGTTAATTCATCATAATTGTAGAAAATGGATTTTAAGAATTCATAACTCTCCGATGCGCGATGTAACCTCCTGAATATGTTAAACCTATATTTATCACATTTTAGTTTCATTTTGTATATAAATCTTTTGATTGAAAAGTTAGATAAGGTCCATGTTAACAGGCAGTGTTTCTCATGATTGAGTTAACATTGTTTCTATTTCAAACATCACTCAAGGAATTTAGATAATCAGGTTATACTACTAAATACAATACGTTGATTAAGTTGCACTTGAGATAACCTTTGACAATAAAATAGTTTATGTATCAGGGTGTGCCAAAATAAAAATATCAAAAGCTGGATTTCTGTATCGCGACAGGCTGTTTACGACCTGATACACATGCTTTAGTACTCATGCACTTATAGAGCCAACAAAAAGTTCCGAATGCAAGCCAAATGTCCTGTTTAATAACCCCTATTCTTATTATTGAAAATGGATTCCAATAATACTATTCCACATGAATCTACTTGTTGCGACTCGATCAATTTGATTTCTGAGAAAATGGGGATTTCAGCAAGGGATATAAATGATGACATACAGGTTTAAAGTCAATTGTATCCCCATGTTAAGTCAATACACCCTATAATAATTTGATTCACATATACATTGTATATACATGTAAAAATACTCATGTAATAATTATTTCTATATAATTTATTTAATTATCTATTATTCAAATAAAATAGATCGCATATATTCTATCAATCATCTGGGGCTACCCAACTTTGTAAGGAAGAAGCAACTATCTAAAAGGGGAGAAGTGTTACGTATACGCTAGATCATTGTCTCGGATGCTGGTGTTTGTTTCCTTATAGCTGGATGTACTCTTTCAATGTTTTCATGGCCACTTTGGTTCACAAATTATGTTCCCCAAGACCAGTCGTGTGAATATTTGGTACTCAAGTTCAGAATTGAGTAAGCTTTACTATGGTATATTGATTATAGAACCATATGATCTAAATTTGACTGTGAATGGGGTTAGTCATTATGAAACACCCTGTAGAAAGACTCGCTGACAAAATTAAGCGATATTAGTGTTATCATACACAGGGGCGGATCTGGGAACCAACAAGGGGGGGGGGGCCCAAATCTTAGGTCAGAGAAAAAACGGGCCGCGCTTGCGCGGAAAAAAATTTTGGGCCCCTAAAAGGCAAAAGTGGGCCCAAATTTTGAAATTTTGAGGCCCATTTTCTTCAAAATTTGGCCTGAATTTAAAAAATAAGGCCTTAAAAGGCCCAGTAATGACCAAAAAGGCCGACTTTTTGGGGCCTTGAGGACTTTTTTGGCCCCAAAATTTTTTTTGGGCCCAATTTTTTTTTCTGGGCCCACCCAAGGGGGGGGGGGGCCCGGGCCCCCACCCCCCCCCCCCCCTAATCCGCCAGTGATACATGTACAGGGTGTCTCAAAAATGTACCCAAAAGTATAAACAGCATAGACAAACCAATCAATATTTTCAGACATTTTTTGCATGGTCGTATAGCCAAAGCATGGACGTTTTCTCCTCAATACACAGTCTTTAGTCCAGTCTTGCCCTTTTGATGCTTTGACCCTTCTTTACAGTTCGCGGATGAGGACAGCAGAACAATCACAGATATAGGCAGGTCAATTATTAAGAGTTCTACCTTCCATAGTTATACAGGCTAGTTTGGAGACCAAATGATATCCGAATGAGAACAGAGTCATTTCAAAAAGATCGAGACCCTCCACACACAGCAAGGGGCACACGAGAATTCCTACAAATGCAGTTTCTTGAATGTCTCATCTCTCTGTATAAAGACATTGTGAGGACCTCCCTATTCATAAGATTCGACGCCCCAGACTTTTTTCTCTGAGGTTATTTGAAGGACCATGTTCATGTCAATCTCAAGCCAAGAACCCTGGGCCTAGAACAGCTTCAGGCCAACATCCAAAAGGTAAACCACATTATGCCAAGAGACCTAGAACCCTGGGCCTAGAACAGCTTCATGCCAACATCCATAGAGTAATCCAAATTATGCCAATAGACCTAGAACCCTGAGCCTAGAACAGCTTCAGGTCGACATCCAAAAAGTAATCCAAATTATGAAATATGATTAACAATATAAAAGTAATGAAGCAGCTTATGGGTTTGAATACTAGGAGGCTACATTATCATGTGATGCAAAAAGGGTTAAAGCATCAAAAAGGCAAGAATGAACTAAAAGCTGTGTAAGTATTGGGAAAACTTATGCTTTGGCTACGGGAACATGCAAAAAATGTCTGAAAATATAAATCGGTTTACCTGTACTATTGATATACTTTTGGGTTCATTTTTGAAACACAATATATAACTTGTTTGATTATATTTCTCAAATATTCGAATTTCCCAACATTTTTATGGAAATCATATTATTTTCTTAAAACTATTGGAAAGATTTAGTAAATGCGACATTAGTTGATTTATTGACCACTCCCTTGCCTAAATTACAGTTAATCTCGAAAAGATGCATCATTAATTCGTCTGACTACCCGTTTTTATTTTGTTTTTTCTGGTGGGGGGGGGGGGTTCTAAGATAAACGAAGTTCATCAGTCTACTGCACGCGCGTTACGCCTGCTTTGGACAATTTGATATTTTTACATATTGTAGATTTAAATGTCCTCTTTTGAATATCTATAATTTGATTTGGGTGATATTTCTATATTTTTCATGAAAAATCATATATTACTGCAGTACACTGATGAACTTCTTTCTCCAAATGGAGTCATGTCTTTTATTGAATCGGTCTTGATATTTTTACATCTCGCAGATTTAAATGTCTTCTTGAGATTATTGATTTGATTTTGGTGATATTTCTATATTTATTTCATAAGAAGTCCAGGAGACTGATCTCCAAACCGAGACTTGTCCTTTTATGTAAACTCCCAAAATGCGATAAGATTTTCGACGCTGTGTCGGCGCTGAAACTGCGCCAAATTAACTGATTTGTACGGCGCAATCTAGGCTTTCCCATTTTCCCGACTGAGCTCCTACACAACCTGGTTATCCAGCTTGCTATACCTTATAAAAAGAAAGGGAATGATATGTGTGAAGGAGAATGGGTATAGAAATGTTTCATTATTATATCACTAACACTATTCTATTCTATTCTATACACTTCACTATTCTATAAAAGTGTCACTAAGTCTAATGTTAAAAATATATAGCCATTTTAAAAACATTTATCTTACAATTGTTTTTAAACATTACAATATTTTCATAATCGTCTGAGTAAACGTTTTTATCTTGTGATTGTTGATAGACGTCAGCACATTCACAATATAATTATATATTACCTCTCAAAAGTTGTCTTTGTTGAATGTATTTGTCCGTGTGGTGTTTCGATATCGATACTGAAAAATGTCAGTTTACAACTATAGTTGCAACCTCAGGGCTTATTTATCCCCACTGACAATGGTCCCTTGAAATGTAGCCAAAAACTGGCCCTGATTAATAATCAAGTTTTTGGGCCCCAAGATTTTGTCAAAATTTGGGCCCCCCTTTCTTAATTTCTGGATCCGCCCCTGTAGCCCTAAGAAACGTATCCCTGTTGCGGCTCGTTTTTTCAACACTACAATAAAAATCATAAAAAACTGATTCAATTTTGATTCCAGTATTTATTGTATAGCGTTACAAAAGACAAAGAACAAGAATGGTATTTAGTTCCTGCAGAAAGGCGCCTCATCATTAGTATCCAGGTAGAATTTGCCTCTACCGGGAGAGTTGGTGGATTTCCAGCCCATAAACTGGCAAGAACTTCCCGGAACACATCGGTTGCATAAACCCTGAAACGCAAATTTGAGTCTGGTGTAAATCGGGCCATCTCATTAAAGTCAATTAAAAATGTGCACGTAAATGATTAAAATATGACCTAAACAACACAAAAGGTGATTCGTGAAACACAATTCCCAATAAAATAAAAGTAGAAATTCTAACAAATTAAATGACGGATCGAGCTGTCTCATACAGCTATCATATCACAATTTACAACACATCACATCATAACATAGCAAATATAACGATAATACTCACGTCCTCTCCATCATCTATATCTTGACAGGGGTTTGATGTAAACTGACAGCCAGAATTGATGGATTCTGTGAAATACATGTAGGCTCTGGCGTGACTGCAGGCTACCCACGCATCGACGTCTAAAAGTAGGAATGATTTGTGTTATAATGAAAAATGCAGTTCAGGAACATCGAGTTTGGAAATTCTTGAAAGGTGCCTGGAGTCCCGATGTCGCTGATACATTGGTTCTTCTTTTCCATTTTCTTTATGATCCATGTTGACTAAAACCCCATGAATACGGTTTATACAGTACTTAATTAATAAATAATAATTGTGCCACTGTGTAAATCCAACAATGGATATGAGACGAATATTACTGTGGACACATATCTTTATACACCATTTGTGGTCTGACCATAAGGATAGTCCACAATTTGGTACAGTCCAGAATGTGTTCTTTGGGAAGAACTAATCAATGCAAATTGTCGAGAATATTCACCTTGTCTTTTGGCGCGATTATCGTGTACGTTGTATGTAAGTCCGCACCCTGGTTGTGCGCCACCTCCGTTGGGATAGAAATCAACGTGGCCACTAGGTGTTCCAATGCCTACAAAATGATAGATACCATAGTAGCATATATGCCAATGAATGCTTTCATTTGTGGGTTGTAATATGATAACGATTATGTAAGTAGGGTTCCTAATTAGTTGTAAAACGTTTCTGTGCTATAACGCACAGCTGAAAGGAAAAGGACCAAAAACTGTAAAGAAACCCAGCAAGAAAAGTATTCAAATTCCAACCGTAACCTGTCATAAGAACAATAGAGTATCCAAAAACCATGACCTAACGTGAAAAGAAATAATGCCTAACATCCCCCTTTCCCTCCAAACGAGAGTCAATATCACAATCCAGGACCACAACACCAAGGCACATTTTCATACTGAAGCCAATACAAAACATGTTGAAGAAAAATTGAAAGCCAATACTCATAACGTCAAACAAAGTTGTAGATACTAGTATTCATAAAGGGTGGAGCATTCAGTCTAAAATGATGTGGGATAGATGAAATACCCGGGGCTTAGTTGTATGCCAAACGAAACGAAAAACGGCACGACATCCGGGGCTTTGTTTGGTCTTCATTAGACAATATACATGTATAGAGGGGTAGGTTTTCTTTACTTCCTGCGAAAGCTATTTGGATTTTGATATAATAGCTTTCCCACGGAGCATTTGGACAGCTCAATGATCGTGACCTTTGAAATCGAATTAAGTCGATCCGCGGCTTACTTTTGGTCTCTAACTGTGTCTTGCATCAGTATCATCAATCCGTGTAAGTATTGGAGCGCTGGAGTACTTCTTTTTCGATCAAGACTTGTAATTGTTAGTCGAGTGAATCGTTTTACTGCCAAATTCCAATATGGCGGTTTCTGCTCGGACATTTTCGTAAATCTCCGGAGGTTGTCCGAACCTAACTAATTCTCAAAATTTCGTTCGTTGCGTATCTCGCATCTAGCAAACCGCCATATTGGAAATAGGTCTGTAAAACTTTAACTCGATGAACAATTTACAAGTCTTGATCGAAAAAGAAGTACTCCAGCGCTCCAATACTTACACGGATTGATGTAAGACACAGTTAGAGACCAAAAGTAAGCCGCGGATCGACTTAATTCAATTTCAAAGGTCACTATTGATGAGCTGTTCACTTCTCCGTTTGAGAGCCATAAGTTTCAAAATCTAACATGGCTCTCGAAGTGAGTAAGGTTTTCTCAGACCTAGGTACCTTTTTCTGTACCGTTTTGCGGTTATTTTACTCTATAGCATTGGAATATGTTCACATCATGAGCTACATAATTGATTAACTTAAATATATGACATGTAAAAACGGCTTGATACGAACAGAATAAACAGCGATTGTGTTTTCTCACAGTCAGTGTTACCCCTCCCCCTTACCCATCTCGATCTATAGCGCGGTATAAGGTGACCTGATTATGCAAATGAGAAAACCCCATTGGTTTCTAGGTGGTACAATCAAATCTGACGCGGACAATCTTCGTTTTAACTGTTGTTTTTGATTGGTTCGTGAACGAAATTCACTTAACTATAGAAAATATGTTACGTTATAAGGATAGATTGTTTTTACTAACCAATCATCAACATTTGCTGACATATTCAGCCCTGGACTTTATGTCCAAAGGGGGGTAAGACACATCGTCAGAATAAATTTCAAGTTCTCACACCCCTTATATCATGTTTATTGGCTAATTCAAATCGGATGCGGTAAAAACCGAACGCCAATTTGCGAACGTTCCTGGTATTACGTTCGCCCTTGATCCGGTCTCGGAGTGCAGAGGCAATTCAAAGAGTCAAAATCCATTCGCAAAGCCGTTGCCATAGTCCATAAAACACAAGAATTCACAATGGTCATCAGGAGAAAACTATGGCTGGTTTCGATCCCCATTTCTCTAATTTTAACCCTACTTTCAATGTTTTCATTTGAGGGTTACCGTCTTACATTTCATCTTTATATCCTAAAAGAGTTAACTCTTACCGAGTAGAACGACTGCACCTCTGCCATTAGAATGAATGACATCAACGAAGGTGGCGTCCCTCTCAGTGAGTCTTACTGCTGGTGTCGTGTCGGCAAACCAAGGACCAGCTGGATCAAGACCTAACGAAGCATAACGAAATGGACGAATGTATCACAAAACAGCTAATGGGGAGCTGTTCAGCTATATGTTTTAGGATAAGTTGTACTTTGATCACGATCAGTTATTTAATGAAAAATCTAAAATGTGAATAGGCTTGCATTTTTGGTACCTGATATTCGACCTAACCGCTGATTTCTAGCAGCCAACCATTTGCCCATATATCCACAAGTCTGCGCGCCGAGACTGTGTCCGATGCAGTGAACATTGGCGATATTTACTCCGATTGCAGAGTTTTGCATGTAGGCATACATAAGTTGAGCCGCTGCGGCTCCAACTACACGTGTGTTTGACGCGGCTTGGGGATAATCCAGCCCGGGAATGTCGGGACTAGCACCGTTTGTCCAGTCGAGTTTTATCACATTATAATCACCCTACATCGTGTTTAAATATCAAAACATTCATGGTCTTAGAAATAAAATATTTAAATGAAAAAAAACTCAATGAATTTGTTCAATATTTAAAAATGATACGTATGATAATAATGATGGTAAGGTGATAATAATCTACTTACATTTTGCAGGAGCTGGCGTCTCATGTTTGCAATCCATTCAAAGTCGGTAGATGTTAGATAACCATGAATAATAAACATGGTTCGTCTAGAGGCTCGGAAGTTGCGCCTAGTGAGAAAGAAATAGTAACATTATAAATATGATGGCATGTGAGCCCATTTGGATAGAAGTTCCATTCTATTGAGAGAGAAATAGTAACCTCATAAAGATGGTTGTCTCGGAAGCTATTTGGAAGTTGCGTCTATTGAAACAGAAATAGTAACATTATAAATATGATGGTATTGGACACTTGGAAGTTGCGCCTAGTGAGACAGAAATAGTGGCATTATAAATATGATGGTATTGGACACTTGGAAGGTACGCCTAGTGAAACAGAATTAAATAGTAGCATTATAAATATGATGGTATTGGACACTTTGAAGTTGCGCCTAGTGAGACAGAAATAGTAACATTATAAATATGATGGTATTGGAGGCCACTTGGAAGTTGCGTCTAGTGAGACAGAAATAGTAACATGATCTTCCGGGAGGCTCAGGGGCGTAGCCAGGTTTCAATCGGGGGCGGGGCTTGGATTTATTTTGAATGCTAGAAGCTTTAAATAAAAATACCTTTTAAGCTCTTTTCTTCTATAATCTAATGATTCTATTGGGGGGGGGGGGGGTGCTTGATCTCGGATCGAGGTACTTGAATAGTTGGTGTCAGCTCGTGTAGAAACATATTTGACTTACCCAGGGTTTTCGGGTGTAATATCCTCTTTTGTGTCTGGGTTATTTCTTGTAAACAGCTCAAACTTATAGTTGATTTGACTGGGTGACTGTGGAAGTTCACGATCATCGAATGGAGGATTGTCGTTGAAGCATCCTAGTGCCCCATAACACACTTCCTCGCCTCTACAACAGTGAATACTCTTGAAATAGCTTAATCTTTTGATTTGCAAAACAATTTTTTCAAAAGCATTGATTTGTGTCGACCACTTGCCTCCGTTTAAGGGATAATCCCAATATCCTGAACCGACTATAGGATAATATATTTATTCCATACCAATCTTGGTCATCTGGTTCGCTTAATAAGATGATATATGTCTTCATGTAATCACTTTGTATAAAACAGAATTAGACTTCGTCTCGTTCCAATACGGAATTTCTCAAGCAGAATATATCCTGCACTTCAAATCATTCAATGACTTATATGATTTTTTGTTACAAATTGAAGAAATAGGAAAACCTATTCTGAGGACTTTTTGCCTTCCTTCGACGCCATTTTTATTGTAGGCAATTTTTCAAAATGCGCTGCTCGTTCAGTTTTGATATTTGTTTGAATTGGGGACATTTTGTGAAATTTTCAGGGGGTAATTTTGGTTTTTCACTTACTATTCCTCAAAATATTTATCCTAAAATACTATTTTGTCATTTTTTTTTTATCAAACTTCAGTTTGTATCGTAATATAGTATTTATAATGATATCATACCATATAAACCTATGAAACAAAAGGAATGACTTGTCAGGGCTAGTTTGAAAATTTCAGTCTTGCACATGCTCAAATTTTCTGTTCACTCTTAGTTCACCCTAAATTTAAAAATTTCTATTTTTCAATCCCAAAAGGTCGACTAATTAAAGCTGACGAATCTTTTTCTATGGAGAACACCAATTGTTGAAAGGTTAAGTAAGATCAGTGAAACTTACAATGCAAAAGTAGCACAAAGCGCTAATCCCAAAATGCACAAAATTGCCATTTTGCGAAACTCGCTGTTGTCTCGTCGGTGTCGTCGCCGAACTGAGCTTCAATACCATGGCAATCGGTCTTATTATCTCGCCATTGGCTGGAGTTGGTCTCATTTGTCATGTCGAGGGCGTGTACGCATGTGTCAGGGTTTACATTTATTGGAGAACAAAGCACACCTTTTTTCTTTCATGTATACGAGGGTTGTCCCAGAAGTAATGCACTATATGCTCTAACTTTCTTTTATATTCTTCAATTCAGCTGAAATTTTGTGTATATAACAATTGAAGTTTTATCTATTATATCCTGAAGTTTAAGCATCCAACATTAATATTAAGTCTTAATATGGTTGCTATAACAACATGGGGGTAGGGGTGGGCGGGGCAGGTACCAATTTTTCTAATTATGAAAAGATCTAAAGTGTTATTTTATTAATATTTCTTTCCTTTAAATGGTCAAAATGTTTGGGAAATTGTTAAATTTATTCAGCATGATGTTAACCAAGTACGAATAATGACATTTAGCACTGTGATGTCATAATACCACATTTCAATAGTCACGAATTCAAATACAGTCACAGTCAAGAAATTGCAAAAATGGCTGCAATTCTCACCAGATAACAGAAGGCCTTGCGTTTGGTGGCCTAATTTCAAGCTACACTTTGACTCAAAGCCACGCAAAACAATGCTACCATGAAGAAAGTATATAAGGAGTATATACCAGTTAGAACTACAATTATGGGGTGGCAGAAGAGATTTAAAAGAGACAATTTGACTCCAAACATGGGAGGCAAAAACTCCACAAGTCAGTCAGTGGAAGAAATTGCCGAGAGTGTTTGACCTGAAAGGCATCAAAAGTACATAACATACAAAGGGCAATATTTTGAGAAAATGTGAAATGGGACACTGTGCAATTTACATTCATTAAATCTAGGATGTGCTCATAATAATTTAGTATCTTAAAATGTATTTTTGAGCATACTTCTTATAGCTACACCAAATGGTATTTGTTGATTAATTATTTCATATTTTCAATTTTTTATTCCTTTTGACGTGACTGTATAACCTGCCCCGCCCTACCCTGACTCACCAACTTGATTTTATTATAACATCAATATAGTTTTATCAGTCAACATGAAACTTTTTAGAATAATCAAAATGTCTCTAAGGAACATTTACTGACAATTTCATGGAAAAATATCAATTACTGATAAAGTTAGAGCATATAGTGCATTACTTCTGGGACAACCCTCGTACGCTATCATTAGTGCATATATATAACCTGTATTTTGTCCTGGATTCTGGCCAGAGGTTTGAAACATTGATACAGAGTGACCCTAGAATTGAGCGTCTCTCTCGATTCCCACGTGAGTGAGTTAGGGAATTATTTCGTCTCTTTCTCAGGAATATTAAAAAACTCCAAAACATGTTCTCGTTATCAAAATCACACCTGGTCATTATTAAATAAACACGCAGTGTACCTACGACTCGATATTCGACGTTGACGTTGATCCACGACAACATTAAAAATGTATTATTTTCTGACATTATAACTGACTATAAATCCATAGTCAGCAATTCAAAAGATTCGAACTAATATTTTGATCACGTCTTGTGTGTTTTGAAATTCTTAATTTTGTAATAACGGCGTGACTCCATATCTGGCAGAATATCGACATGGAACCCTGGGAGCCAATCCTCCTTGGTAGGAATGGCCTTTTTGTTGTTTTAATCGAATTGCTGGTAGAAAAATCGAGAATTAGGTGTTCTTTACGAAATCTCTGTCATGACCTTGAACTTTAAATCTACATTTATAATGCTTTTGTCTCATTTTGTATGTAACAAATGTTCGACTACTCTTGCATGCGTTTAACAAATATTTGATAAATCTTACAAGGTTAGATAACCTACATGTTAACAAACGGTGTTTCTCATGATTGTTTCTATTTCAGTAACATCACCCGAGGAACTTAATAAATAGGTAATAGGCCATACTAATAGTTCATGAATAGGGTGTGCCAAAATCAAAGTATCAAATGTAGTTGGATTTTCTATATGCAGGGTGTGCCCAGATTTTTGTAACGTTTTAAAAGGCTAGAAAAGTATCATAACATTACTGTACTGACATTAAGAGAAACTTAAGGAGAGGCATATTTTACCATTCAAATATTTAAGCTTATACTGACTTCAAATTTTTTTGTCATATCTTTGGACATCAATGGTAAATTGTTCATGTGTCTGAGATTTACTGTTTTTTTCTGAAAATGTGACTGTCTGCGATTTTATGTGATCACCAATAACACATTCATTATCTATTAATTATTTATTAAACGCATGTTCAATGCATCCGCCTTTCATCTTCACTATCACACATTGACGAGGGCGGAACTGGTCAATGGCGTGCTGTAGTGGTTTTTGTGGTAGTTCTCTCCACTTCTCTTGCAGAACTTCTTTTAGTTGATCAATAGTTTGTGGGGGATTACTATTAACTGCAATAAGCTGCTCCAGGTGCCTCAATGTGTGATAGTCACAGGAGTTGGCATCTAGTGTATTGGGCGGCCATTCATCAGGACTGATGAATCGAGAGGTATTCTCCTCAAACACCAGATATTGTGACTTTTTCCCGATGGCTGGGAGTGCTATCTTGTTGGAATATGTAATCACATGGTGCTAAAGGAGTCCTCATTCTTGGCAGATGTCCCTTTTAAGAAACATTTTGAATGTAATATTCGAAGTCAACCTTACATCCTTTTTATACTAAAAGCAGATTTCGTGAACATAATGAATTTATTGTTGATCACATAAAATCATAGGAAGTCACATTTTCTAGGAAAAATAGTAAATCTCGGACACAAGAAGGATTTACCATTGATATTCAAAGATCTGACAAAAAAATTGAAGTGAGTATTAGTATTCGAATGGTAAAATATGCTCTCATTAAGTTTCTGTAGATAAATTTTTATGTCATTAACATAAAGTTCATCTTTCTAGCCTTTTAAAAAGTTGCATTTTTTTGGCACACCCTTTATCTTGCTCCAAATATAAATGTAAGTTTCATGTCCTAACTTCAGAGGCAGCCTGTATCCGATCTGACACACATAGTTTAGTGCTCCTGTACTTAGATAAGATTGTACAATTTAGGTCAGACTATACTACTGAATATCCTTATATTCAAGTCCAATTAAGACATTCTCCGCCCAAACATCCTCCAGCTCCATCATTTACCATCTCCCCTCCAATAACATAAACATCAACATTGGGTTGAAAAAACGACGTAACATTGTCGTAAGTACTGTTCAAATCGGACATTGGAGGGGTGCAGTTGCAGGCGCATTGGACAGCACGGATGAATGGATTGAAACCTGTTTGGAGAGTCATCATCGCAATGATGTAACCCGTCACAGCGATGAATATCTGGAATAATATTACATCAAATTTCAAACAAATCTCAAAAATCGATGTTGACATGTTGGTGCCTCTGTCTCAAAGCCGTTTGTGTATGTGCATGTTGTGCACCTTTCTTGAGTGTTGAGCAATCATTAGGTGATGAGGCCAATCTAGTGAAAAATGCGTACCAAAATGTTTTCGCACATTGTCTTTTAGGGTTAGGAATTTATATTTAGCCTATATGTATGTTACTAAGTTTGGTATAAGACCCAACTTTAAGAAGAGAACTTACCGAGGTAGTGGTATCTCTTGTAATAGTAAACAACTGCCACCCAGTGAAACCTATTGCACCCGTCAATTTATAGATAAACACTCGAATCTAAAAAGTAAAAGGAAAATGTTTTTTATTGTTTATGTATTTCCACAGAAATCCAAGGAATATATGATTCATTGAATGAAAACTGATTTTTTATGCAGATACTGTGGTGTAGGATATATGAAGTCATTCAAAGTCGTATACATAAGGATTGGTTCGTGGGGTTCTTTGGTTAGACATGAACACAAAAAGGGTTTAATATGTTTACCTGTACCATCTTGTCAGAAGGAAGATTATCTTGGTCCAACATCCTCATCTCATGAAGTTCATCCAAAGGAGCGGTACCCTAAATAAAAATACAACGTGACAGCATGCTGCATCAAGTATAGAAAATAATTACGCGGAGCATTTTCAAAAAAGAGGTCTTCGAGGATCGAATTGTTAAATATATACCTGTGATTTTACTACTTTTAGATGTAGATGGAAATTGATCAAATATTGTACTCACGGCCTCATTTAACAATGTTGCGGCGACGGTGACGGTGTAAAGACGAAATATTGCAGCCAAGAGCAACCACAATTGTAACAAAGGAAGCGTCAAAGAATCTCCAAATTGATCAAAGATCAGGTTGAACGTAAGAAGGCAAGCAGCGGGGACGTCTGTGACGTATACAATAAGAGTATGGAGATTAAATATATCGTCCCCTGTCACAACCAAACCACAGATGCGAAGATGCTCACGTCTATGTTCCTCAATATTGCCAGAATATTCACCGTTTACTGATGTCGTGTTCTTAAATTTTTCAAAAAATAAATTGAATTCCTTTTTGAGAACGAGGCAGAATGTGACCATGAGTGACATGGAGAACGAGTAGGCACAAGATGCAAAGAAAGTCAAGATGATGTAAATAACTCGGAACCAAACAGGAGCCTCTTGTCCCCTGTAAAAAGGAGTCAGTTCAAGTTCTGTATATTGACTGTTTGGCGTATTGAACCATACCGCAATGAAGATCACATTTACTATGACTAGAATTGCCGCTATCACACAGTAAACGATTGACCATTTTCTAATGTAGTTTCTGTATGGCAACAGGATGCGATCTTTCATCATTTTATGGCATCTTTCAAAGAAGTTTGGAACATTTCTTGCTGCGAAAAATGAACATGTCGAAGCAGCGGCTACCTGGAACCACCATATGTGTCTTGCAATTTTGAAAAATAGTTTTTCGCCGTACCAAGCGTCAGTTTCATAGACCGTGAAAAACCTAATGACGCTGGCCCACAGAATGAGCATCAAAATAATTGAGTAGAGCATAGATGGTGTAATAATCTGACTGCGTCCTTGCCATTCACGGGTGTGGAAGAGCCCCAGACATTTCATCAAAAATAACAATGGTCGTATAGCAACGTACAAGGAGTCCGAGACATGTTTGAAGTTCGTCCCTTGCGTTGCTTTAACGTCTGCTGAATATAATTGTCCAATGTACATATCCCCAACGTCGCCATACTGTACTGACATTTTCCTCTCTTTTTGTTTTGAAGTTTGTTCAAGAGTTTTTGACCTTTGTTTCACAACGTTGTCGTCGATCTCGATATCAGTACCTCCGACAGTTACCGAAGAACGCCGACGATTTTGCCGAGCTGCTTGGAACAGCCTGGAATCGGAATCGATGCGTCCATTCTGTCCATCTTCTGATGACGTCATCATGGATTAGTGCTGCAGATCTGACACAGGTAACCGAATAACACTATGCTACGCAGGAGTCGACCATAGAAGCTGTACCATGTCGTTTTTTGTATTTATAGGTCCTGCATGCAAAATACCAAAGACATGTTAATAATAGGTTGTACTTGTACCGCATTATTTTTTATTGTTACGTTTTGTTATAACTTTCTAGAAATTAATATAACAGGCAAAAAGTGTGTAATAATCAATATCTGCAATGTCACGTTGGCCTTTAATGTTCAATTACATTAAATAATTTAAACATGAAAATATAAGTCGTCCAATTCGAAAGTGCAGTCAAGTACATGGTTTTGATATGAAGATGAACTGGGATTTGGAAGTTTTTATCATGATCATGCATTGTGATTGGGACGTCATTCATATTATGTAATGTTTCTTTAGGTGAGCAAAGTTCATAAAAGAAAAGTAAGTATGAAATAATCATTCAGAACCAGACCTGTTCTAAAAAGAAAAGTAAGTATGACATAATCATTCAGAACCAGAGCTGTTCTAAAAAGAAAAGTAAGTATACAATCATTCAGAACCAGAGCTGTTCTAAAAAGAAAAGTAAGTATACAATCATTCAGAACCAGAGCTGTTCTAAAAGGAAAAGTAAGTATACAATCATTCAGAACCAGATCTGTTCTAAAAAGAAAAGTAAGTATACAATCATTCAGAACCAGATCTGTTCTAAAAGGAAAAGTAAGTATACAATCATTCAGAACCAGATCTGTTCTAAAAGGAAAAGTAAGTATACAATCATTCAGAACCAAATCTGTTCTAAAAGGAAAAGTAAGTATACAATCATTCAGAACCAGAGCTGTTCTAAAAGTTTTAATCTAAGTATGAAATAATCATCCAGAACTAGAGCTGTTCTAAAAAGAAAAGTATGCAATATTAATCCAAGTTAGGATTTTTGTTATAATAAATTTGGCGTTGAACCATTAAAAAATCGTGGTTTCGGTCGGTATCTTCTGCAATGCAATGGTTTACATTAACATTCTTAGAACTTGTTGGATATTCTTGGAGAATTTAGACTTGTTATTCATTTTATTTATTATTTGGCTGAGTTTGTTATCATTTTTATTCTTTTATCTTTAAGTCAAGAGTTATTATCAGTAATTGATCTTCAAATGGCTAGATGGCAATGTGGTACTGAAGGAAAAATAAATGCCATTTTGTCAAATCTGTAAAATATATTTTTCAAAAAATAATCAGTAGGCAATTTTCTTCTAAAAATGAATCAAATTATGATTCTCTCGTAAAGTGCAGGTGATTTTTCCTACTAAAATTGTAGTAATTTATCCAAATACGGCCTATGACTAATTCTATGACTAATTTTTAATTAATTAATTAATTACATATAATTAAGCTTCAAAACCTTTATCTCAGACGTACATAAATAGAACAAAATCACGGTGTCAACCCAAACGCTCTGACTTGCATGACGGGGCGTTTCATTACTGAAACTAAACAAAGAAACGCTCTGGAGTAGTAAAATTGGCGGGCGGGAATGATGAGCCGTCTGATTTCCCCTATAATGGCAATAAGAGCTAGGTATGAGTTACTTATTTCGAGTATACCATTCGATGTGTGTGATATTCATGTTGTACTTGTGTTGTACTTGGCTGGCTGTTGGCGTTTGAAGCAATTAGGAAGAGCTATCCGAAGCAGTAAAGTAATCAAACGTATTTGTCATTTTACCGGTCAAAACCCCTTTTGTCAAGACGTGTGATTAATTGAGCCAAGATTAGAGCACCAACGTATATTTTGGTTAAATTTCAATGCTTCAACACACCATACATTATCGTAATTGTGATTTGATGACCGAAAATCTAGTCTTAAAAATGATGACATTCTCATATTCAAGAAACGCTGCGATCTGGTAAACACAGTGAACTGGAAACGCTGCGGTAGTCTAGTTCTGTTTACGAAATATATAGCATGGTTTTCCCTTTCAGGAAGAGAAAGAAAAGATCTATTATACCCCTTGGCATCAAAAGGAGAAGGATTAATTAACATATAAACTTTTCGTTTTTTGTCAATAGTTTCATGTTTTAGCAGTAGGCATAACATCATCTAATGTAGGTTTAAGTCGGCTTGTTGCACGTGTAGCGCCACTAGGTTGGGACGTTTCAATTTGCATAACAAGTACAACACGTTTTTGAGAGATAGATTCGATTCCGAGCTCTTCTTTAATAATCTGAAAATAATATCAAAACGTTTCGAGGAAAACAAGCGATTTCTCGAGAACAAGTAATGGATTTGGACTGGGATTTTAGGAAATGAGAAAATATGAGTTTGTGATCTACCACTTTTACAGAAAGATTGAGGTTCTCATATAAATACCAGTTTAATTCGACATTTCAGATTCGTTCGATCTCCACTACGGAGCTTTGTTCAAACAAATAACAGATTACCACAAGAAGTTGAATAAATGGGATCTTTGCCCAGGGTATTGTTCATATTTCACCATAACGTATGATATGTAAGAGAAACGAGTGAAGCAATACTTACGGTCATACGTGGGATATTCATTAGCCGCAATCTTATTTCGCTCCGCAGCGTTTCCGCGTGAATGAAACGCTCCGTCATGTATGTAAGACCGTTTGAGTTGGACACTGTGAAAATGCGACGACACGTAGAGCCCTGAGCCTTTTTAAAGATAACTTTTTTAAGTGTGAATACTGATTCAAAATGTCAAAGTTTAGCATAATGTCTATATGGGTTCTGTGTGTCCTTCACTGGTCAATTGGCTGATAAAAAGGTTGATAGGTTGGTACTGTATGGTATAAGAACTCAAATGATGTGGGAGTAATAAAGGTACATACATACATACTGTATTTCACCATAGATGGAACACCTTGTGTGGTCCAAGGCCAGGCGTTTTACTTGGATTTATCTACACTCTCATTCATAAGTTTGACTACATCTTTGGAGTCGACAGAAAATGTTTATTGACTGCATTTTCAATTCCTCTGATTTTACCCAATAATTGTCATTATTAACAAGAGCTAGTAATTTCTGTCAGATGTTATGAAAATTGCCATGTTATTACATATAAACCAATGGAAATGGTGGGAATGGCAATATATCCATACTTCGAAATATTCAAAAAACCAATCGACAAGTATCTTCATAGGCAGAGCAGGTAAAAATATTTTTCTAGAGACTCCCACGTTGAAAATAAAACGTTTATGAAAACAACTGAGCCTATGTACATATATAAGCTCTTCCAAATTTAACGGAATAAAAATCGATCCCTTAGAGTCAAAAATCCTTGATTTTTAAAGGAAACGATATGGGCCCTCGGCTTAGCATTGTATAACTTGAAGCTGGAATAAATAAAGTTTAATCATAAAAATGATCGAAATATGGCTTTGAAAGCAAATTCAATATTCTGAAACGCAACTTACCGTTATATGATTTTGCAGATCACACCAACAGTACCCCTGCCTTCTAAACTACATCTATATCTTTCCAACTTCTTTCTATAAAATCAAGGAACACCTTTATTTGATTAAATATCACAAAATATGTCGTTTCGTGAACTTGGTATGCCTTTGAAGAGTACATCGACATACAGAGACATCAACTTATGTTTTAAACATCATTAGGTTTCATGACATGCGCAGAAATACTACATATCTTGACAGATAACATAATTCATCATTTTCTAATATCGTATATTGATAAATCTGAAATCTATTTCTAAATAATCCTGTTGGTACGTTTGATTGGCTCGTGATCTAAATATACTCGAGACTTTCAAGATCAGCTTATATAGAATGAAACTCATATGATATGTCTCAATGTACATATCACTTAACACAATAAGAAGACTTGTATCATCAACAAAAATACTTCCTAGATTTTATGACAACTTAGGAATACGCATGCGCTCGGCAGTGACGATTTTCGTAAGTTATTTTTGACCTTTCGGTAAAAAGATGTTTTTAGTATCTTAAGACTCCTTTAGATCTACATAATATTTACCAGGCAAATGATTATAAAAGATTGGTTAATAGCGTGAAATGTGGAACTTGTAACGGAAAATTATAACAAGGCACGCGAGTTCAGTGGAACCATTTTATATTTTCCTAAGAGTACTTCTGAACAAGCTGATACACCATGTCATTCCTTCACATACTTTTTGATACACCATAACAGATTCATGTTTGAAATTTAATTTGCACACTATTTCGAAAAGTGGAAATGTTGATTAAATTGTCATAAATACTTCTAATTTTTCTAATAACGTTTCCCTATGTTCACAGATATCAATGGCAAATTGAATTATGATTTTACTTTGTAACCACTTTAAGTCGCCATGTAACCACTTTTATCTCTTGCTAAAATGCAAATGATAAATAAATAGACAGTCAATATATTTATGTTAAAATATTTTCCTTCGTTTCAAGGAAAACATCTAACATTCAATTCCAAAATTAATACAAGAATGGTAGGTCAAGGTTTTTTCTAAGAATGGTAGTTTAAAAAACATTTTTACATCTGTCATACATGTAAAAATATTTATATATTGCATATTCATTTTCACTTTAGATATTCTATAAGTGCGTGTACATGTCATACACTGTGTCAATGTAATATTAGGATTTGACACATTCTATCAAAGTAATTGTAATATTTAATTTTTCATTGATACAGTTGTCAAGTTCAAAACTAATAAAAAGTTCACGAGCGTCATTCTAGAGATTGTTTGACTTCCGTTTTCGATTTTTTGAATCACAAAACCCGGGAGTGTACATTTTGTTGTTAATATTTGATATTTAGGAGATATGTACAATACGCGTATACTTATATTAAGTATAGCGTGTGATAGATTAAAATTGTGCACTAGAAGACGCAGTCAACAATCACGAACTAATTAAATCAATCTTCCCAAGACTCACACGTTAGAAGAACTGAATGCCACTTTAATACTACACAAGAAAAAATACTATCGTTTTCTGAAGAAATTACCTTGAAACCCTATGATATTCAACAAATATCTAAGCATGCAATGTGGCACAACAGCTTCATTAGTCTCAATTTTTATAATATAGATAAAAGCAATTAAGAACAAACATGACTATATAGACAATCACATAGATGACCTCGTGTGTCTATTATCTTATTTCACTTGATAAACGATGATGACAATATCTATGTTAAGAAAACAAAACTACCATAGGACGCTAGCAAAAGATTTACTCGTTTACTTTGTCATTACAGAAGAACAATTTGATAAAACAATCAGCGGTTGTAATTAGGACAACGGGTGCACAATGGGGGATGTGGCGGGGGTTAGTTCTGCCCCAAATGGCCGTGTCAATCGTGGTTTTGACGGACCTGAGAAAGCCGATGTTGATGCTGATAACGTCATCTACACGATCGACAGCGCAAATAGGATTGACTTAGAAGAAGTGAAACGAAGATCAGGTAAGAATGGGTCTGTTTGAAAAAACGGGAACAAATCTATATTGTACGATTGATATAATATGATTGGTATCACAATATACTTGTAAGATACGATATAAATGTTTCAGTAAAGTACGTCAAAGTATTTGTATTTTGTATAACAGGCTATGTATATTGTGATCACTTGAAAGCCTATAGAAGTAGAAAGTCCAAGAAGGTTGTGTTTAAATGTCAAGGTCATCCAGTGGGCAAGGGCCAAAATATGAAATTCCTAGAGCATGATTTTGCAATCTAGCTTTAAGGTCTATGAAAGCAACAGAAGCATAAAATCTTAAAGGATATTAACCTCAGCAAAGATAAACCAACAAATGCACGAATATTGCTGGAAGTCAGGTCTAATCCAATACGAAGTTATTGGTGGAGATGTCTACACTCCGAACGATCTCTTTTCTATTGAATTTTACCACATTTGCACGAAGACTAATATATGGTCGAGATTTTTAAAATAGGTTTGGAATGTTTCTTGGTTAAGTGCCAGAGCAGATCAATTTCAACTACGTTGCATGGGGAGGTGAATTTAGAAATTCCCAACTCGCATAACTAAAAACTACATATTGACTGTGTCCTTGTGCTTTAATAGTTTTTATTTTTGTTTTCAGCAATCACAAATCTACACAAAGTACAAGAGAGAAGGTCTTCCTTAAAATTTGATGATGTAAAAACAATGACAACTGACCAACTCTATGGTAGCTCAGTGAAACAAATGATGGGCACAAACTATAAACACACACCCACATCTCTTTACACAGCCTTAAGGCCATTGCTTTATGTTATGAAAGTGCTCGGACTCTACCATTCGAGAGAATGGGGTGGAAAGGCAGTGCATGTGACGCCTTCAATGGTGTACTCTATTTTGATAAACCTTTTACTCTGGGCTAATGTGTTCAGGTACTTTACGGCATATCGGCGGGACGAATGGTACCAAACTGCTTTATTCTTCAAGATTGTGCGTCATATTTGGTTCTTTCAATGCGCCATATGTGCGTCTGTTTGCTTTTGGGCATCTCGTGGAATGCCTGATTTCTTTAAGCAATTCCATGAGTATATGCAGCACCGCACTGAGCTCACATATCGGACTTATATCATGCGTACGTCATTTTTCGCCATGTTTCTTTCAATGGTAATAACCATAATTAACGTTGTCATAGTAGGTGTGTGGTTTACCACTAGTAGAGGAAGTCAGTATTCAAATATGGACATTTCGCCTTTCTTCAGAAACCAAAACGTTCCCGTCTGGTTCACAGTTTTGTATCTTATCCTCCAGTTTTATGCCTCTGCTTCTTGGGGTTTCACTATTGCATTGTACGTTATGCTTAGCGTCTGTCTCAGGAAAGAATTCATGAACTTTGCCTTGAAGTTCCGTCTAGCTACCTCCGCCAGTGGCATCTTCGAAGGAAACATCGAGGCGTTCCGAAGGGAGCATTTGGTTTTGTGCAAACTTGTGAGCACGGCGGATGGCTTGATCAATGTCTTCACGCTTCAGGTCTTCGGAACAGGGGTGCCCCTAGTCTGCTTCTTGATCTACAATCTGATGTTTGAGGAGGACAGGAACCTAGTGGTTTTTCTCATGAAACTCTACTGGTTCATCACCGCCACAGGGAAATTGTTTATCACCATCGGGTTTGCCAGTATGCTCAACGTTGCTGTAAGTATAGGCATTTAACCCTGTTTCTTTTTCCGGTAGTAATCAGGGATAAAGCACCCCTTGCAACGATAAACTTGAATAGGAAATATCAAAGACAAACAGGGGTCAAACATCTGTCAGCTTTATTCAGCTGTGTGTATAGAAATTATACTACTGTACATGTTACTTGTAATTTTGTCACACCCCATACCTCTGATTTCGGTTTACAAATAAAAAGGCTATGGCAAAAATTAAAAATATGGAGCCTGTTGCTTGCAGATTAGAGTAAGTGTGCAAGAGTCACAGGACTTAGAATAAAATAAAATCACCCGGCATCATTTCCAACGGTCAAAAAATTCTTAAGTGCGAGTGTTACACTGATAAATATTCTTTTTTGAGTTATATTATATGGATAGATATTTGAATAAGGTTTATTTGCTGAATGATTAAGCTCAATATCTTATTGAACACCATTCGCCAGCTGTTTGATAAATTGAACACCATTCGCCAGCTGTTTGATAAATCAAGGTTAAAAGAAACGTTCGAAACGTTAAGCCATTTGTGCTCCTTCTACAGCGTCATTATCTTTGATTACAACATGGGCCTCTCTTAAAATGAAAATCCATGATTACAACAATTGATTAGGGATGTGTATTATTTTACAGGGCTGTGCACCTAAAGGGAACCTGCATGGGATGAATCTTGGTGTAGGTGCTATGAACTCTGGGAAAATGGTTCAGGTAAAATATCCTCATTTATCCCATAGTTGAGGTCAAATCCGGCTGTAGAATAACACCTATATATATTTATGATATTTTGCAAATGCGTCAAAATATTGATATCAACTCGTGGATAAAAATGATATCCCTCAAAATCATAGGATATCTTATACATATCTGAATGAACCCTATCTAGAGTGAATGAATCAAAGATTTCATTTGTAATCTACTCGTTTAAACACTGGACGAAATGCTTCACAACAGGACCTGATACTGAGTATTGAGAGTTTGAAGTGTTTCTTATAAAATGAATTTACGAAATGTGGTTATGTATTTTTGTTGATAAAATTCTTTAAATTATTGAAATATCTTAAATGTTTGTTTTCCAGATAAGTTTATTTTTGAATAAGCTAACACAGGGCCAAATTGGTTTCACGGGATGGTATTTGTTTGTTGTCACAAGAAGTACACTCATATCAGTAAGTAAATTCAAGATACTTCTAAATATATATGATAAAATGACTTAGCGTCCCATTTTGATCACTTAAATAATTTATCTTTATTACATTTGTTTACAACATTTGCTATCTTAAAATAGACAGTATGAAATTGAAATAAAATTTATTCTAATTTGATATGTTAAAAATGAACTCCAGAATTCTTTATAGATAACATTACGACTGTACTGGGTGACAACACGATTTTGAGTCCCAAAATAAGAACTTTAATCTCTTTTTCATAATAAGTGCTGTATAAATATATAATAATTACAATAATTCAATTCCAATTTAACTGTCGCATATGCTCAAAGAGATATTAATTGTGACTTATCTCCTTCCCTTATATGAACTGGTCACACTGGAACACCTTTTTTGTACCCTGTAAATGTGTTTCTCTCTGGCAAAGTAAAACAAGGCAGTAACATACAAAATGTCACAACATGCCATTTGTTACAGACACCGACCGCCGAACGCCAACCGCCGACTTCCGTCCATAAAAAAATTGGAGACTATAACAATATGTCACAAATATGACATAAATGGCTTTGCTACATGTATATGGCAGGCACAGCAATGTGAACGTGGATTCAATAACAAAATATTCGTACTGTACTTGAACTATTTTAATTTGATATTTTTAGGTTTTCATCGCAATTCTGGGCTACATGATTGTATTGTGGAAACTTGGAACAGGGTTTAACCCGCTAGCAAGACCAACGTGCACCTGTAATTGTGCTTACCCGTCTGTGGATTACGCATTTAATAGAACCATATATGGATCATTTAGGCCGAACGAACCCAATCCTCCAATGCCAAGCTAACATACTAGGACTGTCATATGAAACCTGGTCGTTATTTGCTCTACACAAGAGTAAAGCACAGTTTTTAAGATTCTTTAAATGCCCAATATATTTAATTAAGAAGAAAAACGGAGAAAATAATCATTGAAACATGTTACTACCACACTGACTCAAATATTGCACAAAACTTGATTTGCTTCAATATTAAAAATTGAACCAAGAAAAAAAATTACTCACATAGAAAACAGTATTTGAAGTTCAGATGCCATTGGAAGTGCACGCACATGTTTGACAAAGTACATGTTTTAAATTACTCTTGATTTAAAATATGGCGACACTATAAAAATGAATGTATCGTGTAGTACAAACAACTTCGCCATCTTTCAATGACATTGATAAAACCTGATATATAAAGCTTGACAGATCGAAAATATATTATAATTTATTGTAAGCTTTCATATGGTCCATTTGAGCTGCTTTTGGTGCCAAGTTCTTATCCATTCATTGGACATATTATGAAATTCAAATGTAAGACTTTATTTTGCCGAAAAATATTGAAAATACGCAAAGTGGGCCTTTAACAAACAGTGGTAAGCACGGTCATCAAAATCATGAAATGTGGAGATTTTCTTGGTTGGATAGTGGCTTACTTTATTTACCAGATTTTTGGTAATTTCTCCTATGTTGATCTAATTGTCTTCCTACTTCGAAGTCAACTATCAAAGCACTCTTGTGGAAATGTGATGTAAAACCTTTGGAAGGGTACGGTTTGAAAGGGCGAAATAGATGCAGGGTTTAAATTAAATTATTTTATGGTATATATTGTATATAATGTTAATAAGTCAACAGTACGTCAGAGGTGACAGCTGGTGACACAGTTATTTATTAGTCAAAAGCAAAATAAATATATATATTGTGGGAATTTTTAATTCCCCCTGAGTAGTACTAGGGTTTGTGAAACGTTTATTTTACTGGGTTTTATGTTATTTCATCTTTATTTCATGTTCTGTCCACTGTAATTAAAGAATTGTATTGTAAAGTGTCTACGTGCAGAATCTCATCTAGGCACTTGGATGTTTACTGAATCAGCCGACGGCCTTGGAATAAATTTGCATAATTAGGCACTCAGCAACAGAGCTCAACCAATCAGATGGCTTCATTTGAATTTACCGCCAACTTAAGTTGTATTTTCCCATGATGCAACCTGAGATGTCTGGACTTTAGCGTGAGATCGTGACCTGTAAATCAGAGCTTACCAAGATTTTGTACAAGCAGGACCTCGTCAGTTTGGGGCATTTTATGTGCGAGCGTGGCTGATTACAACTGTGGATTATATTTGGATATTATTTGACTATTTGCTGCTATTGCTTGATGTAAATTGCGTGCGTTGCGACAATTGGGGAAAAGACAAGACAATAGATAGTTCTTTGGTGAGTGACAATTTGATTATTGAGTTTGACGCCATATTGCCGTCCGCCATTTTGATTTCTTCTTCCCAGAGTTCCCTGCGGTCGGCCATCTTTATTTTTTACGGAAGTGACGCCATTTTAAGGAGTGATTCCTTCTCTGAGTAGTTACAACTCTTGTCTAATCTCAGTTTGATTGATATTCGAGAGTCGCGTCTGCTCCGAGAGGTCACTGCTCCGAGTTATTACCCCTCCAACCATTTTAAGAACAATTTTTCCTCCGAGTTACATTGGCTTTGAGTAGGTACAACTCTTGTCTAATCTCAGTTTGATTGATATTCGAGAGTCGTGTCTGCTCTGAGGACTGTCAGCTCTGAGTCATTACTACTCCATTTGCCCCGAGGATCGCCAACTCCGAGTAATTATGGCTCTTGTCTAATCTCAGTTTGATTGATATTCAAGAGTCATATCTGCTCCGAGGACTCACTGCTCCGAGTCATTACTCCTCCATTGACTCCGAGGATTGCCAGCTCCGAGTGATTACTCCTCCATCTAGTTGAGAGCCATACCTACTCTGAGGACTCACTGCTCCGAGTGCTTACTCCTCCATCTATTCTAGAGTGGAATCTGCTCCGAGGGTTGAGAATACAACTCCGTCTAATCTCAGTTTAATGATCGATATTCGTGAGTTGCTTCTTCTCCTCCTCCGAGTTATTGATGATCCGAAATTGATACAAGTTGCTGAACTTGATGTACCCTCCGAGGTGATTTGACTCCTCCAGAAGTTAGATACTGAGGTTACACTACTGGAACCGAGGTATTTCTGTGTTGCAAGGTTTATTCCATTGGAGCCAAGGTTACTCCACCGGAACTAAGGTACTCCGAGATCGAGAAGTAGCAGCTCTGGTCTAATCTCACCATCTGATTGACATTCCAGAGGTGTTATTTCTCTGTAGAGGGTGACGAGGTTTCTCCTGAGAAGTGGCGACTCCCGAGCAGAGGTTGCTCCAGAGCCTGGACTCCTTCCAAGAGACAGAGTTTGTGTCGGAGCCAAAGTTACACTGCCGGAACCGAGGTGCTCCAAGAGACACAGAGTTTGCGTTGATTTCTCTTGAGACGAGACGACTCCGAGCTGAGATACTCCGAGCGTGTGAATCTCGTTCAAGAGCAGAGGTTTTCCCGAGAAGTGGCGACTCCCGAGCAGAGTGCTCCAGAGTCTGGACCCCTTCCAGAGACAGAGTTTGTGTCTGAGCCAAAGTTACACTACCGGAACTGAGGTGCTCCAAGAGACACAGAGTTTGCATTGTTCTCTTAAGACGAGACGACTCCGAGCTAAGATACTCCGAGCGTGTGAATCTCGTTCAAGAGCAGAGGTTTTTCCCGAGAAGTGGCGACTCCCAAGCAGAGAGTGCTCTAGAGGCTGGTACTCTTCCAAGAGAGAGAGAGTTGCGTGGTTTACCCAGAGACGAAGTGACTCCCGGAGCTGAGGTTGCTCCTTAAGCTGAACAAACTCCATACAGAAGATTAAGAGACGCAGTGACTCTTAGTGCTAAACAAGCTCCAGAGCAGAGACGACTCTTGAAGAGAAACTTGTATATTATATGGACATTTTGTTATTATATTGTAAAAACTTATGTTAGAATAGATTATAAAAACCCTGTACATAATTGTTTTGTGGAGCCATCTTCTATTGGTAACTGTCGTACCACCAAACCAGGTCGACACCCTTGAAACACCTCCAAAGATCCCTTTTCGTCGTCCCAGGCCTTTCCCCAGTATACAGGGTGCTCGGCGAATCAGCCCAGGCGCGACATTGGTGGCAGCGGTTGGATCTGTTGTCTTTAAAAGATGGCTGAGATGTCACAGAAGTTGGAGCGTACCCCAGAGATAAGGGGTCAAGAGAACTCCAAGCTCACTGAGATGATGATGATGACTGGCTCTCAGGGAAAAAGGGAACAAGAGGAAGCAGTGAGGACAACCCCACCAGTCGACAAGTTTCAATTGGAGTCTACAGTGCTCTTCAAAGGAGACGGGTTGGCTCCTTATGTGCATGCAGGTGATGACACAATTCCTTTGGATCCAGATGACCCCAGAGCTGAGCGGACTCCAGAGAGAAGATTCCAACAACTACCCACAGAGAGGCAGATGAGGATGCATCCTGGTCTTGAAGGGACTACTGGGTACTGGTCTTCAACTCAGCTCCAGAGAGATGTTCGTACACCCCCTGGCCTTGGAAGAGAATTCGGAGAGGGAGCGAGGCTGAGACATAGAGGGCAGTATCCTCTTACCTCCACACTGATACCAGAGAGGCAGAAGGATGAACAAATACTCCTCGAGAGACAGTTGGACTCCACACAATCCCAGGTTATGGCTATACAGGGGAGCCTTGGAACGCTCAGATCAGATGTTGGGAGAAGGCTGCAAGTTCAATCTGAAGAGATGGTCAGTCTCCATGTTGAACTCGGTAAACTGGCGAACGTGGTGAACCAAGGTCAAGAGGAGGCTAAGAAGAGCAGAGAAGGAATGGAGGCTTTCTTGAAAGAGATGAATGCTACCCTAGGGCAGATGAGCCAAGCTCCTCCACCGGTGTCCCGGATGGTGAATCCCTCTAGGGTTGAGATGGTAGGCGATCCGAGATCAGCTCTTCTGACTCAACCTGAAAGAAGTCCAAGAGAGATGTTTAACCGAGCAGGGATGCCTCCTTATTCCCCAAGATTCCATCTGGAACCAGATGTCCAAATGCAGCAACCTAGATGGTCACAAGGTGAAGAGCCGAGATTGCTCCCAGAAGCGACAATGCTGCTAGAGCCCAATAGAGTCTTTCTGAAGAGTAATGGTGATCATATAATAGATGAATCTGGATACAAGCAGAGAATGCCTGCTCCAGAAGATGATCCACATTCGATGACTAGATGGAGTCAAGATGTTGATTTGCAGCGAGATAGAAGTGCTCTGCCTCCAAAGACAAGAGGACATGAGGCTCCTCAGCTCACAAGGTTGGATCCAAACCAGCTCCCTCGCATGTCCGGAGAGGAACCACTTACTGGTCGATGGAATCAATCTGGAGCCAGATTACCTCCAGAGCCTAATGTCAAGGCAGAGCCAGAGAAGCTCAATGTGTCCAATACTCATAGAAGGGCTACCACTGGGGGACTTCAACAAGAACCAACCACATCCCATAGAGTGGAAGTTCCTCCAGAGAGCCTTGGGGCTCATCCTACAGCGGAGGAAAGGAGAGCAGAGAGCTCCAATAGTAACCATGAGCAGGCAATGGTGAAGATAACAGAGAAAGCCATGGAGATGTGTGGGAAGGCTTTGGATTCCATGAAGGAGGGAAGGAAGACTAAAATCAAGCCAACCCAACTATTTGATGGCAAAACTCCCTGGCTTGACTACAAAGCCCACTTCCAGAATTGTATTGAAAGCAATAGATGGAATGACGAGGAAAAGAGGCAGAATCTCACCAACCAATTGAGGGGTGATGCTCAGCAGCTGGTCCAAGAGTTAGAAGAAGGACACACTTATGGTGATCTTTTAGAGGCCTTAACCAAAAGATTTGGACCAGGGGACAAAGCCTCTATGTACGAAGCCGAGCTTAACACTAGAGTCCGGAAGCCGAAGGAGTCCTTACAGAGTTTGGGGCAAAGTATTAGGAGGTTAGCTGCCTTGGCCTTTCAGGAGATGCCCCGTTCCTCTCAGGATAGATTGGCAAGACGGAGCTTCGAAAATGCTATCACCGATGATGAAGTGAGAGCCGCAGTCCATCGTAGGGATCCAAAATCTCTCGACCAGGCAATTGAAGAAGCCCAGAAGGAGGAAGCTTACCAAGAGTCGGAACGTATCCGAAGGGGACTCAAGCCAAAACAATTGAACCATCACATTTCAGTTGTGACTAGCGACCCTGTGGAGGAAAAGCTTTTCAAGATGATGGAGGATATGAAGGCGGAGATGATGAAGGAGATAGATGATGCGTTACAGCTCTTCAAAGAGCAAAGAGAACCCCGAGCTCCTCGAACTATTACTTGTAGAAGATGTGGAGAGGAAGGGCACATTGTGAGAAGATGTCCTCTAGTCACCTGCTATAATTGCTCAGAGCCAGGGCACCTCTCCATTGATTGTCCTAAACCAAAGAAGAGTGGAGATGCTCCAGGGATCCACCCAGTATGTTTCCTTGATGCCAGGGGTCGAGCGGTGGAAGATCCTAAGAGAGCTGAATCTGCTCAGAAGATAGTGGCTGTCGTTGAGCTGTGTGGAGCTCCTGTTAAGTGCCTAGTAGACACAGGGTCAGCGGTGTCTTTGATGAGTCTACACAGCTTCAATCGAATCAACTACCAGAAGAGACCACAACTGAAACCAGCCAAAGATGTATTGGTCCAAGCAGATGGTTCTCCCATAGCAGTTTATGGCTCGTGCTTCATGGAAGTGAAGTTAGATGGGAGGAAGACCTCTTTGGAGATAGTGGTGGCCGAAATTAGCCAAGATGGGATCTTGGGTACTGACTATCTATTGGCTAGCAAGGCTGAGATCCATTACGGCTCCTTACAGATGAGCTTTCATGACTCAAACAGAGAAGGAATCCAGAGCTGTAGTAGCTCCCGAGAAGAGAGGTCCAAGGAGCCAAGAACCTTTGTTATTCCCTTCCAGAATAGAAGGAAGAGACGAAGAAGAAAGCAGAAGAAGGATGATCCAACAAATCTTGAGGCTGGAGATATCACTAGGCTCCAGAATAGGAAGAAGAGCGAAGATGACTCTCTTGATGTAAAGAGCCGAGATGCCTCCAATAGACCTAAGGTGGGAGCTGAGGAACCTAGAGTCCTAGTAGACAGCCGAGAAAGACCTACACTCCTTGAGAAGGGAATGTCAAGTAGGGGGGCAAGACGGTCGAGTGATAGCGAGTTGACAAGAGAGAGGCGAGCCTACAAACCAAGAGGGGTATCAAGTGAGCAGCGAGAAGAAAGACTACATTACAGAGCGAGACCCAGATGTCAAAGAAAACAGCCGACGTACTTACCAGTTTGTTGTGTTGGTCGAGACAAGATGAACTGGAGAAAAGTTGACTCATCAGAGGAGCCAATGAGGCTCCCTCAAGTGCGTGACAGAGGGGCGACGACAGAGGCCCAGTGACTCTTTGAATAAATAATACAATACAAAGTGTAGATAGACTGTTGATTGAGCGAGTATTGATTATAATTGTGTAACTTTTTGAAAGGAGCTAAGTGAGCTCTTTACTTGTAATTATTTTGTAAGAGGTGCTCGAGCTCTCTATGTATTTTTGTAGAAGTTGAGTTTATATTGTGTGATCGTGGGCGATCAAGCTTAGTAGGGGGGAGTGTGGGAATTTTTAATTCCCCCTGAGTAGTACTAGGGTTTGTGAAACGTTTATTTTACTGGGTTTTATGTTATTTCATCTTTATTTCATGTTCTGTCCACTGTAATTAAAGAATTGTATTGTAAAGTGTCTACGTGCAGAATCTCATCTAGGCACTTGGATGTTTACTGAATCAGCCGACGGCCTTGGAATAAATTTGCATAATTAGGCACTCAGCAACAGAGCTCAACCAATCAGATGGCTTCATTTGAATTTACCGCCAACTTAAGTTGTATTTTCCCATGATGCAACCTGAGATGTCTGGACTTTAGCGTGAGATCGTGACCTGTAAATCAGAGCTTACCAAGATTTTGTACAAGCAGGACCTCGTCAGTTTGGGGCATTTTATGTGCGAGCGTGGCTGATTACAACTGTGGATTATATTTGGATATTATTTGACTATTTGCTGCTATTGCTTGATGTAAATTGCGTGCGTTGCGACAATTGGGGAAAAGACAAGACAATAGATAGTTCTTTGGTGAGTGACAATTTGATTATTGAGTTTGACGCCATATTGCCGTCCGCCATTTTGATTTCTTCTTCCCAGAGTTCCCTGCGGTCGGCCATCTTTATTTTTTACGGAAGTGACGCCATTTTAAGGAGTGATTCCTTCTCTGAGTAGTTACAACTCTTGTCTAATCTCAGTTTGATTGATATTCGAGAGTCGCGTCTGCTCCGAGAGGTCACTGCTCCGAGTTATTACCCCTCCAACCATTTTAAGAACAATTTTTCCTCCGAGTTACATTGGCTTTGAGTAGGTACAACTCTTGTCTAATCTCAGTTTGATTGATATTCGAGAGTCGTGTCTGCTCTGAGGACTGTCAGCTCTGAGTCATTACTACTCCATTTGCCCCGAGGATCGCCAACTCCGAGTAATTATGGCTCTTGTCTAATCTCAGTTTGATTGATATTCAAGAGTCATATCTGCTCCGAGGACTCACTGCTCCGAGTCATTACTCCTCCATTGACTCCGAGGATTGCCAGCTCCGAGTGATTACTCCTCCATCTAGTTGAGAGCCATACCTACTCTGAGGACTCACTGCTCCGAGTGCTTACTCCTCCATCTATTCTAGAGTGGAATCTGCTCCGAGGGTTGAGAATACAACTCCGTCTAATCTCAGTTTAATGATCGATATTCGTGAGTTGCTTCTTCTCCTCCTCCGAGTTATTGATGATCCGAAATTGATACAAGTTGCTGAACTTGATGTACCCTCCGAGGTGATTTGACTCCTCCAGAAGTTAGATACTGAGGTTACACTACTGGAACCGAGGTATTTCTGTGTTGCAAGGTTTATTCCATTGGAGCCAAGGTTACTCCACCGGAACTAAGGTACTCCGAGATCGAGAAGTAGCAGCTCTGGTCTAATCTCACCATCTGATTGACATTCCAGAGGTGTTATTTCTCTGTAGAGGGTGACGAGGTTTCTCCTGAGAAGTGGCGACTCCCGAGCAGAGGTTGCTCCAGAGCCTGGACTCCTTCCAAGAGACAGAGTTTGTGTCGGAGCCAAAGTTACACTGCCGGAACCGAGGTGCTCCAAGAGACACAGAGTTTGCGTTGATTTCTCTTGAGACGAGACGACTCCGAGCTGAGATACTCCGAGCGTGTGAATCTCGTTCAAGAGCAGAGGTTTTCCCGAGAAGTGGCGACTCCCGAGCAGAGTGCTCCAGAGTCTGGACCCCTTCCAGAGACAGAGTTTGTGTCTGAGCCAAAGTTACACTACCGGAACTGAGGTGCTCCAAGAGACACAGAGTTTGCATTGTTCTCTTAAGACGAGACGACTCCGAGCTAAGATACTCCGAGCGTGTGAATCTCGTTCAAGAGCAGAGGTTTTTCCCGAGAAGTGGCGACTCCCAAGCAGAGAGTGCTCTAGAGGCTGGTACTCTTCCAAGAGAGAGAGAGTTGCGTGGTTTACCCAGAGACGAAGTGACTCCCGGAGCTGAGGTTGCTCCTTAAGCTGAACAAACTCCATACAGAAGATTAAGAGACGCAGTGACTCTTAGTGCTAAACAAGCTCCAGAGCAGAGACGACTCTTGAAGAGAAACTTGTATATTATATGGACATTTTGTTATTATATTGTAAAAACTTATGTTAGAATAGATTATAAAAACCCTGTACATAATTGTTTTGTGGAGCCATCTTCTATTGGTAACTGTCGTACCACCAAACCAGGTCGACACCCTTGAAACACCTCCAAAGATCCCTTTTCGTCGTCCCAGGCCTTTCCCCAGTATACAGGGTGCTCGGCGAATCAGCCCAGGCGCGACAATATATTCGAAGTAAGCTTACATTTCACTATTTGATTTTTATGTCACCACTAGAAGCTCGAAGTGGTGGAATATTGTTATAGTCTCCTACTTTATGTAGACGGTGTTCAGCGGTCGGAATCTGTAACAAATGGCAGGTGGCGACATTTTGCATGTTAATGCCTTGTCGACTTATGTGCCGTTTCGAAGCCTCAATTTCGGCTACTCAGACAAATAATGCTTCTAACATCCTCCAGACGCAATGGTCCAGACATCGTCCAATCTCTGTTCTATTCTTTCCTTTCCACAGAGTGGATGGTGCCTGGAGTGACACGTTTGGAGAATGTGCTTCTTACCTAATTATATTGACTTCCTTTCAAAAGGTATTCCAATTTTCATTGATATTCAAAATGCAGTGCTCTGACAACTGACAAAGTACATTTCAAAACTAATCGTAATGATTTAACATGATTCAGATTGATATAGATTGGATCATTTTTATTACACAAACACTCATGTTTAAGTTCTGAAAGCGTTTTAAAGTTCATATTATAAGATATAGGGTGGTAAAAAAACTGGAAACCCTAACACCATTTTCCTAATATCTTTGTCATTTTAAGAAATAAATTTGCACATTAGTACATCAGTCAATTTCCAACCTGCCTACCTTATTTCATGACCATCAGATTGAAAGTCACAGTGTTATAGCACTTAAAAGAACATAGTGTACATAGTGTTATGGTTGGTTGTAACAGGAACATGCAATGGAGAGTAAAAATGCGCATGATAATCTTCATTCTATTTACACTTGATTGAACCACAATGAGAGGTAACGTTTTGATTCCCAAGATGGTCGGGAAAAGTATGGATTGAGGGTCTGGCTAATTTACAGTTATACCAGTTTTCACATTTTACGTGTATTCAATTGTACAGTCCCCTTCAAATTGGCAACTTTTGAATCCTCCTCGGATATAGATATAAAGCCTGGTTATGACTTTGAATCTTTTCCACAATAAGTCGAAAATGACAAAGAAAAAGATCTTAAATTCAAAATAAATTAACAGGCTTCTATAATATCGTTCATTGGGGTTGTTAGTTATCAAACTTTTGGAGAGGAATGCACTGAATGCAGTGGTGCAGAGATTCCAACTTTTTCTAATCATGTCATTAATTTTCTAATATAACATAGATATATATAATACAGTGAACTCGATCTTAAAACTTTCAAAACATGAAATGTGCAGTGTTGAAATTGCTAGTCAGATATGTACACTCTCTGGGTCATGGTTGAAATAGGCTTGGGGACAATGGTAGGTGAATTCATGGACCAGGTAAGTAACAAGGAGGCTAAATTGTTCTAGACACAATACAATTAGCTACATTATACATTAGAAGCGCCATCTCCACCCGGCCATTCTACATCGCCATCACAGTGTCTATCCCACACGACTACAAAGCCGATCTCCGGAACATCGATCTCTTTGCAGCACAGAGACTCAGCCGACACAAGCGTATGGAACTCCTGTCCGCAGCGTCCCGGGTCATAATACACAACAACGCGGACGCCGGGAGGTGGTAGAGTCCTCAGATAGGCCTCGCATAACAACTGTCCAACTGTTCTCTGTCTCGTACCGACACCCCCTTCGACATCAATCAGGTTTGAAAATCCCCCCGGGTTCCAATATGATAACGCTTTTTCCGTACAGTCGATTCTACATCTGTCCATAACGTGTGCACAGCCGAAGCATTCTCCACCGTTTTGACCAGTAAGGTTATACAAAATGTCATCAATTTCGAAAAGGGTTTCACCAGGCTCTTTTTCACCAGCCGTAATGTTTGGCTCCACCGTGAAACGACAATGACAGCTGAAAATAATTAATACGATGGACCTCCAGATCATACAATCAATGTACAGTGTTCTCTAATGGGTAGAAATCACTATTATCTGACCACGGCACTGATCAACTCTTTCGCCCATCGTTCAGACAAAATGAGAGAACCCGGATATAAGTATCGCCCCGATTATACATTCCGATCCCTCTCAGTTATTGGGGTTTTTAAGGTTTGTAAGGCAAGGGATTAATTTGGAAACGCAATGCTGGTCAGTTATGTTCACGAATACTAGTATGTTCCAAAGAATGAGTTGGCATACCTACATGAATAAGCTAGCTTACCGTTCTTGAAAGTCACCATATCGTGGTAAAGGTGACGTTGGACTTGGCGCAGATGGGTCAACGGTGGTAGTAAAATTAAGGGTCGGAGGGTCTGTGACTAGAATATAGAAGTTAAAATTTATTAAGACAGGCATGGTATAATCATCAGCCTACAAGATTAGATAAGGCATTAACATTGTTTCAGACGCCGACAGGCAAACACCAACCGCCGATCATCGTCCATTAATATTTGGAGACGAGATGTTTTTGAATTAAAAAAATCGTTTTCCTAACCATCCTGTAGGGGCTTTGGGTTCAGTGATCTACTTATTGTATCAATATAGGTGTCTCTTGCACATACCTGCGGAGCAATCTTGATCTGGGTGAAGAAACCAATGACCGTCTGATATTGTATACGATCCAATACCAATGTACTTGAGATCAAGGGGATCCGTCGAGTCTGTATATGCCATAAGTTCGCGAACGCCTATACAGGTTCCCATACCAAGGGATAGCCGTACTCTGAAGTCACTCCCAGATCCGAAATTTTCCCATCTGATCCAGAAAGAAGCGAACTCGTCGCACGAGACAACTGTTGGTGTGTAAACCTGTACCAATCTAGGTCCGTTTTGTCCTCTTGCAATGAAGGAAAACCTAAAGCAAACGGAAATATGCAAGCGCAAGTGCCAAAAGATGAAGAACCAAAACACACTATTCAAAGAAACATAAGAGGGTAACCAATTATAAGGAAAACAAAACCCGAACCCCCAAAACTACGATCCAAGGCAAAGAGACACTGTGTGTATCACCCTTCCTCGACATCAAGGAAAAGTTATCACATCTTAAAATCCATTTATAGTAAGGTCAGTGAAAGAGCATCTTTACCAATCTCAGGACCTATCTGAAGCTCAGAACCCTGATATTGTGATTGAGTGAATCAATTGTTTATCCTGTATTATGCTGAGAATATAGAGTGCGCCACCATATACATATGACTGGCAGGATTTGTGGTTTTAAACCGTAATGTCGATTGAATAATATAATGCATATTTAAAAGAAAATAGTTAGAAGTACACTAATGGCAAAAGATAATGAGATTTTAAATCTCGAAATAAATCTTCATATTTCCATTCAGAGTAGTTCAAGGCTAGTGAAATGTTCCTGACCTATTGTCACCACCACTGATTTCTAGATGATACAGATTTCTGTAATCTCTGTCATTCATGTTAGGACTAAGGTATATCATAGCACCCCTACACGTTCTCACGTCAAAGGTGACATAGTTTTCGGTGGAATTTCTGAGATTCCATTTACTTCCGATATAGTATACTTTGTAATCGTTTTTGGTGTAAAATTCAGGTTCTGGATCAGCTGAAAATAGAATAAGTGCGCGTCAACTTTAATTTCAATTTAAAGGGTTTTTATTTGGTTGCATAAAGTCTCAGTCCCATTTGCTCTACGGCGGTCGTAGCGGACCGCAGCTTCAAAAATCGATATAGAAAATCTACATCGTACTTCTCTCGATTTTGGGAAGCTACGGTCGCCAACGGTTGCCGTAGATCAGAGGCCGTATGAGGGATAAGGAGGCCGCATGAGGCATAAGTAGCCCGAAATAGCCTGTACCTGTACATATTGTATTAGCACATGTCCTAAATAAAAATTTTAGAGCATAATTATCATTACTTCTGGGACGACACCCTGTATATGATACAAACGTGACTTACTAGTATTACCAGCTCCTTGTAGTGCCCGAGTACCCATGCCAGTCGGGAACCCATGGGCGTTGAGCCAGTGGCCATAAGAGAAGGCCGCAAATGTAGCATTTTTTGACCAATGAGTTATCTTCAAAGATCCATCATACCTGAGCAAATGGAAATAAAGAAAGGGATGTGAAATATGAAAAGAACTGGGTGTTGTTATTCTAATTAGTTTGCATTTGGAAAGCTAGAGGGAGAGAAACCGGGGAGAGAAACAAGAAACTACCAGAACGATGTTATATATAAAAAGGTGTGCAACAAAAACTCTTTATATATATTTTTTATTAAATCTGTTTTGTTGAATACTCGGGCCGGACATCATACCTTAACCCATCAACTATGGCAGCTGCGTAATTCGTCGACGGGATATTCTTCCACCCTGTTATGTACTCCCCGTTTAACATAAGCCCAGAGTAGCTGGAAACCACCGTCAGAAAGTTTGAGTAGTCTCTGTTAAACGTGTCCCTTTTAAATGTCGGAAACGTATGTTGGCCACTTGTGTATTGTCTCAAAGGTGGAACGATCATCATAAACGGACTGGTCCCGATGCGAGGGTTATCGACGTTGAATGCCCTGTTATATTGAACCAAAAGACATGGCTTTTCGCACTCGATGAATAGGTAAGATTCATCCTAAAAGATAAAATCAAATATTTTTTATTTTTTCAAGTTTTATATTATCTGAAATCAGTAAAAATGTAAATAAAAATAAAAGAGCTTTGGCACCAGGCAAAAATATGAATGTAAATACTGACCTGGCTATCAGGATTGACTCCCCAAAACTGCCCTTTTGATAGAACAGTAAACCTCGCCCCTTGTGAAGCACGATTATCATCTTCAGATGAAATAAGGCGGAATTGATTTCCATTTGGTCTTCCACCTATAGATCCTGTAACGAACTGATTGCCCCAGGCCTCCAATGGTGGGACTTGTTCAACCAATTGTCCACAGTTTGCAATACTCCATGGAATACGAGTACAATCTGATCCAGAGAGAACAGAGATAGGTTTATCCGATAAAACCATAGAACCTGTGATATCGAACAAATAGCGTGTGTATTGATATGTCTGTCTTTGATTTAGATTTATAGATATAGCTTGTGAATTGTCATAGCCCAAGCGTAACCTAGGTATGATCGTGACATTTGTGTCATCTTCAAAAGCTACGACGGCAATAGTTCCGTTTGCCTCTCTGGGGAGAAACCCAGCAACGATGTATTCCTGTTTCAATTCTGATTTGGGGAGAGCGAGATAGGAATCTGATTTCCTGCCAACACTTGCGACAACGACGGTTACATCAGCACTAGCTGAAATTTGAATACCCTTATTCTCAATTGCATTGGCTCCCAGTCTCATGTCAGTACCCAGAACACGTCTGAATGTGTTGCTAGGGGTAACAACAACAGTCTGGTCAATTCCCGGTCCAATGATTCTCACGGAGGAAGATGCAGACTCGGTGTTGACGACGATTTCTGTGTAACCACGCGTGGAATTGTTATAGTCGGACTGAAAGGCGACCATAAACTCTCGCCCTTTGTTACTGCTCTCTGAAAAACGAATTAAAAATTGTTGTGAAAAATAATTGTACTGATCAGGACATATTACTTGTCATGTTTGAATAAATATCAGCAGATTAAATGTGGAATATCATCAATACCTTGACCCGATGCACAAGCAGTGAAAATCCCACATATCAACAAAACTGACAGATACATTGTTGTTTTTGTTCCCACCAGTACAAATTGTAACTTGTAGGGTCGGTCAGTCAGAAATCCTTAGCTCTTGAAGTCCGTTCTGTTTTAAACTGCAAACTGTTTTATTTATAATTTGTACTTTAGAAGTACACATATTTCGATGACACATCAGTTGTTAACTGGGCGTAATTTAAGATGTGTTGGTTTTAAGTTATCAGAAGGTTTTACACGAACTAATGTGTAAATTGTCAATACGTATTGTCATCTAGGTACAATTGATGTTTTCGGTTGATAGCAAGTACTTACAACGCCTAAAGTACATGATATCATAGTGATGGGCATGAGGTTATTTTGATCTAACTTGTCTCCTCCACGAGCTTTCTCTGCGGCGTTGTCTCTCCTTGTCGATCATAGTATCAGTTATAAAAGTACAAAGGGAGGTCTCTGATGTTATCTGTGACAAAGTCAAAAATAAGGACGAGTTTCATGGGAATGGACAAGTATGAGGCAGGCGAGGCAATTACCTCATCAAATTAACAGAAATATGGCCAAGTATGAGATAGGCGAGGCAGAAATGTTTTTATATTCAAACGCTTTTTACAAGTAAAACTAAAGAAATGAAGTCCAAATTACCTCTATAATCCTAAGTTTCCATTGCCTTATTTTTAAACAATTTCTTTGCCTCTTTAATATAGTGTGTGTAGTTAAAAGAAATTGATAGCTTTTATATAAACTAGAAAATGGCAACTCCACGGAGTAGCAAATCCCAACGAACACTATATAAACTAGAAAAACAGCAACTCCACGGAGTAGCAAATCCCACCGAACGGCAGTTGAGTTACCAAAGATTACGAAAATGAAAATGAAAAATGGCAGCCATTCTGAAGATCAGCCGCCATCTTAAATTTTTTTCTCGAACAGAGCTACTGGCATCAGCATATAAAATTTGAACCAAATCTGTTCACTGGTATTTGACTTATCAAAGATTAAGTTTTTTCTTATAAAAAATGGCTACCATTTTGAAATTAAGCCGCCATCTTGAAATAATTTTCTCGAACAGATCTACTGTGTCCCTAAGAATCATCATATAAAAAAGCCAAATCTGTTCACTGGTATTTGAGTTATCAAAGATTACGTTTTTTACGAAAAATGGCGTCCATTTTGAAATTCAGCCGCCGTCTTGAAAATTCTTTCTCGAACAGATCTCCTTTGTCCCTAGGCATCATCATATAAAATTTGAGCCAAATCCGTTCACTGGTATTTGAGTTATCAAAGATTACGTTTTTTACGAAAAATGGCCGCCATTTTAAATATCAAGCCGCCATCTTGAAAATTCTTTCTTGAACAGATCTATTGTGTCCCTAGGCATTATCATATAAAATTTGAGCCAAATCCGTTCACTGGTATTTGAGTTATCAAAGATTACGTTATTTTACGAAAAATGGCCGCCATTTTAAAATCTAGCCGCCATCTTTAAAATTTTTACTCGAACATATCTACTGTGTCCCTAGGCATCAGCATATAAAATTTGAACCAAATCCGCAAACTTGTATTTGAGTTATTAAAGATTACATTTTTTAAGAAAAATGGCGGCCATTTTGAATTCAGTGGCCATATTGAAAATTCCTTCTCGAGCAGAGGTCCTACACCCATAAGGTATAAGCCTATAAAATTTGAATCAAATCCGTGAAACGGTATTTGAGTTATCACCCGGATAAACAGACGGACGGACAGACGGACGGCTTTCCTATATCCCTCTCGAGCTTCGTTCGGTGGGATAATCATCAATCTGTACAGTCACAATGTAATATTTACCATCTACTCTTACCTTCAATAAATATTTTAATCATTGTAGTATCATGTAACAATGCTTTCAAGATAACTCTAATATGGCGAATTTCTGCTCTAGTCAGCCATTTTGAATTTTCAGAGGCACAAATCAGAAAAACAATGCCATAATTGTGATCTACTCTGAAATACCTTCAATTTGAGTATAATATAGCCATACTTTTAAGAGATCAGAAAATAATTGCGAAATCCCGTATTAGGCGGCCATTTTGAATTTTTTGATGCCCGAATCCGAAAAACACGATAATATTTGCAATCTACTCTAAATTGCCTTTCATTTGAGTATAATAAAGCTATACTTCAAAAACATCTCAAAATTAACGCAAATTCCTGTTTTTCCCAATCCCCATTTACGGCCCCTGGGGGTCAGGTCGAAATACCCGGGATATATGTGAAATAGATAGATTTTGCTAATATACTACCAAAATTTCAAATAATAATATTTATTATTTTGGTTTAAATGAAAAACATAAGATTTTTGCGAAAAATTCCCGCTATTTTTAAACTGGCGGCCATTTTGAAAAAAAAAATTTGCGTAAAATTATTAACCAATATACATCTTTCCACTAAATATGAAGAAAATCTGTCAACTAGTATTCAAGTTATCTTCCGGACAGACGGACTGACGGACTGACTGACGGACGGCTTCACTATATCCCTACAGAACTTCGTTCGTTGGGATAATAAAAGGTACTTTTATATACTGTATACTGTATACGGTCACACCCCATTCTCCTATACGTCGTAGCACCGGAAGTTTACGACATTACCCAGCATTTTCCCCAAGAGATTTGTAAGTACTCATTTATTTCGACGTTTTGGCAGAATATAGTCCTTTCCCTTTCGTAGAAACATTGACCATACCATGCAGATATACATTTAGTATCACTACGTCTCGACATTGCGCCCGAACACGGTCTAGAACTTCACAAACATTCTAGAAAGCACGACAATTTCTTGAAAAATAAAGACAATTTTTCACGAAAATCATCATAGTTTCTACAATTTTAGCCCTATCATCTTGAAACATTGATAAGATTAACAATACAATTTTTACATATCATCCGGACACTTCTGTTTCCCAAATTAATGAAAGAATTCTGAGAAATTAACTTTTCTTTGAAAGTATATGACTAAAGGAGGTATACGACGTTGAGGGAATTGGATATCTACAATGAAATGTCAAAAGGTCAGAGTCCCGTAGCTAGACGAGTAAAGTAATTATGATTCAAAGTGCAAAATATAGAAAGCTTGCTTGGTTGACCTAATTCTGCCTTTATCATACGCAGCTGCAACTTATTGGACAAAAGACATTCATTTATTTATTATGACAAGTATGAAGTGATATTTATTGAATAAAGATGACTTTTATGAAGTGGTGATACAATGCTTTCTTGTATAAAAACATGCAGTATAAAACAACAGAGATCTAGATCCCATTTGAGATACATGGAATATCAAACGTTTCATATTTTGAAAATATACTCATATTTGTTTAGTTCACAAAAATATTTTACCATATTGAATGAACAGGAACTTTATAGCATGGAATGAGTATGTCGTGTAATAATGTTCATCTGGTCAGTCGATAACTGAGTTCATGGTACATTTGATAAATCAATCATCTTTGGCAATGACCCATTTTCTTAATATAAAAATATTTGTGCAATCAATGTCCTTTTTTACTGCATCTCTATATATCATTCACACTCACAAAATCCAGTTCCAAAGTTCCCTCGGTTCATCTTTAACAATTCTTACAAGAAACCAAGTCAAAATATTGCCTTTTCCACACAAAACTAATCACATTTGGGATGAGAGGATTTGACCCAGATCACTTGAGAAAAAAATGCTTTTTACAATATTTTCCTTCTGTGATAATATAATATTAATCATTTTGTATGCAATAGCAGGTTAAATAGCAGTATGTAGATGAATTCTTAACACTGAAAACATTTACACTTGCAGACGGGGGGGGGGGGGAGTGGGCATCTAGAGTTACGCATAACTAGTTTTGTGCAGAATTGATATTACTGTAATATTTTGAAACTAAAGTTTACAAGAACGATAAAGTATAATTTGTTGAGGTAAACTTGTGAAATCTGGTAAATTGTAAGTATTTGCATTGCTCTGTATGGTGATCTTGTTCTATCGTTTCTTCTGCTTGACTGGAGTGGCACTGACAACTGGAGCGTATATGTTCTGCGAGATACGGTTGATGTAGTATAAGGCAACCATTGAGAATATAAAACTGAAAGTAGAAATATAAATATTCTCATTAATCTGTATAAATAAATGCATCCATCTTGGTTGTACTTTGGATATATTGACTGAGTTTACAGTATTTTTGTTCAGACTGGATAAAACCATCTACACACCAATTTTTCACATCATATTTTGTGGTTTTATTTTGGACCACCAATAGATGAACGAATAATAAAAAATTGGTAGGAACATATATATTGTATTGAGAGTTAAGAGATGATTTACTAAAACATTTCCCATTCAATCAAAAGCTAATGGATATTCTAATAATAAGCTAAGTGGCTCACGAGTCATCTCTTTAATAATTTTTTTTATTTATGTCCTTGTATTCTAGTTCTTGTTAATTTTCAATGTGCCACATAAACTTTATTCTTATGTCTTCAAATACATAACAGGAAGAAATACATGTCCCATGGTACTTATTACTTAACATATTATCATAGACATTACTAAGTTAGAAGGAATTGTATACTAACCATGTTGTCACACAGACCCTATGTACCAGCCCTGATGCAAACAAGGCAACAGCTAGGCAGAATATAACTGAAAATAATTTAACAAAATTTCAAAGTCTGATTATTCACATTACATACATTGTACAATTACTAATATAGAACAAATTAAATGTGTGTTTCTCTAGTCTTGTATCAACCTCTTCCCATACAAAAGTAACAAAACAAGGCATTAATATGGCAAATGTCACTCTACAAGTTATTGTTAATAGTTAACAGTACAACAACTGGTTTACAGAGTGCTGACAGTTTATACTGAACATTTAGGACAGTCACAAAAAATGGTGGCTATAAAAACCATGTAAGTCATCACTTTGAGTTGGATAACATAGTCCAGGATATCAGTATAAATTCTTCAATACTTCAATTCAAGAATTCCAAATGGTCTAAAAAATAATGCAATATAAATATATAACTTGGACGGTACGTTATAAAACTTGTGAAACTCACCTTCAGGAAAAAGTTTAGCTTGGAATCCACTTCCAAATAATGTACTTTCTAGATTACCTACTGCCTGGTTATGTGTTAAGGACCATATACAAGAAACAATTTACAAATATATTTCATACTATTAGTTAGTTACAGAAATGGTATTTCGAAAAACAGTTAAGATCTGCACTTTAACCCAAACCGTTTCTGGTAGAAAAGAAAAATCGTACCTTCGACGTTCCGACATTTTGTTACAGAAATGAACCGTTTCGGTAACCAGCGCAATTGAGCAGATGAGGGTGATGAACTTTGAGCAAACTGATGTTTTCATCGTTTCAGAAAGATCTGGTCAAGTTTCTAGATATCTTTTATATGTAAATGTCTGTAATAAAAGGTAGTATGCAGTATAACGTCCTTAAACAATTTGACACCATCTGAGTGAAAAATTGTTGTTTTCTTGTGGAGTTAGAGGCTAAAATTGACACCAAGGGTGTCATGAGCAACCAAAAAATTGTTCACTGTGGATTTCCAAATTGTGGAAAATGAAGGGAAGTTTGAACTTTGACACCTTCAAAAGAGGTACATAATACAAGTATATTGCAAAATTCAGCAATAATATTTTTACAGTTTTAATTAATTATTAATTGTGTATTACTCTTAAATAAATTTATGATGATTCAATCAAGCATATTGAGTGCAGCCTAATGACTGCAATATGGAGGGAAATTTGGGAATTTTCATTTTTTGATTTCTGGTCGCTCACGGACCCCCCTGGTGTCAATTTTAGTCTCTAACTTCACAAGAAAACAAAGATTTTTCAATTGGATGGTGTCATTTTGTTAGGAAATGATTAATCTTTAAAATGATATATATTACATGGCATGGTTTAAACATATATCATATTAGGCCCATATTTGTTTTTTTGGCCCACCACATATATATTTCAATCAAAAGGATACAGTGAGAAGAAGTATGAAAAGGCCACTGCCAAGGAAGCCTCCAAGAATGGTGAGCAACTCTGTTGATCCTAGCTGGTTTCTGTACACCTGCATGCCAGCAAATGTAATCACTGTTAGGATACTGGAGACTGTGAACGATACACCACTCGATAAAGCTGCAATGCAAAACAAAATTGTGAACCTACAGAGAGCAAAATGTGGGTGCCTTCTATGAACTTCAAATTTTTTCTTAGTACTCTACAGTAACTCTTGCCAGTTGCTCAATGTAGAAGAATTAGTAAAAATGAGTAAGAAATGTGGATCTTTGCCGAAATAACCCCATGGTCAAAGTAGCCCCAAGACGAAGTAACCTGTACGGCAATGTTTGTTGCATTTCTCCTAAACGACCAGGAAGTTTTTGAATCATAGGCCCTGGAACACTGAAAAATCGAGTCATATATACAAAGTAAAGAGATCTCTTTACTGGCCTTTATTTGGTGTATTTTGACTCAATTTTTATACATGTTCCCGGGCCTATGTTTTGAATAGGACGACATGATCTGAACGGATGCTAGGATTCGATCACAGAGAGCTTGTTATATATTATCCCGTGCCAGGACTATAGTCTGTCCCCTCAGTTTTATGCGATTACGCGCCCGCAGCATAATTCCGCATATTTTACCTTTGCCCGCATAATCCACACACAAGCGCATAAAGTTGCATAAAAGACAAAAATCCCCACTTACTTGCAAAAAATGCCAACTCGGCCATTGATTTATAGATTAACCTGGAATGAATATGCGTTACTTGAACAGTTCCTTATCAAAATAATGACAAAATTAAAAGAAATCATAGTTCTACGTTCAAAACTTTTTAGCGGAAGCTCAGCGATGGGGTGTATTTTGCGGACAACGATCCGGATCCGGCAGTTTATCTCACTGCACATATGCCGTGTCTTTGTTCAGTTATGCATATCACGAGAATATATGTTATATCATTTCGAAACAACAGCTATTAAACATGTTAAAGGTAGCTTTATTTTTAATCTATGAACTGCTGAATCATGACTATGATACTGATCCTAACTGTTTTTTCTGACTACGAGTTCAACAGCTGCCACATTCGTCAACTATCCGCACTTTGCCCTTTTCACAACATACTTCCGGTCACGAAATTCGAAAAGGACGAGGCTGAGGAAGTGAGGCTCTGACTCTGAAATGACACTACTTTAGATGTGTTTCATTAAATATTTGGAATAAAAAGTATTATGAAGCACTGAAGCCATTATTTCATTCAATTTCTTGTGTTAAATCGATCGCATATTTTTGCATAATTCAACAAAATGAAAATCGCATCAATTTGCATAATATCCAGAATTTTAAGAAGTCCATCGCATAATTTGAGATTTTTTTTTGCATTAAACTGAGGGGACAGTATAGTCCTGTGAACATCTCAATCTTTTGCCTGTGCGATTATAACATGGGAGAATTTTTTACGCTTCTTACACTTCAGAACGAAGAAATTTTCGTTTTTGATCGTAATATTTAACTTATTTCAACCGTCAAATTCCTCCATTTTTGGTACTTCCGGGCCACATCAGGGACAGTCAAACGGGGAATCCCCTTTTAAATCCAACCACCATCTTGAAAAGTGATGGAATCTCTCTCGATGAAAAAGAAAAAAGTTCGCGTTCTGCCGATATACCCAGACAATCGGCGGTTCCAATATATTAGAAGTTACATTTTGAGTTCTACAAGGCAATGAGGTAGGTATCTTAAGTGTAAGGGGCGTAGATAATTCTCCCAAGTTGTAATCGTACAGGCAAAAGAATGCACTCGATACAAGACTATAGTCCTGGTACGGGATAAGTTATATACATTTTTACGATACAAATCATATGTAAAAAGCTCTCTGTGGATTCGATGGGCTGAGATAAAGGGAGAAAAAGTAGTTTGTTTTCGCCCACTGATTGAACGATCTGAACTGAAGGGAAAAATATTTCATTTTATTCCATTTTCAGATCTTTTGACTTTGAAAAATAACTCTCAATAGATAAATTCACGTTTATAATAAATGCATAATCTTTATTGATATAATTGAGCGAAACTTGGAATGAATAGGATCATTCGTAACATAATTAAATCGCTATTATACATGGAATATATAGAATAAACAGCAATTCTTACCCATTTTTGAGATTTATACTCGTACTCGTGGACACATCCGGGGACTTGCCGGTGAAGTGGACCAATCAAAATCAGGTATTTCAAGGTCAAGGTCGTTGTAAATTTATTTGAAAAAATACAAGATTGAATAATTTCTAGTTAGATTTGGTTAAAAATAGAGTGCATTGTGTCACTATTGCAGTGAAACATATATAAGAGCTGTTCGGACTATATTTGATTATGTTCTCACGGACGTTTGCATCAAATGTTGGGAATAAACAACAAAATATAAGGTAGGTGGACTTCGAACTCTTTTGTGGGTGATAGATCTAATAGAGGTCAACAACAGTGTTCTAGGTTCAAAGTGATCAGCATTTCTTTAGGTTATACATTTAAAAAAAAATTCTCATTCAAAATAAGTTGCAAATACATGTTTTATGGAGGGTCATTACAGATGCATGAAACCCTATTTATGCCCAGTAGAGGCTTTTATAATCTATTGTATTTTGTATATTTGTAGGAGTATCAGTACCAGCATGCAGACCAAGTTTTACGAGGGACAAAGTGTAGAACGCTATATGGATGGAGCCGCATCTGGGAGAACAGAAGAACTGAGTCTTCTGTTAAAAGGTCAGCACAGTTTATGGTAATGCTGGTACAGAAATCAATAATAATGTAGAGCAACAACCTCGTCATAATTTCATGGAAATAATTTATTATTCTGTTAAAACATACAAACAGAAAATCTGTTATAAATTTTTTTTTATAAAATTCAAAAAAGAATCTTAAAAAGTGTTTGCCCTGCTTTTGTCACAATCGCAGCCCCCCCCCCCGCGACTGAAGACCTGATAGTCTGCAACTATCAGCTATAGTGTGTGACTGTCTGATAATAGATATAGATGTATATTAAAATACAGTGTCCATACTTCCAGGTGGAGTTAACATTGACATGAAGAATGAAAAAGGGTGGACTGCTCTTATGTTTGCTGCTAGGAATGGTCAGATTCCTACTATTAAACTTCTTATGGAGAATGGGTGAGGAAGTAAAAATATAAACCATAGGCACTTGGTTGTCAGAGAGATGGCGATATTGGTCTGCTTGATTAATTGTATTTATAATGGAAGATGTAAATATATAGTCAGACTCCTATCCCCATCTTTCTGTTGTCCTCATATGACATTTAGCCAAAATTGTTTTAGGCAGCAAAGGTAAAATTAGAAAATCTCTGCGTGAAACGTTTTGACATAAAACTTAAATAAGTGCATGGCTAGTTAAGGTTAATTTTGCAATTTGACTTTGGATCATTGGTATTGAATTCTACAGGGCATATTTACAGCCCAAAATTTATTTTCTGTGAATGCTTGTTTCTTGATTTTAAATAATTACATGTATTACATGCACCTTTCAGTTGTGATGTCAATCTAATGAATGCAACTGGTCAGACTGCTGTTGACATAGCAACCTTCTGGAATCACAAAGAGGCTGCTGACCTTATTACAAAACAATTGAAGGACTCCAGAGTTGAAGACAATAAACAATTTGTCAATTACTTTGGACACAGTACATTGGACCGTGCTGCTGAAAAACGCAAAAACACTAAATGGTTAAAAAACACAATGGAAAATGAGAACACTACCTTTATATGTTTCCATGGCAACAGTGCGCTTGTTGTACCAAACACAGATACATCATTACCAAAAAGTGTCAAATTTTGTCTTTACCATGTGCAGTATTCAAACATTGCTAAACACCTTAACACTGATCCACTCGTGATCTTCCTGGGTCATGAGTACAACAATGAAGAAAAAGCCTGGTTTGCAGTAGATATATCAAGTATCTCTAAGAGTGTATATACTAGCTGGGACAAAGATCTAGAGCTTCTAGCAGCCTATCCTGGTGGTATGATGCTTAGGAAAGAAGATGCTTCATTGTTGGCGCAAGCCAGGTGAGTTTATAAATACAGATGTGTGTCAGAAGGGTGGGTAGTGCCATATGCATACAACATGTACATAAACTAGGTTGATCATTTAATTCTGAGAAAAACCTCTTAAATTTAAAGTTTACTGCGCCTACTGGGTTTCATTTGGTATCCATTTTTTGGAGGAGAAGAATATTGAAATATGCGTTTAGATACATGTATAATCATATGATAATAAGCAAGGGCAATATTTCAAATGTCAATCAAATATTCTCATTTTATTTTATTATCACACTTTCACTTCATCTGTGAAAATATCAGTACAATATCAATCAATATCAAAATACTAGTATCATAAAAACACAGAAAGGAGTAATATTAATCAGAACATATGGATCGCCCGTTTTATAAATATCATTCATACGACATATGATGACATAAACATAGGATTGTCTCTCTTTCAGAGCACTTTTTGCTTGGCATGAGAGGTATCAGTTCTGTGCCACGTGTGGTAGCCCAACAGTGGTAGAGGAATGTGGTTACAAGAGAAGATGTCAGGATAAAGAATGCAAGAGCCAGAAAGGTGTGTAATTAGTTTAGCTTTAGTGCACAGCATTTGACAGTCAATCTTCTTTTGTGCCACTCTGATTTTGGATAGCTTGCCAAGTTCTTAAACAACAATAGAAAAATAATGCACATAATGCACACCTCTTTGTTACAGTACCAAACTGTTTCAAAATCAAACTTTAAATGATTTATTTTATAATTAAAATCAAACATCAAAAATATTATGTAAAAAGATAATTAAGTGAGTCAGAGACTCTGAAAACCTTGGTTAAAAAATATTCTCCCAACCGTATATTGTATCTTGAAGTGCTTATCATAGTATTGAGAATATGATATCTAGAGATGAAGTTGAAATATCTCTTTTTACTTTAGGTGTTCACAATACAAGCTACCCCAGAGTGGATCCAGTAGTCATAATGCTAGTTGAGTCACAAGATGGCAAAAGTTGTTTACTTGGGAGGCAAAAAAGATTTCCACATGGGATGTGGTCATGTTTGGCTGGCTTTGTAGAGCCAGGGGAAACCATAGAAGATGCCTGCCGGAGGGAAGTCTTCGAGGAAAGTGGCATAAAAGTGGGCTATGTGGAGTACCACTCATGCCAGCCCTGGCCAAATCCTAGCCAGCTCATGATTGGTTGTTTAGGACGAGCCACCTCAAGCAAGATTCAGGTATCAAGTATTCTACAGACAATTGTAAAACAGGTAATTTGAAGCACAAAATTCATGAATTCATGATTTATATGTCTAATAATGAATCATGTGATTTGACTAAAATGTGAACTAAAAAAGATGATGCAAGCAAAATTATATAATATGACTTTTGTGCCATTGGAGAAATCATTCTATATTTTATCACATTTCTGTTTTACATAATTCAAAATGTACTTTATGCCTTAATTATAATGTTTCAATGATACTGTATAAGAATCACTTTAAGGCCATTTTTACACTAACAAAGTAATCTTGTTTTATGAGGTAGTTAATGGTTGAAGACAACACTACAATGCACTGATCATATGATGTCATGTGATTTCATAAAATGGTATCCTGTGATTTAATTGGATAATGTAACATTATTCAACTGTTATTAAATATAATTCTAGGATAACTGTCATAGTGGAGCATTGGCGTCGGAAGGGGGAGGGCATTGGGGGCGACCCCCCTTTTCCCAGATTTTTTTAGATTTGAAACCAAGCCTAGGATTGAAAGCTAAATTTTCTGGGGGCATGCCCCTGATCCCCCTAGATTGCAGAAGCTTGCGGCGCGCTACACGCACGACCCATCCACATCCAAAAGTCGCCCCTCCCCTCGGCAAATCCTTCTGACGCCCTTGTGGAGTGATATCACCTTATGTAAGATGTAATTAATATTGATATCATGTGATTCCAGGTGGATTATGAAGAGTTAGAAGATGCCCAATGGTTCTCCAGGGAAACAATACTACAGATGTTGGCACGGCAACACAAAGAGAAGCTGTTTGTTCCTCCAGAACAAGCAATTGCACACACTCTCATAAAACATTGGGTAAAAATGACTAATGCTAATCTATGATCCTTGATGATCAAAGTGGTCGTAATATGGAATTCTTATTCCTTGTCCTACTAGTCAGATACGTTCACTGAGGTCACATTAGTTAGCACATTGGACATAGCAGATTGTAGTCATCAAATAAAATGCTTGGTTACATACATTTCTGAAACATTGAAAATCCTACCTGTAAATCCATTGTTGAAACAATCAAATAAGGCATCATGGAAGGAGAACAATATAGTTTGGATTTCACAAATGCTGGTAATGTTTCCCAGATCATTATTCATTTGATATTGAATCAAAATGAAGACTTGGAACAGCTAGGTGTGACCCCTGTGAAATTGTCTTTTGACACGGTAACTTGCTCCAAACAACTACATTTTGATAATCATACACTCTGTACAGTATAGTTAGTACTTTACCTAAAGCGCACAATGCAACACAACATTGCATAGTATCCAAATTATACAATTTAATATACTGTTATTTCTGTAATTAATATTATATTTTATAAATTCTCTTAATGAAGACCATAAATTAAGTGCAGTATTAATGTGTTAAATGTACTACATGTTATATGAATACTAGTACATATATAGTTTTACCAGATGAAAAATACTGATTAAATAAATACAACAATGATAATATCATATCTTTTGTTATATTTCCCAATGATTTTCCCAATGTAGTTATTTTATGTCCATTTTGCCATATCATCATTCTGAACTAAAATATATTTCTGAATCATCTGGAAGTTATCAAATTGTAAACAAGACAGTGGTAGTCCATTGGAGGCTAATCCATTGGATTGCAAATATCTGACAATGTGGCATGTCTCCCTGAAGATATTTTGCACATGAAATGAACCGAACAGTAGGAAAAAATGTCGCAAATTGTAATTTACGAACCAGATATTAAACATGCAAAATATCACAACCTGCCATTTGTTACAGATGCTGAATACTGAGCACAAATGTCTGAACACCAAAATGTCCACTAAAAGTTGGAAACTAACACAGTATGTCCACACTTCTACTGGTGACAAAAACTATCTATGCTAGTCACAAAAATAATGGTATTAATTCTTTAACAATATGTCACCACGTGGAGGCGACATAACAAAATAAAAACAAAGTAATTTATGGAATTCTAAAAAAGCTATTTATTGCTAAATAAACTCACTTGGTACGGAATGTTCTGTTGGATATCACAACCATATTATAATTTTCAGAACTTGATATGTTAATGTTAGTTTCATATAATAAGACTCACATATATCTAAGTCACATACATTATTAGCAATACGTACATACAATTGAGGTACTAACAATCAGAATTTACCTTTTTATTTTTTATATATTGGCAAGATTAGCTTATGGGAACCAATTTTCGTAAAATACATGAATGTCCAATAAAAACTTTAGAGTTAAAATATTCTTCCTGACAATTGTTATTCGGTCTTGGTATGGGCTCTACATATATATATATGTACAGGATAATACCTTACTTAAGCAATCCAAGGACGTACAACATGCACACCTAGCCCCATAACCCATTCACAGGGTTCTCACAAGAATTATTTCCAACAAGCTTTCGTTCTGATTAAATTACATCTTCTAATTGCACTGATCCAAAAGATCAACAAGGCATTAACATACAAAATGTCACCACCTGCCATTTGTTTCAGAAGTCAAGCTCTGAATACCAACTGCTGAACTCTGTAATAAAAATTGGAGACTATAACAATATGTCATTGTCAGCACTTATGGTGGTGACATAAAATAACCTATTCCCATTTTGACAGAATCTTTGGAATGTGTTCTTGGGGCCTATTTTCAAAGAGTGAATTTTTCAAACATTTTATACTACAAACATTCTGAATGATCTCATTAAAATAAAACTGACACTAATAAGTTATAGTCTTAAACATGTATTGAGAACCCTTCCTACTGAATATATAAGCATTATATAATATTACATTAAATATACAAGAATACTGTACAGTATAAATATTTACAATTTGGTTTATAAAATATTAGATTGTTCCCGTGGATTTAATCCTTTAAATAATGAATACTTAATGCATGGTAAGGAGGTATGCAAGATCTTGAGGATTTTCACATATAACATCTTTAAAACGTTCATAAATGGCCATAAAAAGGAATGATCTGACATATTTACAATTTCAACCTGATACGTAAAAGTTATGATATATGGCACCACTATATCATCATATATTATAATATACAAGATTGTTACCACATCAAAATTCTAAAATTAAACTCAGGCTCCTACAATATCCATGTTTAGTTTTGTCTTTGATAGGGGATTAGTAACACAATGCTTTGAAAATGTGTAGAACTTGTGGGAGTGGAATGCCCTAGGGACCACATAAAAGTGTTCCACCTGTGAGGTGCTCCACTTACAGAGGTTCATTAACATAGAGTCATCAGGCCGCGTTCCACCTGTGAGGTGTTCCACTTACAGAGGTTCATTAACATAGAGTCATCAAGCCATGTTCCACTTAAACAGTTTCTACTCTACATGTAACAGCTCAGAATATTTTCAAAATAATACAAAATTCAATTTCTCCCCTCTGATACCTGAATTCTGTACTGAACTGTGAAGGTCAATGAAAGTGTAGATTTGTATATAGATGTAGGAGCCTTTTTAACATACATGACATCACATATCAAAATATCCAGAAATGACTTCTAGAATCAATGGTGGATTGTATGAAACTAAAATATGTTTCAAACTATGGAATGCCTCTTCTAAAATATATATAAGATTAATTGTCAAAAGCTAAAAGGAATTTATACACATTGATATTACAATGATTAGCGAATTATCTTATACATTCATAAATACTTTATACAGTTAATACAATTATAATTAATTACTATGAATTGTTAAGGAAATTATGTCATAGTCTTATCCCATAGTTTAAACATTTTATAGAGAATCATCAAACTAGAAAAATTAGTATATAACTCCCCCAAATGCAATCCATAATAAAATCTGTTTAATCAATGATGGAAAAACTAAATGAAAATCACCCTGTAGATGATTAGATATAGTGATTGCTACTACAGTATATGTACATGTAATATAAAATATGATCTATACAGTATATAAAAGTATTACACATCTCAAGCGAAGCATTTATTGGAGGTCAATGGGAAAGTAAGCGGGCTATATCCACCGATATTGCCTGCTTACGTCAATATTGCCCACTTTCTCTAATAACCATGACAATATCATGACATCCGTCATGTTTCATTTCTATCAAATTCTACTCGCACACAGAAGTGTGACACCATTCATACAAAGTAGAAATGAGAATAAAGGAATGTAATATATCAGTTATGTCACTATGCAGTGAAATATGCCTTCGTTCTTGCCCAAATATGGAGCCTCCCTTATGTCATATATCTTCCAAACTCAGGAATATTTCATGTCATAGTGACATTAACTTCTAATTATGCGCCCGGAATGTCCACCCATGCTACTACTTAAAAAAAGTACCTGATATGAATTCTAATATAAATATAACGGCAAAACTCTAAAGAAGAGTGAAGAATAAGAATGTATGTTTTTTCGAAATGTACTTTCAACTCATCTCTGCAATTCATCCCTCTTCCTACCTTTAATGAGCAAAATCCTTCAATTTTTATGAACGAGTGCTGTAGCATCTTTTTTAAATCCCCTTGTTTCAAGACCCTTCAATAATATAGTAATCTTGGAAGAACAATATGTGCCATGTGTTCTACAATCAAAGACAGAATTTTCATTGTAATCTTGTGCATAATGTGATATTGACCCTACACATGTTCCTGTATTCTTCCAAATAATGAGATAAATATTATTTGAATTTGCATCCCACAACCTTTGCTATATCTGTATATCCCACTTATATTTTGTACTTCTGAGATTGCCAATGTACATGGGAAACTCACTGTTTCATGAAGTCATTACTTTATGATATAACATGGGATTAGAAATCCCAATATTCCGTTATTCAATGAAATAAGGGAATTAATTCAATTATGAGCCATTACATACCCTAAAATAAAGGATAACTAATCTCATAACAGGCATGGAACCCATTGGCACATTTTACTCCAAGGAAAATATTGGGAGTCCAAGAATATGCATATCTTAGAAATTTTCACTCTAAAACTGTATCCATAATTAGCAGGGATCTGTAGACACATTGAGCACTTTCTACTCAAACCCTGAATTGGGTCAAAGTGAGTACTCTTATATTTCAATTCCTCCACTAACTTGGCCTCCATATGATGGATCATAGTTATTAGCAGGGGTCTGAGGACTCCTTGGACCATTCCTGTCTAAACCCTGATCTAAGCTCTGGTCTAAATCTGGCTCTACTGCCCGCATCATGTCTATGTAGATATTGCTGTTCTGTAAGAGGTCCTCTATTGAGAGGCATAGTTCATTGAAGCCTGGTCTCTGATCAGGTCTTGTACTCCAACAATGGTACATAACATTATAACTGAAATAAAATAACATGTTATCAGCCAATTTGTAAAAATTAAAAGTAAGTAACACCTGGTAAAAAAGTACTGGGTGAAAAGGGCAAACTAAAAAAACACATGGAATAAGTGTATCCAATCATTATCTACTACAATATATTAATATGTCATAAACTAACAACTGTGTGACACATTATCGAGTCACCCTGTACAAAGGTTTCTGCTGGATGTTTCATAATGCTCCCTCTCATGCTAGTCCAAACCACATGTTGCATGAAGCAAGTTATGAACACCTTATTCACCATCAACACAAGCAGTATAAGAGTAAACTTACACTTCTCTCCTGCAATGACGTGGTTTCTCCAGCCTATAGCCACTTTCTATCAAGTTAATCACCTCAGAGTCGGGCATATTACTGAATGGTATGGCACCTAAACACAACAAACCCAGTGTTCATAAAAATGTGAATGCAAAGCTGTATAATGAAATCCTAAACAAAAAGCTGTAAATAGTATATTACATGTATGTCATGTAGAAATGTCTGAGGGTTTTGCCACAAAAATCAATTTTTTTAGAAAAGGAGCATGAAAATCAACATTTCTTTGTCATCTTCTTGTTCACAGAACATAAGGCTATTTCAAGTATTAGTGGAGCCAGATGGGCACTTATTAGAGTTATCATTAAAAGTCAACATTTATAATTATGGGTATTTATCAAATTCCATGACAAAATATGTTTATTTGTGTCAGCTAGCAGCTATTCAGAATTTATTTAAAAAATCAAAAATGTTTAGTGTTTATTAAGTACCTAGATTGACAATCTCCCACAATGTGACACCATATGACCATACATCACTATGGGCTGTATAAATGTCATCAAACAATGCCTCTGGAGCCATCCACCTGATGGGGAGGGGGCCCTGTAACATGGATGAATACATTAAATCAATGGCTGACATACTGTCAGTACGCAATGGTGCATTTTTGTTGAAGCGTGTGATTGATATTAATACTTCAGAACTAAATCACAAAAGCCGAGCATTTGAAACACTTGTGATTTTCAACAGTCTACTCAAATTCTGAATAAAACGTTCTTTATTATTTCAAAACTCTATATTTTTACAAGATCCAAAAGAAATAAAATTAAAACTTTTGACTCTTACCCTAGATTCTCGTTTGTACATATGATACTCCATGATATCTTTTGAGTAACCATAATCGGTAATCTTACATGTAAGATTGTCACCTAGCAGAACACTACGACATGTTAGACCCCTGTGTAACATCTGAAACAGGACACAATAAAAATATGGATGCAAAATAAAAATTCAGAAATTTAAAAGACAGCTTGGAAGCAATTCCTCATGCAAATATAGCTAAAGCTTCTTCCCAATATCAGTTGTGTGAAAATTATTGGTTAATAAATTGAAAAATTGTTTCTTTAAAGGTGAATGTTTTATAAAAATATTAAAACAAAAATAATATTATCTCCATTATGCCCATTATTTTAAGATTAATGATGGTCCATAGTTCAGCAATTAGTAGGAAATGTATACCAAAAGTAAAAAAAGGCCCTGGCATCCCCTTCACCGGGAGGATAATTACACCTAATTGATCTTCATTAGATATTTCCAAAATGTTCTTGTAAAAATCATAACTTAACAAAAAGAATCATCCTACATACTTGCCCTCTGCTGGAAATGATCCAAGTTTAAGAATGACATAAAAGTTTTAGTAAATGTTTTTGGGTAACGGTACCTTTAATGATGATATGTGTGCCATGCCTTTAGCTATTTGCCAGGCAAAGGAAAGCAGATCTTGAGCTGTAAGGGTGGTAGGGTTGCTACGTAGGTATGACTGCAGATTACCAAATGTTCCAAGTTCCATCACAACAAGAAGTGGGTCTGCAAACAAATCATAATGAAACATCTAATTTAATTCATGACTAGAAAATATTACTAAAGCATATATTTCATTCTTTTTAATTGGTCAGCTATTCTTTCAGAATGTTTGAAGATAACTACAATAGCATTCATTGTTTAATCATTCTAATTAAAATGTTATTCTTGTCCATGATTTTCTAAGAAAATGTATATAGTTGATTTGTACATTGGCCATTATTTTGTTCCAAGCATGGTCTATTAATTCAGGTATATACATACTTATCCGGTAGTGTACAATGGCCTATATATATCAGACTCACCTGTTTGTGTACAATGGCCCACAAGTGCCAGAACATTTCTGTGTGGAGGAACAACTTTCATTGCTGCTAATTCTGCCTCTAAGAACTTGCGGTCCATCTTGACATGACCCTCTGCAAGACAATAACAACAATTATTATCCTCGCCACTGACAATTCTCATAATTTCATCTGAGATAACATTTTATCCTACACTTAGTGTACTAATAGGATATTGTGACGATATACTCCGCTTGTTGATTTCCCACCAAATTGACTCTATTTGGCATGAAATTCATTTTGCAATGATATTATACATTTAGTACACTCCTTGTAAGTGTAGGATAATAAGAACATCCTTTGATTTTTTCAGAATATCACTTTAATCTACTCGGTGATATTGATATATGCACTCGTTCGCTTTGCTCTCTCGTGCAGATATCAATATCACCTGGTAGATAAAAATGATATTCCTCAAAATCATAGAACTCCCTATAAATCTCCATGAAAGTGTCAGCCTGCAAATAAGACATATACCTCGTTCTTTGTACATAAACTACACTGAAGGACTTGGCAAATTGCTTATGGTTTTTCTTGCTTCTAGTACGACTTAGTATTAATAATATTTATTCGTTGATCTTGAGATAATAGAATAATAACTTTTATTTTTTTATACAAATATAGAGATTTAAACTAACTATTAATGTATATTATACTTTTACCTTTAAGAAGTTTAGATGCAACATCTTTTGGTGAAGAATGTTGTTCATGAACCACACATCTCCACACTTGACTAAAGGCACCTTCTCCTATGGGTTCGATAAATTCAACTTGCTCTTGAGTGAGTTCCCATTGCTTTGGTAGGCTACTGTACATTGCATTATCCTGAAAGATATACATGAGAATAAATACTAATTCAAAGCATGGAGTGAGTTCCCAATTTGATTTGGCAAGATATATACTCAAAACTGTTTTAAGAGATAATTACTAATACATCCTAAATGAAGCTGTGTTAATTTATTTTGTTGCCTGTATTATTATGGGGTATTTAACCTCTTGACTACCCAGACTGATGAGATTTCTCGTCACCTAAGAAATGACCTTGAAATTCAGAGGGACGAGATAATCTGTCACTAAACTGCCAAAAGAGCTGGCAAAAATTCTCTGGTTTCAAACTGATTTTATAGTCTAGGATTCAATAGGCTAATTTATAATGACACAATGTGTATCTCTTGAGTCTATCAAAAACATACAGAATGAGAGGTTTAAATATAATTCAATTTAGTCGAGGACACATCGATTAAAACTGGAAAACAAACATTAAATAAAGTTTCAAGATTGATAACACTTACTGGAGTTTTAGGTCCCAGCTTTTCATATGTATTCCCATTTGGTGTCCTTGGAGTGGAGGGCGCTCTGTTGTCACGTCGACCACGGGGAGGTGGCTGAGGTTGCTCTTCCTTTTGAAACGCTGCATTATCATAACTCCTCTCATTTTGGGGAAGTTTAGTTGTTCCTATATCATCAAAGATATCAGTGTCTTCTTGAGGAACACGCAACTCAACGATTCCTTCATCTTTACCATCGGGACCAATGTCGCCATTTTGTCTCCTGTTAATTGGGGTGCGGTCTCCACGTCGCCCACGTAAACTGGTTCTGATACCAGTACTAAGTCTCCTAAAGCTAGCACGAAAATTGCGAGTACGCCCTGAAAATTGTGGGAAATGTTCATTAAACATACATACTTAAAGTAAGAAAATTAATGATTATGAATCAAGTATTAAAAATTAATGCAAAATCATCTATCTAAGACAAAAAGTCATATTTCTCATTGACAAACATTTGCAAGTTCACTTACTCATAGAATATTGGGTCACCCTGTCCTTAAAGTTGTTCAATTTCTCTCGCTTGTACTTCCATAGTAGGAAAAATATCAATGCCACTAGTAATATGAGGAATACAGCAATACCAGCAATTATAGCACCAACATTGACAGCTGTAACAGATATAAACAAATATGGTATTAGCACCACATGTCTGTCATGGTCATTGCACGAGAGACCATTGAATATTTCTCAGAATACCTGCATCATTCCCCTTAGGAGAACAAATTGCAATTCCCATAATTCAATTTATACAGACTAGATGTGGATGTTTATTGTTTAATTGAAATATGCATACATTATCTCATTATTCTTTCAGTGCATGCATTTGACTGATTCAACCAGGTTTAATGTTTTTTCTTTGAAGCAGGACGGAATGTAGTTCAATATTAAATATATACATACCAGAGGGAGGTGGAGGAGGTAGTTTGACAACAAAGTCAATTGTTCGTGATTTAGTTCCAAATGTGTTCCTAGCAGCCAATGTGTATTTGTTGTTCCCACCCATCTCACTGGTGATTTCTAAGAACAAAACATTTACAGACCATGTAATCGGAGAAACAGTTTTTAAATGAAATACTCGTTATTTTAATTTGTTGGGTTAGACATGCAACATATACTGTTACATACATGTAATTTACAACTAAAACTATACAACCAAAATGTTGTTCAAATTGATTCATATGGCAAATGCTTTATGAGTGACTCAATTTACAATGCAACAAAAATATCAATATCAATCAATTTAACTGAACTTACTGAGCATTTTCCCATTAATGGTCATTTAACTGAACTTTCTGAGCGTTTTCCCATTAATGGTCATTTAACTGAACTTTCTGAGCGTTTTCCCATTAATGGTCATTTAACTGAACTTACTGAGCATTTTCCCATTAATGGTCATTTAACTGAACTTTCTGAGCGTTTTCCCATTAATGGTCATTTAACTGAACTTTCTGAGCGTTTTCCCATTAATGGTCATTTAACTGAACTTACTGAGCATTTTCCCATTAATGGTCATTTAACTGAACTTTCTGAGCGTTTTCCCATTAATGGTCATTTAACTGAACTTACTGAGCGTTTTTCCATTAATGGTTGTCAAAGGATCTCCACCTGACACCTTTGTCCAAATGAATGATGGTGCAGGATTCCCCTCTGCTGAACATGTAATCTCATCATCAGGATCAAATTGTGTCACTGATGGGTTGTCATCAATTGGGTAGATTATGATATTCCTTACAGAATCTGTATAAGAGAAAAATTTATGGCACATTTAAATATCATTACAATTCCTACGTAGAATTGTTGGTGTATCAAAAAACATTGGGTTCAATATGAACATTTAACAGGTAACACTGAGTTCAACCATGTCGTCATCTTTCCAACAAATCTGGTCAAAAACAAACTTTAATCTAAATCTAAACAGGGTGTTTTTACATGGCATGATTTAATATTCAAATTTTTAAATAGTGCAGATACTGATTGCTCTACTGCTGGGAATCTTCTAAGTTGTCTTAAGCCTCAGTCACATTTGCTCTTCAGCCGTGCTTCACAAAATCAATATAGAAAACAGAGGTTTCACAAGAATTTCTCACAACAAACAAATGAAAACAACAGGCAAAATTAATGGAAATCATGAATTTAACATGGAAAAGTTGAAAAGTCCCTCAAAACAACAGGCAATTTTGTGAAAATAACCGGTGAAAATCGCCTGTTGCCTGCTGCTAATGAAACCTCTGGAAAATCAACATTGTACTGTTTATCCCTTTATTTTGTGCTGCATAATATGCTCTCGATTTTGGGTAGCTACGGCAACCGTACGGTTGCCACAGACCAAATGTGACTGAGGCATTACTTACATTTAACACCCAATGGGAGTGTTCTGCACTCATCTGTGAAGCTTGGGACATTTGAGACATCAAGTTTACAAGTCCACACCCTTCTGTCATATTCTACTCCAGCAGGAAAGCTGGAACAAACAGCAAAAAATATAAAACTTACCCTTTGCATTCCTTCGACTTCACTTCTTAAAAGAGAGCTTCGTCTTCAGTTTAACTAGACTCTGCACGCAGGGTATGTAAAACTTGAAGCATACAAAATTTTGAAATATGTTTTTCAAAAATTAGCTTGCCTGACTTAAACAGTTGTTTTAGTTTGATATTTAAAAAAACCTTTGCTGGACTTTAGTTTTAGAACTTTTTCCCAAAGATTTCAAAACAAAAATGGAGATGTTCTAATCATCAAATAATACAATTGACAATAAAAACACATTATTTTCTCAAAACCTTTATCTAGATTGATTGAGCTTATTATAATTTCAACCATTGGATTACATTCTGCATCCAAATCAACTTTCTTATTGTAACTTTACAATGACATCAAAAAATGTAAAATAAAAATCTTTACAGTTAATTAGTAAACCTGAAATATGTGGAATGGTAAAATCTTTTTCTCTAATCACCACAGCAATGTAGTGTAAAGTTTGGAAAACTCACCTTGTACTTTGTCGAACAAGATTAGATTCTTCACTGGGTGTGCTTGGCAGGATGTTAGAATCGTTCCAGTACCATGTTAGCGATGGTTTCAATGTCCCCCAAAACTGTGAGTCACACGTCAAAGATATAGTTCCCCCTTCATTTACTTCAATTGGTTTTACAACACAAAGGGGTGCTCCTGAAATAAAATGTATGAAGGTAAATAAGAAAAATATAGTTTGATATGGGGAATGAATCGAACCTTATATCCAAATTTATCAAAAATTAATGCATAAATTGCATCCTGGAATAATTTAAGGAAATTGTGATTTTTTGAAAACAGATATGATAGGAAGATGCTTGACTTTAAATTGTGGATCTTTTGAAAATTGGCAAATCAACAAATAAAAGCATGTACCAATTTAGAGCAATTTTAAGTATGTATCCATAACTTGGTTGGACTGAGTCTTAAGTCTTAAAGATTTCTTTCATTTTTTGACCATTGTCTCCCTTCAAACTCCTGAATATCCAACATGATGAGAATCTTCACCCAAATCATTGACAATATTCATCCAATTACAACAATGTTTCAAAATGTGGGTAATGAGACTATCTTTAGTACTTTTCCCAAGCTTAAATCACATCTCATATTATCAAAAGGTAGTAAAATGGCAAAATTGGCAAAAATGATAAATATTCTGATATGAAAGGCTAATTGACTTACTGATGACAGATATGTGGGCAAAATGGAAGTCTGTCTCACTGACCATCTTGCATCCATATTTCCCGACATCCTGATCAAGAACATTTTTGATCACAAGGCTGTATCTGCCCTCGATACTGTATCTAGAAATCAGAATATTCAAATAAATAGTAATAAGCAACAAAAAAAAAATTACAATGATTGAAAGTCAAGGGTGGATTGCCTTTTTTCACATCAGCCCTTGACGCAGAATTTCATTCTGTGTTTTCATTAACTTCATTTACTTATGCTTGTTGTTTTCACTATCATATTAATAACTACTGTTATTGAATACCTGAGTTTGTATATGTGAGATTCCTCTATTTGATTATGATTTTCTCTGGTAGCCAGAAATATTCTCGTCCCATCTACTGCACTAGAGTTAGTGAAATACTCCCGCCTGAAATTACAAATCATATGGTCAAACATGAGAGATATGATCATGTTTTCTCATATGATCAATATCAAAACAGATGGAATTCATGGGTTGATATCTATAGACAATTGGATTATAGAAGGTAGGGGTCAAAGTTTGTGTTATTTGGATGGGACTTATCCTTCAGGAGAAATGGATTCATCAATAACTAGCAAGCATTTCTTTTATAAATTAACACAATATTTTGATAATACAAGTGATTAGACAGTTCCTATGCAATATTCTAGAGATGTCACGGAACAAAAAAAATCAGAACATTTTGCTTCGAAACGGAACAATTTTGGAATGGTTCGGAACAGAGTGACTGCATGTATTAGATTAAAATAATTTGATCATCTAGGTCTAATTGGTAGCGAAAAGCTCTTCAAAACTCTTCAAAGAGAAGGAGTAAAAAGAATGAACCTCTTTTGATACAAAATATTGAAAGAAAAATACTGTTTTGTGGAGATTCAAGGGCCAGAAGTTGTGAAAGGGTAAAATGTTCTTGTTCCGGAACCGAAATTCTTAATTTTTGTTCCATGTTCCGTTCCGAGGGCATAATTCCATGGATCGGAACAAAATTGGGTATCCGTGATACCTCTACAATATTCCATTCTCAAATATATGAAAGATGAAAAGGGAGACAACTAACCATTCTACTCTCTGTGTACCATTGACCTCACAGTCCAGTTTAGTATCTCCCTGGTATTTGACAGCTGTATCCTGTGGGGCCTTCAGCAATGTGCCAGTGAACAGTTCTACAATGACATACATCAAGGTCATATACATAATCATTGTCATACCTGTTGTTCTTGTCATTATCATGACCATTTAAGTCATATATAACCACTACAAGTCTATCATCTTGAGGAGGTTTTCCATTGTTTCTCAGTTGAGAGTATTCTCATAATCTATCTATGATTATTTAATAGAAAATGATTAGGTTGACAAATATTAGGATACTCCTTGCTCTAAACCAATCAAACTACTACAATGATGAGAATGTGACCGAGAATAATATAGAGTAGCAAATCGACCCTTCATAACCAGTTATTCGCTACCTTTGCTTATCCTTTTTAAATTCTTTTGCACTCAATTTGCTAGTTAGGTTCTCAAATGCCAGAGTATACAAAAACTTGTATACAGTGAACACCTATGGAGGCACAAAAAGTGTTCACTGTAGGTAGGTGTTCACTACAGAGAAGGGCTTTACAGGAGTCGATGTAAAATCGTCTTGAAGTCATGGTGTTCACTAAACACAGGTGTTCACTAAAGACAGGTGTTCACTAAGACAGGTTTTACTGTACTTTGATTGTTGAGTACATACATTTATTGGACATAATACAGTACAAATTTCAAGAGTGTACAATCTTAGTTCTTACCATCCCCAGACCAGTATGTGAGGCTGAATCCAGTCTGATTGGACTGTATGTTATTAGAGACAAATCTGATGCGCATGTATCTTCCAGTGGTAGACACTTTTGTGTTAACAGGTGTTTTGCCACACCAGTTGACTATAACTGGATCATCAGCATTATTACCTAGAAATAAAAACAGAACATCTACAATGTTAGGAATATTTTATCAGTGATGTGTCTAATATATTTCAATTTGAATAAATCAGACTATAAATTTTCAGTCCCTTTATATCAAGTCTTGAATAAACTTATAAAAGTAATGTACACTTCTTATTTCAGTGTAATTAATAATTACATCTAAGGGGAGGGGGGGTAAAGTTCATTACATTTTGTTAGCTTTCCTTGATTTTCAGAAGAAAAAAATTCCATTGAAAAATGATATTTAGATACATTTTTGGGTCAAATGAATGGGTTTCGGTCTGAAATTATATTTTTCTGATTGATAAAAAATGATCTAGTCCTCCTTATTCAATTAATCACAGGATTTTTCTTTTAACTTTTGAATTACCATCTCTTATCTCTATGAAATCTGTGTCTCTGCAATTGTCTGATGATTCCATATCTATGAAGGTCAGCAGGACTATTACAGTGTCTGTCATAAGAGTAGCCCGTAATATCCATTCTTGTGTTAGATTTCTGAAAGAACATATGCACAATGAGTATGATAAAAATTATGTTGAATAATTCTACCCAAGATATTTACTTAGTGGTTGGTGCTTATAATTCTCACTTTTACAATATTAACCTGACCAAAGTTGGTCCAAACCAATTAATTTGGCATTGTTTTTTTTCTATAAGAGGGTTACATTAGCTTAATTGTTACAATATGTATATCATAATATGTAGATGATAAATGCCAATGTCAGGATAGAATTAATCAGATTAATATTAATCTGAATTAATGAAAATAATTAAGTACTGGTATGAAAATAAAGCAGTAGAAATCTGCTACCTGTAACTTTTGACTTACGCTGGATATATATTTGGGTAGTTTTGACTGGCTAATGTTCTATTTATAGTTTTGCTGGCCTCTAACACTGGAATCGGAATTGGTGGTGTCTGGCAAACTGTCACTGAAAAAGAACAGCATATTTTAAGGATTATACTATATCTCTGCAATTTGAGACAACATTTTTTGGATCGAGAGAATGTTTGCATATACAGTGGATTTTCTGAAGTGAGGATTTCCCATGTTAAAAATAAGAGAAGGCCATGCATCAGTGGATGAGAGTATACCAAATGTAAAATACTAAATACAAATTTTAGGTGACATGACTCAAGACAATATTGAAATCATATGGGCTTTCAAACCACTATGGCTTGGTTAATGGTGATGGAAAATCGACTAGTCATTTATTTATGGTCCTGTACTGTAGGCTGTTGTTTAGAATCTATTGGGATACGTAATATGTGTGTGGTTAGGGCCTTATTTAGACTTATTTTATTTAGAATTTATCTAGATGACAGAGATCATTTCTACACATTTGAAACCAATTTTTGTGTAAATTCTGAAACTTGTTCAGATAAGAGCAATTTTATAGTGAAAGATTTTGTGACTGATTTTCTTGTCACTTTAAGTTTCAAGGTCATTTCTGAGGTGACAAGAAATCTTGTCACTCGATCTAGAGGTTAAAAATGAGTGGAATCCATGGATCAAAAGGTCACGAAGGTAATTCATTTCAGACAAAAATATTGGTATTTTAAAGAAAATAATATGCATCTTTATCATGATTCAGGGGTTTCATTGGTGGCAGGCGATTTTCACCGGTTGTTGACAAAATCACCTGTTGTTTTTAGGGAGTTTCCAACTTTTCCACGTTAAGTCTATGATTTCCATTAATTTTGTCTGACCCTAAATGATATAGGAAAAAATAATTCATATCCCAATCTTGCTATTCTGGCCAGATAATACAGCACATGTCAGACCATCAAAAAATTAGTTTTCTAGAAGTGGAGCACCTTATTTCGCGGACCAATCAGATTGTGCAATGCAAACGAGACGCATTTGAATAGCCATGAAGATATGAAAGGGGAAATTCACCTTCATAACCTGGCAACTATAATCAGCTAGAGGTAGGACTTCCCACGGTGATGGAATCCGATGAAATATAACAAATGGTCATTGAAGTTGATACATGTATGAAGAAAAGAGGGTAAAAACCAGGCCCATGTAAAAACTAAACAACTCAGGACTGTTGAAGAAAAATCTGGGTTCAAAATTTTTTGATTCGATGATAAATAAACAAGACAAAAAGGTGTAAAGGTTGAAATCTGGTAAACTGTATTCAAAATATTCAAAAAATTGAAAATTAATTTCTTACCTGTGAAAAAAGTTGAGATCACTACTAAAAATAAGGTCCAAGACGCCATAGTTTTAGTTCTTGGTGTAGAAAACATTATGGAATACCGTTCCACTTGATAAAATGAGTCATTTTTCCGTCAGAATATTTACAATAGACGTAGGAAGTACTTTTTATCGCACCTTGTTGACCTAATTATGATATTTGCTGCGCGATTACACCAGGTAAGTTTTAAGTGACATCTATCAATCGGGTAAAACTATAAAAACACACTGATCAACCATTGCCCGTACAAAAACATCATGTGGAGATATTTGATAAAAGTCACGTTAAGCTCATTATATAAATGAACTTCTCCTACAAGCTGAATAACCGGGCTGAATAACAACTCGTAAAGATCCCCGGGGTTCCAATGAGTTATTTTCGTTCGGTACAATAAATCAATGTACCGGAAGTCTGCATATTAGGTATGATGCCTTTTCGATTTCTAATATATTTTCATAAATTACTACCTCATTGATGCTCCAATCATTAATGTGCGCTATTACTTTTGAATTTGAGTGTGTAGAGAATGTATATGATATTTATATATACTGAAGAATAATTGAGAAGAGGTAAAATAGCGTTCTTTGAAATGCATCATTCTTTGGATTTTCTTTGCAATTATTGCAAATTTATCACAGTCTATATGCAGTTAGTTAGTATTTGCACCCTATGCAGACAGAGCCTGTGGGAAATATTGGGTGCGGAGCAAATGAGCGGAGGGTGCGGAGCTAACGGTCATTTTTGAATTTAAATTTGGGATATTTCTGAAACTAAGCCGTTTTGGGACTTCAAATATACCAAGATATGTGTATTTGACACCAAATATCAATACAATTGTGAAAATTGTAGCGCAATTCATTCTATAGCGACGCAGTGTGCCTTAAACCTTTCCCAGACCTATATATTTTGAAATTATCCTTTTAATACTGAGTCCCCAGCATTCATAAAAAATGGTGTTCAAGGTACACTATCTATACAAATTATTTTTGCATCTTGGAAGCCAAGCAGTATCTGTGTGATTTTATAAAAATTCGGAAATTTTTTCAGATATGAGCCCCCTCTAAATATTGGGTGCGGAGGAGCTCCATAAACGTACCTTTGCTCCCAATATTTAGAGGGGGCTCATATCTGAAGAACATTTCCGAATTTTTATAAAATCACACAGATACAAGATGCAAAAATAATTTGCATGGGTAGTGTATCTTGAACACCATTTTTTATGAATGCTGGGGACGCAGTATTAAAAGGATAGTCTCAAAATATATAGGTCTGGGAAATGTTTAAGGCATACTGCGTTGCTATAAAATGAATTGCACTACTATTTTCACAATTTTATTGATATTTGGTGTCAAATATACATATCTTGGTATATTTGAAGTCCCAAAATGACCGTTAGTGTTTTGGAATTTTTGGTGAGGTAATAAGACCAAAACTCGCAATTTGTCACCTTATGTCGATCGATAATGGCAAAAGAAAATCCTCTAATTTTTGTCTTATCTCCAACAGTCTTCGTCTCCAACATTTTTATTAAACCAGAAATTTGTTCTCTTTAACGTCTGTACATAGACTATTTGAGATTTTAACAATTGGTCAGTTCTTCTGGTTGATGAATTTTGCCGTATGCATACATGTTAATAAAATTGGAATAAGGAAGAAATTCGCCCTGGTAGCTCAGAAAAGGTAAAATTTATCCATTTTTCTCTTCATAGTCCTTGTTGTTGCCACTTTAAATCCAAACTTGAAGAGAATAATCATAAAACAACAGCGAACATTCTGAGATTAATTTCAGTGGCAAATGAGGCCTGTTTATAAAATCAAATGTGCAAGTACCAATACCCGTCTTCGTGAAACCCCCCCTGCGCTCTGTTATATTCATTAGCCATGAAACTTCTATCTATCAAGTCTACTCTCAAAATTTTGAGTCAAATGCTTCATACAAAATCAGCATTCATTGATTGTATTTTAGAAAGTATCATGGGCACTCTTTATGATCCAAGAGCTCCCTCTGTCAGTTCATCACTTGTTTAAATAACAAAAATTGTCTTATTATTGCAAAAAATATCACTTTCATTAATCTACATTTGAAAAGTTAAAGAATAAAAGATTATAAAATTATTGTTTTTTGTCACTAGGAATCAGTTTAGGATTGTTGACCAGATATTCTAAAGTTCAAGATACAAAAAAGTAAGCACCTGGATTCCTATACCATTTGAATGTACTATTTTCACCTAAAATCTCTTGTTAATTTCCTATAATTCTTCCAGCCTAAACAATGACATTTAACCTCTGTATTGTGCATATATCAATCAATACTTGTCAATTATTTCCATTACGGTATCTAATCGGCGAGTGGGAGCAGGGTCAAATATGGAACTTTAATTAAGATTGACTGCAACCGCTCAAAACATGTTGTACTTTCATAATATTGATATGTAGATTCCAAATATGACAATGAAAAGTTTTGAAAAATGGCCCGTTACCATGGAAACGGATACAAAGTGCCACGCCCACTTTTCATTAGCCATAAAGAATGATAAACACAATATTGGCCATAACTCTTTTAATTTTTAACTATATTTAATGATATTGGTACCATATTGAAGGTAATAAAATGTCCCGTCACCCTATGTATTATTTAGTCGGTTTCAATTGTTTACCCGGCAATTATGACGTCATAATATCCTTAAATTCCCATTTTAGGGTATATTTAACGAATCGCTCCACATCAATGTCAATTAAATACCTTAGTGAATGTTCTTATCAAATAAAATAAGATTATTTTTGTTCACGTTAATGTGCTCTTTCCAGTGATACCTTTGATGTTACATAACACTTATACACTTTTGTTCTAGAGCCTCTTAAACCCATGGCTACACTATGGTAAAATGCTGAATCCATATTTAATAGCATTTTACTACAATTTACTGATTCTCTGTCTATCTGTGTGTGTATGTCTATGCCTGTTTGCTACCAAACCATTTAGACGTTGGAAAACAAAACGTGGCGCATATGTCCAGTATAGTACCCCCCTCGAATATAAAGTGGTTAAGAACTTGTGATGTCATCTTGTTGCCTAGCAACCACTTAGGAATTGGCCATTTTGCCCTAGTTTCATCATTGTATAGGCACTAAAACATCTAGATATGGAGAAAGAATCACCCCTCAGCATTGACACAACAGTATATCACTGTCTTTGTACACTGGTTATTGTGATGTCATCTGTGTTGCCTAGAAACCACATAGTAAATGTTCTAAAGTTTGCCAAAAAATGAGATAGTTCATTCAGTATTCTACCATTTACTCACAGGTTATGTTATAAAAACACTCATTTAAGATTAAGACACTAGTATTATAATCTAAGAAATACCAATGTGTGTGTTCAAAACGGGCACTCTGCAACAAAATAAAATGTACCTGCCTAGGAACCACCTAAAAACGGTCAAAAGCTGCCGAAAATGAGGTATTTTGTCCAAAACTATGTAATTTACAATTTATGCAACCACAAAACACATCTGAGCTTCATAAATACAATGTACAGGGCATCAAATAAGTCTGTGTTCCATCCCCCATAATTTTTTAATTTAGAACTATCATAGGTTTATCAAAAATCATCTTAAAGGGAATTCAATTTGCTGATCACACACCAATTTTCCGAATGATAGGTTACATTACAAATTTTTAGAGCATTTTTAGTGATGTCCATATTTCCCATTTTTAATAGTTCGTATGTTTCCCCCAAGCAGCTCAGGCAGTCTCAATTCTACGAGGATACGCTTCCAAAATGTTCACAAACAGGAGTGTTGCACTTTCTAGGCTTCTGGGAGCCTTTTGATACATTTGAGCAATGTTTCATGGCTATAAAGCTTCTCCTCTTGTTAGTCTTCAATTAATCTTTCGTCCCTGTCCTCCATAATTGCAGTATCAACTTTTCACAGTCCATTCACTATCCTGGTAATCTAACTTCTTTTGACGTAATCAATGGTCAACTGCAACCTTACAAGAAACATTGTAGCAATTTAGGAAGAGTTCATTTTTGATATTCTAAGGGTGATCAGCATTTTACATAACCTTTAAAATGATATATTGGAAAATATGATAACTTTCAAAATAAAAAAGTTAAGGTGAGAAAGACTCTACTTGATATAGGATAAAGCAGTTATGTACGATCGGTTTGGATATTGGGTTCATCCCTCGTGAGATATGCACATCTACCTTTGGTCCCTACAGTCCCTCAGGTAGATACGCATATCTCCCTCTGGATAAACCCCATATCCAAAACCTCCCAGTACATAACCCTTATATATTTAGGCATTGTGTAGTCATAACATATGCCTAGCAAACACATAGCAACGGTTCCTAGTCAACTCAGACCCTAGTTAACTCTGACCCTAGTCAACTCAGGCCCTAGTCAACTAGTACCAATGTATTTCTGAATCTTTTTTTCGATATTTTGAGTGTTAAAGTGAAAATTAATATATAAAAGCAAAAGTGATCATATATAATTGCAAGAGTCAATCATACATTCTAATTGTGAAATCAAATAGGATTAAATATGCCTAAAATGTAGTCACCAATAGTATGATTTTACATGAAGCTTTAATAATATACCCAAAATGTATTACAAACAATAAATGTTATTTTCAAGCTGTACCTTAAAACAAAAATGTACTGATATATTTCTTCATACTGCATATTGGAATTAATGTAGTACCTCTATATTTTGTTAACTTCAACACCCTGATTAAATGCTTATCGAAATAAAAATAGAATAGAAATCATAGTAAGCATTAGAAAATCATTTAGAAGCATTTAAAATCAAACCCAAGGCAAAATCTGAATAATCGATTTGATCAATCAAAAAATATCTTTATGAATGTGTCCGGTATGTGCTTAAATATGGTATGTATACTTGCGTTGATTGTTAAATTGCAACATAGGTAGGGTAAAGAATATGTCAAAGTCATTTGATCTCGTTCCAGAAGCAATATTTTGTCACTTGTATCTCCCAGAATACCTTTAACTAGGGTCTGAGTTAACTAGGTCCAAGTTGACCAGATACACCTAGCAACGGTAAAACATTTACAAAAATAATGTATTTTTGTCAGTATTATGGCAGCCATTTACTTTCACTAATTCACTAGGCATAGCTAGGTGGAGCCATGACGTTAAAATGTTAATCAAACAACAACTTGGCAAAGTTTGGTTCTGTACTAAAATGGTCAGTTTTGGGCAATACTATGTCAATTATAGGTAGTTTCAGTTGATGTCATTTTGACTTCATTTCATATTTTGTTCCCTGTAGTTCAGAATATCTTTAGTAAAGAGTAGTGTATATGCATAATGACACATAGACATACTGATGTTTACTGGTTCGGCAGACAGTTTCAAATAATCAGCTATCAAGTAACTGGCCACCAGCCAATCAGATGCCTTAATCTTCTTTTCCTGGCTGAATAAATTTTCATCAATAATGGGTGTCTGAACTTGGGTGTGAGAAACTGATCATGTGAATCAGAGTAACACAAGATCTTGAAGAGACAAGACCTCGTTAGGAACGAGATTGAGGGTGGGTCCTCCTTAGACACCATCATGCGTAGTTTGCGGTCCGCCCTTTGGCCTTCTTCATCCCATAGAACTTGTGGTTAGCCATCTTTCATTTCACCGGAAGTGATGGCCACTTTGAGAGAAAATTTCTCCCAGGTGGTACTGATTTCTTCCGAGTGATTATAACTCTGTCTAATCTCATATTGTTGATCGATGTACTGGACCACACCAAAGAGCAGAGGCTCAGGTTACTCCTTTTTCAAAGTGACTTCCAAAGCAGAGGTTACTTCTAGAGCCTCGACTCTTCCAAGAGACGAGTTTGCTCATAGAGATGTAGCTCTCTTTTGAGTAGAGGTAGATTACGGATCACTCTGGTAGCGAGACAATTCCTGGAGCAGAAGATACTCCCAGAGCCTGGACCCAGTCCAAGAGCAGAAACATGATTTCCCGCAGGGATGAGACTACTCCTGGAGCTGAGATTACACTTTAAGAATCATGATACTCCTTGAGTTCTAATTTCTCCCAAGTGAGATTACTCTGAGAGAGAGTGAATTGGTAATACTCAGAGAAGTTACGAGAACCTCTCAGAGCAGAGTTTACTCCTAGAGCCCAGACACTGTCCAAGACCAGATACGATACTTCCTATATAGACGAAGTGACTCCTATAGTCTACTAGAACAGAGTTACTCCTAGAGGTGAACCCATTCCAAGAGCAGAGAATATATTTCCCAAAGAGATGTGCCGACTCTCAAAGATACACAATCATGGTGACATTAAATCATATATGGACATTTGTGTTTTCTGTATCATCTTTGTTGGAATAGATTTAAAAATGTGTATGCAATTGTTTCATGTGAGCCATCTTTAACTGCGGTACCATCAAACAAGGTCGGCACTCATAGAAAAACCTCTAAGAGTTATTATTGATCGCCCCTGATCTTCTCTTTAATGAGCATACGGGATACTCAGGAAAAGGCAAAGCAAGACATTGGTGGCAGTGATGGGTTCTGTTGCCCAAAGAGATTAGATGTCAAGGAAGTTTGAGATTAAGTAAGAAATCTTGGATGAAGAGGATTCCAGAAGAAATGGTGAAATTGGTTCCCAAGTTGTGATTGAAACAGCTTGAAACCCCTCCAAATGAAATGTGTCAAGAAGAGCAGTCTTGTCTGGAGAGAAAAGTGAGATGCTCCTGGTTTTAAAGTGGATGACAAACTAAAAGTGGGCCAAAATTAGAGAGCCAAGACGACTCCTAGTGGAGAGACCAAAGTATTTCCAAAAGAAATGAATCCAGATTGGGTGAATCCAGACTAAGACCATATGTACTGACTTCTTCTAGGTCTGAGTTACCAGAAAAATTACGAGGTAGCAATCTAAGGCACTTCGATCAGCGTGTTGTCAGGACAATGTCTGAATTTTAGGGGCAAATATACAACTTTGACATCTTACGTACAATTTGTGGCACACAAGACCAGTATATTCTGTTGAAATAGACCCAATTGTCCACCCTCATTAAATTGCTTCAGATTACTACCTATACATTGAGACCGGTGAGGCAGCTTCCTCTAACTTCATCATTTGAGACTGAATACTCTATCTTTTATGAGTACTGGCATCTACAACTAATTTTAATGTTATGAGTATTGGCTATAAATTTTTCAATTTTTTCTTCAACATGTATTGTAATGACTTCAGTATGAATGAAATGTCCCTTGGTGTTCTGGTCCTGGATTGTGATATTGGTTCTCGATTGGAGGGGGGAGGGGGGTGTGAGACATTGTTTCTTTTAACGTTAGATCATGGTTTTGAAATATATAGGGTCTACTTTTCTTATGACAGATTTACACTTACAGTTTGCTTTTCTTGTCGGGTTTCCTTAAAGTTTTTAGTCACCCTTCCCTTTTGGCATTTGTGCTTATATAATCAACAGACATTCCTGGTATGAGAGGAGATCCTGTGACTCACTGTAAGAGAGAATTGAATTAAACTGAATCCCAAATGATGTCTTAAAGGTTTGGGAACTCTGAGGTCAAATGTTATAAAGATGCGAGAGTAATAGTACAGCGCTCAGATGACAATCAAGGACAGGCTATAAAGGCTAAATTTGCTGAGAAAGCATTGGGCATGTATGAGATGGCTCTAGAGTCAGCACAATTTGGAAGGAAAACCAAGATTAAACCAACCCCATTGTTTGATGGGAACACACTGTGGTTAGACTTCTAAGCATACTTCAAGAATTGCATGGTGAGCAAGCAGAGAAATGATGAAGAGAAGAGGCAGGCCTTACTAACCAGTTGATGGAAGATATTAAGCGCAGCAGCTAGTGCAGGAGCTGGAAGAGGGGTATGCCTATGATGACCTGGTGGAGGCTTTAACATACATATCTCGAGATGCCTTGCTCTTCACAAGATAGACTAGCGAGGTAGAGCTCTGGGAATGCCATAACTGATGATGATGAGCAGCAGTACACAGAAGAGTCTGTCAAACGTTTCAAGAAGAGAGCTCTGTGCTATTGTGGCATTTATTGTAGGAGTTGTTGTGAGAAGGTACATATTTTGTAGAGCTGTCAATTGGTATTGTTTTGATTGATCAGCCTAAGTGCACATGTCTTATGTTTGGCTAAAGCCCCAAAAGAGGTCAGAAGAGAGAAAAGCTCCCCGAGAGTAAGAGTTCTATATCCAGTAACTCAGCAATTCATCCTGTACAATTTCTTAATCTGGATAGAAGCATGGTTACCAACTCTTGCAAGGCACAAACAGTGAGGAGAATAGTTGAAACCTAGCGAGAGAAATGTCCTTGTTCAAGCTGAATGTTCTGTTGCTGCTTTTGGCTCCTGTTTATGGAGATGGCATGAGATGGGAGAATAACCTTGACGCAGATGGCGATTGCTGACATTAACAGAGAAGGCATTCTGAGAACAGATTTCGTCAGAGCTAGCGTAGCTGTGATCCACTATGGCGCTGTGCTGATGTGTTTTCCTGAACCAGATGAGTAAAATGAAGAGCTTTGAGAGCTCAAAAGCAGGCAAAGGAGATCTAACTCTGCTATCATGGCACCATAATACACATCGTTTATATCGTTAATATAAGATGGTTAAAAACCAAGAAAGTTAGTCAAAATAGGATTCATCGTCTAAAAAGTACATGGTAACCATGGGAACGAGTGTTTATGGTATGCTTACCAACATGAAAACTTTAATTTATCAGTATATCTAGATGGTTGACATACTCTTCTTTGTATTGGCAATACATATACCTACTTTTCACCATTATTAAGATGTGAGGCCATTGAAACAATCTTATCATATTGTTAATATATGGAATATTGATGCCAAAGCAAGGGTTATGACGTCATAATGTTTATGTAAATATAATGCTAATTAACATAATTTATGCAGGATGTGAAAGAACTTATTATTACGCTTCTTCTGATACCAATAATACTAAGATTGCTTAAAAATAAAGAAAGTTACAGTCCAAAATGTTTTTATTGACTGAATTGCTGAAAAGTTCACGGTAACCATGGCAACGAGTTTTTATGTTATTCTAACCAACATGCAGCCTTCAATATCAGTATATCCGAAAAGCCGAAATACTCTTGCTTGTATTGGCACCGCATTTACCTACTTTCATCCATTTTCAAGAAGTTTAACTAATAAAACACTGTTATTTTATTGTAAATATATGGAAAATCGAGGCCAAAAGAAGGGCTATGACGTCATAATGGATACGCAAATGAGCCAATTAACATAATTTATGCTTACGGTGAAAGAACTTATTATTTCGCTTCTTCTGATACCAATAATGCTAAGATTGCTTTAAAACAAAGAAAGTTACAGTCCAAAAAGTATTTATTGCCTAAATTCCTGAAAAGTTCACAGTAACCATGGAAACGAGATTTTATGATATTCTATCCAACATGCAACCTTCAATATCAGTATATCCAAAAAGCTGACATACTCTTGCTTGTATTGGCACCGCATTTACCTACGTTCATCCATTCTAAGAAGTTTAACTAATAAAACACTGTTGTTTTATTGTAAATATATGGAAAATCGAGGCCAAAATAAGGGCTATGACGTCACAATGGATACGCAAATGAGCCAATTAACATAATTTATGCTTGCGGTGGAGGAACTTATTATTTCGCTTCTTCTGATACCAATAATGCTAAGATTGCTTAAAAACAAAGAAAGTTACAGTCCAAAACGTTTTTATTGCCTAAATTACTGAAAAGTTCACGGTAACCATGGCAACGAGTTTTTATGTTATTCTAACCAACTGCAGCCTTCAATATCAGTATATCCCAAAACCCGACATACTCTTGCTTGTATTGGCAGTATATTTACCTACTTTTATCCATTTTTAAGAAGTGTAACTAATAAAACACTGTTACTTTGTTGTAATTATATGGAAAATTGAGGCCAAAAGAAGGGTTATGACGTCATAATTGATATGCAAATGAGCGAATTAACATTATTCATGCTTCAGGTGAAAGAACTTATTGATACGCCTCAGCAGATACCAATAATGTGAAGATTTGTTAAAAATCGAGAAAGTTACAGTCTAAAATGTATTAACCACCAAGTAAGAAATTTAAAAAGTGGGCGTGGCTTTTGCGTCCCGTTTCCATAGTGATCGGCCATTTTTCAATTTTTATTATTGCCATTTTTGAAATCTGCATATTCATATTATGAAAGTCAGGTATGACTCATGCGGTTGCAAGCTATCTTAATTAAGGTCAACAAATAAGGCCTTTTTGCTGGATCTCCCACTCGCCTATAATGTATCCGACAACAATTGCCATGGTAACATGCAATTCTTACTTACAACTTATCGAGATGTTTCTTTATATTTAATTGAGGAGGTTCGAAAAATATCCACTTCTTGTTGCTGTAGTTGTCAGCCTACTTGACTCATCAATTTACTCATACCATTTCACCCTGTCATCAATTGCCCTGTCATCAATTGCCCTGTCATGCTTTGTTCTGTGATGCTATGTCCTGTCATCCAATGATTGCAGCTGATACCATATCAACCATAACTCTGCCATTCAATTCCATGTCATCGCACGCCCTGTCATCATGATAGTCAAATTAGCCAATTTTATATCTAAATGAATTTTGGGCCTGTTTTTTGTGTCTAACTTGAAAACTTGTGAAAAAATTACTCCTATGCAGAGGTTCATATGAAATATATTTCCTCATAGTCAATATTCTAGTTTACCCCTTATGAATGTGTTTTAAAAGCTACAGCCTCCCATGTTAAGTGAGTTAATATTGTTCTCCCTAAGAGGTGCACCTGCATCATTGATTGTCATGGCAACTGTAATTTGTCTTCATTAATCAGGTTTATTGAGCACTTTTTCTTCTTGACCATGTCTTGGTTTACAAAGATCAACAGCAAATTGTGGAGTCAGAACTAGTAGTCAGAACATTAAGCCAAAGGGACTAAGTACAGTACTTGTAGATGTATGGTTACTTTTCATGCATATAATGTTGAAAGTTAAAAGCCCATGGATTTACAGATTTTTTGTTCTGAACATCTAATCTATGTAACAATGTATATCCACAGTATTTGCAAATACTCTTTTTCGTACTTATTCATGCCCGGTGATCGTACAAAATGAATGGAGGGGGGGAGTAGGTGATTTCTGCAAGAAAACTCAACAAATTTGGAAGTTTTATTTTTTCAAGAGAAAATTTACAACTGAATTGGCAAATGAATAAGTGTAGTGAATGGCAAAATATGTTAGGTCTTCTAGTATTTTTTTTGAACTGATACACTTCTAAGATGTGAGATCTATTTAAGAAGGCACATCATCACTAACGTGCAAAAGTCAATGTTTTTGCTATAAATCAGGCAACAATGGTCTACACGACCTGTAATAAATAGGTATAAGGGACGTTATTATCACAACACTAATGACATTTCTCACTTTTTATCGTACCTAATAAAGGTACGATATTGTTATCGTACCTAATAAAGGTACGATATTGTCGTCAGCTTGGCGGGCGGGCGGCGGCCATTTTGGATTTTCCGTCCTAAAATCTTCACTTTCAAGACTTGTCTACAGGTTTCCAGCCAAACCATTTGACGGATTCATCTGAAATTTTCAGGGATGTTTCTACGTATCAAAGTTAAGAACTGATTAGTTTTTTGGCATTCTGGGTAAAATTTAAGGTGGCCATTTTGGATTTTCCGTCCTAAAATCTTCGGCGGGCGGCGTCTCACTTTTCAGCTTGTCTACAGGTTTCCAGCCAAACCATTTGACAGATTCATCTGAAATTTTCAGGAATGTTTCTAGGTATCAAAGTTAAGAACTGATTAGTTTTTGGGCATTCTGGGTAAATTTTAAGGTGGCCATTTTGGATTTTCCGTCAGGAATGTTTCTACGTATCAAAGTTAAGAAATGATTAGTTTTTGGGCATTCTGGGTTAATTTTAAGGTGGCCATTTTGGATTTTCTGTCCTAAAATCTTCACTTTCAAGACTTATCTACAGGTTTCCAGCCAAACCATTTGACGGATTCATCTGAAATTTTCAGGGATGTTTCTACTTATCAAAGTTAAGAACTGATTAGTTTTTTGGCATTCTGGGTAAAATTTAAGGTGGCCATTTCGGATTTTCCGTCCTAAAATCTTCACTTTCAAGACTTGTCTACAGGTTTCCAGCCAAACCATTTGACGGATTCATTTGAAATTTACAGGGATGTTTCTACATATCAAAGTTAACAATTGATTAGTTTTTGGGCATTCTGGGTTAATTTTAAGGTGGCCATTTTGGATTTTCTGTCCTAAAATCTTCACTTTCAAGACTTGTCTACAGGTTTCCAGCCAAACCATTTGATGGATTCATCTGAAATTTTCAGGGATGTTTCTACGTATCAAAGTTAAGAACCGATTAGTTTTTGGGCATTCTGGGTAAATTTTAAGGTGGCCATTCTGGATTTTCCGTCCTAAATTCTTCACTGTCACACTGCTGTGTTTTAGGTACGATATTGTTCAGGTCTGTGCCTTGTTAAAGTTAGTTTCCATGCGTTATACAAAAAATAATCGAAATAAATTAATATTGGATGGAGGGGGGAGTGGATTCTATTTTCAAAATCTCAGGTGGGTGCCGCACCCACTTGTTTTAATGCTGGGGAGATCAGTCTGTACTATTAATCACATTTTGTCAATTCTTAAGCTAAAAGGCAATCAGTTGTACATGCAGTTTGTCTCTCTTTGTGAAGATTATTTCAATTACTTTTCATTATAGAACTACTGTGAAAGTTAATTTAGTACTTCACAAATCATAATTCACTATTTGTTTGTTGAGAGATACAATATGGGGAAATCAATAGTTGCCTTGCAATAAATATTTTTATAAAACATGATTGTTTGTGTTGGTTGCCTCATTCATGTGTGTAGTCAGGTTTCACTAAGCAGGGTGTTGTTCTTGTCTCATTTGTCATGAAGGGTAGGGTATGCTACACAAACATTTTATTTAGTCTATCTAGGGTGTACAGATTTACACTTTTAAGCATTATACCCCCAGAGGGGAATTTAAATGGTTGTCGATGCCTGATTCTCATTTTAACTTTAATGTTGACTCTAACCTCAATGTAGTACCTCAATAGAAAAGCCTGACATTTTTCTCAGAAAAAAATAATTATTAATAATTCTGAAAGTAAGGAGAGTTCATCAAGATACATTGTAAATAGAAGAATTTGAATTCATGAAAAATGCATGCATGAATCAGATAAACTTAATGGTAAGGCTTGAGTACATGATCAGTTGGTGAACATGGAGGACTTCATTATAATCTTATCATTATTACATCATCAATATCATGATGTTGTTACTCATACTAAAATGAATGTGGCCTGAAGATAATTACTTTAGCATCTCCAGTTATTTAAAGATGTTCATGGGTATGATTTGGAGGGGAAAACTTAACATTATTATATACAAGAGGAACACTTATATTTTTGAAATTTTCACTTGAAAATTTGGGCCTTTGTTAGGTTAGTTTCCAAGCGAGGCATTCTTAATGAATAATGATGCCTAAATTTGCCATGTGGCCTACTTTTCATGGGCAGATATTTTGGTCTGAAAATGATCAATTTGAAATTAAATTCTCTGAGATGTTAGAATATGTAGGTAGACCAGCTGCAAGATACACAAAAATGCAGTTCTGCTGTATTTGAGTATTTATGCTCCAAATACTTTTGGAATCCCCCAAATTTTTGGGGGATCTTTAAAGATTACAACTTTTCTCCGTATATTGTAATGCTCAATCAGCATATTATAAAGGCCACCTTGAGAAAATTTGTTCATAGATTATTTTACACATATCAGGGGTGGATCTGGGAACCAACAAGAGGGGGGAGGCAAATTTCAGGTCAGAGAAAAAAACTTCCGCAATAAAATTTTGGGGCCCTAAAACCCAAAAGTGGGCCAAAATTTTGAAATTTTGAGGACCATTTTCTTCAAAATTTGGCCTGAAATTAAAAAATAAGGCCTTAAAGGGCCAGTAATGACCCCAGCCCCCCCCCCCCCCAGATCCGCCAGTGCATATCACATTCTGATACACGTCGCATCTTCAGATCTTTCTGACACATACTCTGGCATGCACCAAGTAAATATACATGATAACTAGCATGTATAATGCAATATAATCAATACAACACCACTAGAATTATAAGAGTAAACATTTCCTCCAAGTCTACTTCCACACATTAATATAACTGCATTAAAACCTGGGTATATTGAACATTTTTTTGCCAGGAAAAAACATTTGAAGTGTTGGTAGGTGTTCACAACAGAGAGGGTGATTTATACAGAAGTCAGTGGAGTATGCAGAGGAATGGTGTCTCCTAGAGACAGGTGTTCACTAGAGACAGGCATAGAGAGAAATGTTCTCTAAAACAGGTTTTACTGTATCTAGTATCCACTATTGTATTGATGAACACTAAATGCTTATTTCTGTATCAAAGGATAAACTGTTCTGAAATATTATCTTTTGTCCCCAGAGAAATATATATTCTTCAATTATAACTATAAGGTCTCTATAGAATATACATGACATATAAATGTCATAATGGGCATTTTAGTTATTTATCTGTACAGTCTTATCTACTAGGAAGTTGTATAGTATCAGAGACTATAGTATATCAAATTTCCTTTTTGTCTATGTTCTAAGAATTGTGTTGTTACATGTGGAATTTGGGATCATAACAACCTAGCTGAAGTTGAGTTGCTCCAGTTGTTAAGTTATATTATTCATGTATGTTAAAACTGGTAGCAGTGTTTTTTTCATATTAATATTTGGTAAACATGTTCAAATGTGCAGATGGATTTTAAGTCATATTTATACACTGGAGCTTTAAAGAAGTAAGTACACAAAAATCTTGTTTGTCAATATTGGGAAATATCTTAAAGAATAATTTCTGTTTGTTCACTAGATTATGTAAGATGATAAAATAATTACTAGAAGTATGAATCTATTTGTCTAGGGAGGATGACGCTGTTATAATGGCAGGTAGGATGTATGATTGTATGATATATTTCAATTTTTACAGAAACCTAAACAATGCTATGGAATTTGGCATCAGATGGTGGCATCTAGATTTTTCGCCTTTTAGGGCTTTTTAGACAAATTGAATAATGAAATTCATTTCAAATTACTGTAAGTACTGTAAGTGTTTGGGATGCTGGATAGATTTAATGGTTGCCATTTTTGTTCTCTCAGTGCCTTGTCAATTTGAAGACGGACATGATTTCAGGCATTATTATTATTATTATTATATCTTGGTTACCGCCATATTTGGCGAGCAATACCTCATTGGTATATTCCGTATTTTACGTATTTTACACTCGAAGATAGAGCCAGAAACCTCTCCTTGGAGGAGCCCTGTTTTCTTTTATGTGCACAGGTACACAGACATACAGGTACACACCACAGCCTTTTATACGAGTCGTGAACCACTCAGTCAAACACCCAGAATTACATAACGCACAAACAAACTTGTCTGAACCGGGAATCGAACCCGGGGCCAAGCGATATTGGTAACCTTGACTCTCTCTGCCACTGAGCCATAGCGGGTGGACTAATTAATATCATTCATTGGAGTTATGTTTCAAACTTTTTACACTCCAACATATATGCCCTGGTTTGTCTACTCATGATTGAGTTTGTCCAAACACCTGGATCATCCGAACATCTTCCAATCTGAACACTAATATATCTTCAAAATCCAGAATCTTGTCACATGGATGCAAAAAGCTCCATACCCAAAACCTCTTTTACATGAGAATCCTTTTAGCTGGTCCCAATGGTGTTTAGGTGAGGCAGGTTTTATTTCTCTCCCACTTGTACAAAATTACTTCAAAAATCCTATGAACATTTTGAATGTTAATCACTCTGAAACCAATGTACATGTATATTAAACATTTTTTGCCAAAAAAGTGTTCAGTATTGGTAGGTTTACACTATAGAGAAGGTAATTTATACAGAAGTCAATAGAGTATGCGGAGGAAGCAAGTGTTCACTAGCGACAAGTGTTCACTAAAACAGGTTTTACTGTATTATACCAAAAATGGCTTGATATTAAACTTTAAAACATGTGAGAATGAAAAAGTTCAGAAGAATTGATTGATATTGTGCCATATCAATCTATTGATCTGAGCTGTATTTCAATCCATATAATAATGATACCATCATTTTATTTTATACTCTCAGCTGTTGAACCTGTTCAATTCAGTCATAAAATAAAACAAAAAGTCAATTTATAGATTAATGGTGTCACATTAACATGCTAGAACTGTTGCAATTTTATCATTTATGAGAGAGTCGTTTCAATTGTAATAAACTGATCGACTTCACATTTCATTTCCACATGGTACATGTTCAATTACATGTTTGTTTATTTCCTGAGGCTGTGAACAGACACTTTCAATGAGAGGAACTGTAGCTATGAATTTATACTATGAATGTTCAAGGATAATATGGAATGACAATTATGTTTTATTGCAAATCAATCACATTAAGGCATTGTTTTCATTTATCATTTATTATGTGTTCCTGATTTGTGATGAGAGAGAAAGGTAATACTGAAAAATATTATACAGTAAAACCTGTGTATATAGAACGGCGTTTTGCCAAAAAAAACATTCAGTGTTGGTTGGTGTTCACTTCAGAGAGGGTAATTTAAACAGAAATCAGTAGAGTATACAGGGTGTCAAAAAACAACGGCACCCCCCTCTACAGCAAAAAGTCCTGAATGCTCCATATTGTGTCATACATCATTTGAAAGATAATTTAATTCTGGAGTTACTCCTCAAATTTCATTTAATAAAACTTTATATTAAAAAAGTTACATTGTTTTTAAGTTTGCTACTTTGGTACTTTATTTGCTGCTCTGTTACTGGTTAAAGGTCAAATCTTCAGAAAGTGGAATATGAAAGAATTAACTCAGATTTCAACTGCACTGAACATATGGGTTCAGTTCTGAAAAAAGGGTATAGGAACTGATGGACAAAGAGCCTCTTGAAAAAAGATACAGTGAGAATGTATTTCTGAAGAATTTGAGGAAAGTGCTTAGAGAATTATGCAATGCTACACATTTATCTGAATTTTCATTGAAATCATATCCGTCCAGATAAGCTGCTGTTTGAGCAGCAACTGGTGGTCATACCAACCAGGGGTTTCAATAAGCACAGGCGGATGGCGAAAACGCCTGTTCAAATCTAAATTACGCCTGTTCAAATATGTAGAAATAAAATTCACTGTTACTTACCTTACCCTAAATTATTTTAGTGAAATAAGTTTCAGCCTGTTGAAATTGCCAAAAAGCCTGTTGAAAAAATATTTATTGAAACCCTGGCCAACTACCAAGAATCAGCTGTAAATCTGTAAAATTATATGATATAAAGCTGAAATTTCTCAGGTAACTCCAGAATTAAATTGTCTTTAAAATGAGATATGACGCACCATGTAATATTAAGTACTTTTTGCTGTAGAGGGGGGTGCCGTTGTTTTTTGACACCCTGTATATGTGGAGGAAGGGCATCTACTAGAGACACAGGATTTTACTAGAGAGAGGTGTTCACCAAGACAGGTTTTACTATAATACGTTAACTTAACAATTTTGTATGGAATAAAAGATGATTAAAAGGAATGTGCTAAGGCAAAATATCATACAGATTTTTTGTAAATGATTATCATTATCTATTTGCAAATGTTAAATAAACATGTATGTATCTTCCATTCTTTCAATGCTATTTCATGTACAATCTAGTCATATAGTGTGTTGTGTAATGTTGTTATCATTGAGTTATATATTGACAGAATCATCGATGATTATTTAATGATAATTCTATTTCCTGTTTGCAACATGTAAACATTGTAATTCTTGGAGAATTGTATTTAGATCTTTGAAATAAAAGAGTAAAATCATAAAAAATGATATTGATATTTTTCTATTTCCAGGGCAGTACTTGAAGTAACTAAGTCGTAAAACTGATGACGTCTTTGCCATAATTGTGTGACATTTACAAACGATAGGCAGAAAGAAGCGAAACCTAGCCAAGCCTCTAATAATCAATATTCTCAACCAGTATATAGGATTAAACGTACAAGACCCTAAGCTCCTTCTGTGAGATAGACTCCCCACTGCATTGCTTTACTTAATCTGGGGAACATAACGTTATTTGAACGCTCCGTGCTCTCGACTTAGCAGCTGCTATTTTGTTATAATTGGAACATTGAAGACTAAAACATCAAGAGGACACGAATCAATGAAACTGGAAATAGCGAGTGATAAAATAGTTCATCGCGATGACATATCTGTAATTGATCCAGTATTTTAGCATGTAGGCTCGTTGTTAATTAAACCATTGGCTAAAGTGATAAAATTCACAATTAAGTTGAGAATTGCCACAATAACATCATATCAAAGGAAACCAAACAAGGGGATTCTAAGCAATTTGCTGGAGAAACATACATCAGTATTCATACAGTATTCATGAGAACATACCTGCTTATTATGTACATATATGGTCCCTTAAGAGATTGTGATTAGTATTTATAAGAAAGGTTGGACCTATTAGCAGAACACGAGGCCAAAACTATTATCACAGTCATACAGTCATAGTGTTTAATAACATACATGAAAACCTCTATTCCAAATTAACTATAATATTGGATATATAAGCGTAAGTGATACTGTATGAGCATAAGTATTAGATATAAGCATAAGTATTTGACATGAGCATAAGTATTGTATACAAGCTTTGATAAACCTAGTCTATGTAACTGGATTAACATATCTAAGAACACGATCATACAACACCCGCAGAATTAATTTCTGAAGTTGGATTAATATTTGACATTTAAAGCATTCTCCACATACGGCTATTCCATGATGAGGGTGAACTATATGGAGAAGGGGGTAGTGTTGTGGCTGTACATTGTTGGTGCTGTATCTGGAATGGGTTTGCATGGATCCAAGAGGGAGACAAGATCTGATGACAGTATGATAGTAAACAAGCTGGAAGTCAAAATGCCAGGGATAGTACCTCCTTCTGTAAGTATATCTTTTATTAGTATGCAAAGGTCAGTGTCAACCTGCTATCTCTATTTTGCTACATAATCTTATGTGAAAGAAAGAACTGGGGACACAGGAACTTCATGCTGGACTAACTAAATATGCAGGGGGTTAATTATGATTTTTGTCATACAGTAAAACCTGTCTTATCTGAATGCCTCTGGGACCAATTAAATGTGTTTGGATTAACAGGTGTTCAGATTTTTTCAACATGTAGGTCAATGAGTAAATTTGGGACTGAAAAAAGCGTTCAAATTGAGAGATTTTCATATAAGAGAGGGGTTCAGAAATAAGTTTCACTGTAAATGCATCTTGGGAAGTCTTTATACTTGAGGGAGTCATGCTAATTCCTAAAACAAAGATGTCAAAACATGGAACATTCGGGTCTAAAAGTCCACGCACTTGAATCTGTTCATTTGAGAGAGAAATATGTAAATCCATATACAGGTATGTTATTGCCTAGAGGATGATCTTCATCCGTTATTGCGAATCTGTTATATTGAAATCTATTAATAAATCCTCATTGATCATTTTGATCTCTATGGACTTGCAGCTCTTGCAGTGTGGCCTTAATCTAGAAGATGATCTCCCTGTATAGCTTCCTGTCAATGTTATTCTAAATGATGAATATTTCTTATTTTCTCATTCAATCAATGCATCTCTTTTCATCGCTCTAGATATTACCTTGGTTCATTATAAATAGGCTAATATGCCGTGGTGATAAGTAGAGGAACCTGCTCCTCATAGCGATAATAAAAAATCAATTTCGCTATTTGCCACCCACTTGTTGTTGTATTGATAACGTCTCTGTAAATTTCAGAACATAGAAATTTCTATAAGGCTCATTTCAGCAAGGTATGGTTCAGGTAATAGCTGTTTTCAAATAATGCCACATTTTCAGATATTTCAGATTACCTCCAGGGCTCTCGCCAGGCTTTTAGACTGTGGCGCAGCACCACACTCTATTTAGCTCCCTCCACACCCTATTGGCAAATCATGACTGTTTCCACAGTCTAAACTTGACTGAATATACAATAATAGCATGTAAAAAGGATAAAACATAACATAAATATGATTTATCCCGATTGAACGGTTATTCTGAAGATGTTAGCACTACACCCTAAATATTTCCTGGGGAGAGTCCTGACCTCATATCATAGAACTACGGGCAAAGCAAAAAGGATGATACTCCCATTTCCAACAAAATATTTAATAATAATAGTGTGCAGTAACGAATGGATATTAATAATGTAGCAATTTCCTTTTGATTTTATGATAAAATGGGCTAGAAAGGTTATAGCAACTTTGGTAAATTATTTACAGCTAATATGATGACATCAAGGTAAAAAAGCAATCAAAAAAGGTGTTTTTAGTGTTTACTGGATCATGTGCTCACATTTGTAATTTTGACCCAAATTTTCAGTACTGTCACAGGGGTTTGACTAGAATTTCTCACAACAGGCTAAATAAATGAAAACAACAGGCAAAACTAATGGAAATCATAAAGTTAACATGGAAAAGTTGAAAAGTCCCTCAAAAGAGCAGGCGATTTTGTGAAAACAATCAGTGAAAATCACTTGTTGCTTGCTGCTGAAGCCCCTGTGTCACACGCAAAGGATTTCAAAGAAAATGAGAAATTTTTTTTTCCGACCGATCAATTTTTGTGGGTAGATTTACTACAAAAAAAAATCGAGCACTGCTTGAAAATCTTTTAACATAATCAGAAAGCTAAAAGTCTTTCCAAGCGAATACACACTAAATCAAGCATGAAATCCTTTATGTATTCCTCAGATTAATTTTTTAAAAGCTACATCAAACTTACATCATAGTTTTCGCTTCATCAGTTAATAGTGACACCATACATCTAAAGTGTGTGACGGTATATTTTGTCACTGTACATTGTCGATGGTTAGGCGTGTGTCACCTCATTTGATATATTCTGCATAATTCAATGTTATACCAACAATCCACATTGTTAGTGACTAAAAATTTCAAAACATGTGTGATGGAATGATATATGAGTATAGGTTTATAAGTTAAACTTTATATTTGCTTTGAAGTATAGTTTAGTATCATTGTGCAATGCATAGCATTATCACACCGGAATAGCCTGACAACGGTAAAGTCATGATAAAACCCCATGAAATGAGAACCAAGTGATTAAACAGTTGAAGCGACATTTATGCCATTTGTAATATGGTATCTGACCTCACCGTTGTCAGGCTATTCCGGTGTGATTACGTTGTGGATGAACTGCATTGAACAAATCATATCAACAATGTCAATGTTTATTATTAATCAGATAGCATCATAGCTGTTATGTTGCTTTTGCATGTAACTTGTAGTCTATTGTTATTTCATGATTTATTATCCTTTTAAACCAACCAATCATTGTTAATTTTTGTTAACACATCCTGAAGTTGAACATATTGATGGCAAATATCTGGTTTCACTATACATTTACTTGTGTTGCATTTGACGAGTCTTCATATTATCCTTCTTATATGTATTAATAAATGGTGTAAAATCCGCTTTGATCCACTTTGAAAGTGAGATAACTCAGCTCTACCCTGTCTGGTTTTGAAAACAAAAACATCTTTATTTTGTGTAAATTTTTCTCAATTAAAAATGATTTATGTCATCTAACAAGCAATGTTGCATGTACATTCTGTGTATTCAAGTGAAAATTGCAAGAAACAAAAAATGAGAGCATCTGGTAAGAAACTTTCTGATCAGGCCTCGTATATGCCATCTTAATTCACATGGCTCCTGTCTGAAATCAGTGAAGACCAAGCATACGAACGAAGATGTATATACATGTAATATGCAACAGGGGTACTACTGCAGGCCATATTCTAGGTTCCATATTAATTTGATAAGTTTCAAAGAACTTCATTTGTTATGAATGTGTGTCAAAAAGTTTTCCTCAAATAAAATATGCGCTATGATTTTTAGAAAATAAACATGACAAGGAATGATACGAGTCAAAAATATGAGACAATTTTTTGTTTTAAGGTTGCTTGCTTTACTCCCTTTACCCATGCAACCAAGTTCTATAAACATATCCCCCATTGGCTAAGCATTGGTACTGCTGAGTAAACTCACAATATCATGAGGTCTTATTAGTATACCCCTGGGCCTGAAATGAAAACGAGGCACATGAAAAGTCACTGAATTACTATGTACTCCCAGTGCAACACTTTAAATTTGCTGCACCATTATTTCGCAAGAATGCCTCCCCGGGTTATCAGCGGCACTTAAGTATTCCCGAGTGCCTTCTCCCTTTAAAATGAAATTAGGAGCATGTAAAATTAACGTGTTATACTGTGCGCATCACAGTACATGTATCACTTATGCTTACAAAGAATATTTTTATTTCCAGGATGATTATTATGTATGTACAAGTGTTCCTGTGCCATACACTGATGAGGAATATGTAGGTAGGTAGATTTCGTATTAGTTTAACAAGCATGTCATCTCCAGTTAATTCTTTTTATGTGTCCTGTCTTCTGACAGACCAATATATTCGTATTTTATTAGTATGGCACAATCAATAACATTTTCATTTCTCATCAAAACATCCATAAAAGTCTACGAAAGCCACGCTTCAGTTCTTATCAGTGTAATATTTGTAGAATTATCAGTAATTCTAATCTATATAGAGGCTGGCTATTTTTAGCCAATGTGGATTCATAGAATATAAATTTTAGACTCTTCTGAGTCTTTGATCTGAGCATATAATAAGTCACTCAGCAGATGTGGCCAAATGAGGTTATGTTGCAAAATGTGATGGCAATATTAGGAGAAATATAATGTCAGATGCAATTTTTTTTAAACAATGCCAATGTTTCCCTAATACTATCCCACCCTATGCAGACAGAGCCTGTGGGAAATATTGGGTGCGGAGCAAATGAGCGGAGGGTGCGGAGCTAACGGTCATTTTTTAATTTAAATTTGGGATATTTCTGAAACTAAGCCGTTTTGGGACTTCAAATATACCAAGATATGTGTATTTGACACCAAATATCAATACAATTGTGAAAATAGTAGCGCAATTCATTCTATAGCGATGCAGTGTGCCTTAAACCTTTCCCAGACCTATATATTTTGAAATTATCCTTTTAATACTGAGTCCCCAGCATTCATAAAAAATGGTGTTCAAGGTACACTATCTATACAACAGGAGGAGCTCCATAAACGTACCTCCGCACCCAATATTTAGAGGGGGCTCAGCGTTTTATTTAGTGTTACCAAAAAGTGTGTCCAATGGACCCCACGGTAAAAAAAAATGGAGTCCAAACCAAAAAAAGTGGGTCCGAAAAATTAAAGGCCTGAAACTAATTAAAAATGAAAAAATTGGATAAAGCAAATTCAAGTACTCGTTTTTTTCTAAAGTAACACAAATGTAAGGCATTTTTGTCTTTTTTACCATGTAGTCTTATGGAGTGATTTTATATTTACTAAACTTACAACTACATAAACATATTTATTGTAACATTTCATAATGTTCATTATCATCATTGTCAATACATGAAGGATGTAATGATAATTCAATTTTTCCTCTTTTTATCTAAATCTGTTCAAATAATACCATACCTGCCAACCTACCGTATTTTTACGGGAATCTACCGTAAATTTTTCGTTTTTCCGTAAAAAAATGACAAACTACCGTAAAAAAATACAATTTTTCCCCGTAAAAACGCCCGTAAAAAAATCTACCGTATTTTTTTCGTAATCTACCGTAAATTTTCTTTTTAAAAAACTCGTTTATTCCATTAGAACGGCCGTAAAATCTACCGTAAATTTTTAAAAATCTACCGTAAATTTTCGAAAATCTACCGTATTTCTGCTAAAATCAACAGTACCGTAAAATTTCCCGTTATTGTTGGGAAATGCTGGAAAATTGAAGTCTTCCTGTACTGTCCCTGTAATATTCCTTCACCAACCCGAATATAAATAGGTATCGGCAGGTCATGCTCATAACAGATTATTTTTGAAAGACAATTGATCTGTACGTATTTTCTATTTGTGCCAGACAAACACATTGATATCATTAGAGACTTGCGAGTGAACAAATCAATGTTTAATACCATATGATTCCAATGTTATATGAACATTATGTCTGTCCTTTCAATTCGTTAAAGTGATAGATCATCTAAGATGGTGAGTAAAAACGTGTAAAATCCATATTTTGTACTTCAGTAAATGTTTCATTCATGGTATTTCCAAACATCCTGATATCTAAAAAAACTGGTTAGAAGGTGACTAAAAGTGGAGATATGAATATTATGTTCGTATTTGAATCAATCTAGATTTATTGTAAAAGAGTTGTATTCATATACAATGTACTTGTATAAATGTACTTGTACATTTTGCTGAAACATTAAAATCCAAAGTTGCTGTCAGTCCTTTGTAGGCATGGTAAATGAAGAATAAAAAGTGTTGAGTCTCTATTTATTCTTGAAAATAGTATCTATTTTTTCTTGAAAATAATAGTTTCGTATAATTCTCAGGTGGTAGTTCTGCTTTACAAACTGTAATTATCAAAAGCACTCTTGCAGTAAAATATGTATTCACAATAACAACAACAATATGACCACGTAAACATTGTATTAATATAGAAAACCGCATTGTATAAAGGTTTAACTACCACATTTTTCAAAATCTACCGAAAAATACCGCATTTTGGCAAATCTTCCGCAAAAGTACCAGTTTTTCAAAAAATTACCGTAAAAACTACTGCAATTTTCAAAATCTACCGTAAAACTACCGCATTTTTTCAAAATCGTCCGCAAAAGTACCGTTTTTTTCAAAAAATTACCGTAAAAACTACCGCAATTTTCAAAATCTACCGCAAAACTACCGGTTTTTCAAAAAACTACCGTAAAAACTACCGCTTTTTTCAAAATCTACCGTAAAACTACCGCATTTTTCAGAATCTTTCGCAAAACTACCGTAAAAACTACCGCATTTTTTAAAATCTACCGTAAAACTACCGCATTTTTTCTAAATCTTCCGCAAAACTACCGCTTATTTCAAATTTCTACCGCAAAATTACACTCTTTTCAAAAATCTACCCCAAACCTCTGAAACTACAGTATTTTTTAAAAATCTACCGCAAAAACTACCGTATTTTTTAAATCTATCGCAAAAACTACCATTTATTAAAAAATCTACCGCAAAAACTACCTTCTTTTTCTAAAATCTACCGCAAAAACTACCGCAATTTTGTCGAAATTACCGCAAACACTACCGTATTTTGAAAAATTCTACCGCAAAAATACAGCAATTTTAAAAAAATCTACCGCAAAATTTTGGTCTTAGGTTGGCAGGTATGAATACACATACATGTACTGTAGGTACATACTAGCTCAGACAATTTTGTAATTTAGACCCTCTCTGGTGCATTCTGGCATATCTCGGCACAAAATTTCCAATAATAATATTTATAATACATAATTGATTATAATTAATTTTTTTCTTAATTACTTTGTTTTTCAATGTTGCCCCTTGTTCCTCCTCACTCTGATGTAAATTAATAAACTCAATATTCCTTTCTGACACATTATCAATCTCAATGAAATATAAAGATCAACATTCAATAGTTTGATATGTATTTTTGACTTGTATAATTTTATTTGTTTTCAAATGTTGCCCTTTGTGCTTTCTCACTATGATGTAAGATAATGCCAAAAAGATCAATTGTATTAATTAAACAGTTTGTTGTCAAGTTTATGTGTAGGCTAATTGTTAATAATAGTATCCATTGAAAGATGGCAGGACAGTGATAAACACTGGCATGTAGCGATTATAGCGGTCCTGTCTTGGCTTATTGAATTGTTACGAAGTTACGTATGCGGTGCGGAAGTTAGAGAGCAAATGACCATCATTTCAATGTAATAGTTTATGCAGGAAAATTGAGATTAGGCCATTGGAGTATTTGTTTCATGCATTTGTAAAACGTTACCCACTCATAGGTCATACTTATCGTTAAACCAATAACTCAAATATATGCCCTTGTACACCGATCACCTGTTGAAATTAATACAGGCCGATTTCAACAAATGTAAACGGCGATATATTTAAAATCGTATTCAAGCATGACCACGTCCCAACTTCTTTACAACTAAGCTATGACTCCAGTCTATTCAGTGTTGCGTATCGAACCTTGTTTATTATAAAAATAGTGCAACAACAAGCAGAATTCACACATTTACCTTATACTCATTCTCAACTGAAGACATTGAATTTATCTCTTAGGTTTTACATTATAAATATCTTAACATGCAGAATACGAAAATAGAGGCTTAGGCCCAACTTTGTATGAATTTTATGAGAATAATCTGATTTTAGAGAAATGAAAAGAAAAATGTCCACACACTACACAAAATATTTATGGTTCCCCGGGAATACGTATATATGCTGCTTGTATATTAGAATCGTATTCCAGTTACAGAAAGAAGTACATATCATGCTAAACTATATACAACAGTTATGCACTTGGAGGTTTTGGATACAGGGAATATCCCGAGGGATATATAATATGTCTTCCCTTGGTCCCTTCGGTCCCTCGGGAAGATGTATTGTATATCCCTCGGGATATTCCCTGTATCCAAAACCTCCAATTGCATAACCCCTATATATTGGCCAAGGGATAATCCCAATATCCTGACTATAGGATAATATGTTTATCCCATACCAATCTTGGTCATCTGGTTCACATTGTTAAATCGTGGAAATATTTTAGAATATTCATGTCCAGTTTTGTTTTCTTGGCCGTGGGCGGATTTTCATGTTCTCTCAAATAATCCCATATTCATTTTCTCGAATTTTTTATTGATAAAGTGGATGCCCTTTCCCTTTTTTTAATTATCAAACAGACCCTGATTGTCTGTGTTTTCTCCATTGCCGTTTACAGTCATTCCGCGAACGTTACAAATTATGAACAAATATGCAAGCGGCGATTATGACGTAGCGGGCAGATATACTACATCTGCCCGCTTGGAGCGGGACGTAAAGCTTTATCCAATGGTTGCAAGGAGGATATAGATCGAATATCACATGATGATATATTTGATATGTGGATCAAGATATCATATTTTATCAAACAATTTACAAACCATCGAATATCACTTTTAAACTATCGAATCACGTTTGAATCACGTTGACATCATTGCAAAATTAGGCTAAATATGCTGAGTCAAGACGTTAATTAGCCCAAGAAAGTTCATGGGTAACTTGAGAACTACAAAATACAACCAAATACTTTTCGAACGTACAATAGCAATATTTCTCACCCAACGTCTTCATAGTTTTAGGAACGTATTTTAAACGCATGATAGCCAAATATATCAAGATACTATATCTGCCTAAATGAAGTTATCTAGTGTTGACAAAGTTTTGAAATATATTTTATCCAGATCCATCAGAAATTAACTTAGCCAATACATTTGTTCATAAGAATTCTTTAACCTCGTTCCCAATACGTCCTCAGACAGACAAGAAATTGAAGTCACACCCGTTTGTTTGCGTGGCATATTTATACGTATACGCACTTTCTCTGATTATTGTCAAACAAATACATTTCAGGAGAAGAACATAAAAAACAAATGCCTGAAACGAATGCCGAAACATAAATCCCAAGTGATTAAGTTTAGAATGTTTTATTCTTTTACGATTTGATAAGAGACTGAGACTAAGAAATTAAATGCGATGAAATATTTTGACAACCTAATTTGTATACTGTTTTATTCTTAAAGTTCTATGCGATACCTTATTTTATCTGTTTCAAAATGTTTCATTTTATTTTGCCTATATAAAAGAGATTGAAGAAGATAAGATAAACTGTTCCGTAATATATATTGTGTTTTAATAACCTTTTTTAGAATCACAATGTAAAATAAATCTCCCGTTCCTGCCATTCTGGTAACGCCATACAATGGATGCAATTCAAAGTGAGAGAGAGAGATCTATGAATATCAGAATGCGTCCATGCCATTAATTTGGCCAAATACATGGCATGAAACTGACGTAAGCTTAAGTAAGCTACGCCCCCCCCCCTTTCTCTGGTAAATTATGACTTTATTTTTCGGAGTAATGGGTTTCGGACAACTGGGTTTCGGGGAATTGGGTTTCGGACAACTGGGTTTCGGACAACTGGGTTTCGGACAACTGGGGTGTCAATATATACGAATCGAATGTATTCTCGTGTGCATTACAATATCCCCATTGAAACATTTTTGGCCTGCAATGGACGTATAATGAATTAGAATATGAGGCCGTGTTATCATTCTAATGTAAAGTCATGGTATTTACTGTAGTATTGGGTTGCAAGTTAATATCAGATTCAATGCAAATTAATCATCTAATATCAGATGCGCGATCAGTCCAATAATCTAATTTCAGGTCATCAGTTCGATATCTAGCACTTGTTCTAACGACACGGTATTACTAGACTATCATATTATAAATACACACACATATAAAACAATCAAACTGGTACACGATAGAAGTACGACTGCTCTTTCAATTGAGTATAAATGTTGATAAACTTACCCGGAAGCCAAGACATACACGTTTAGACGATGCTATTTTCAGTTCAGTGTAAGAGTAAATGCCCGGATATCGAGGCTTTTTCGTGTAAAGTTTTAACCAAGCATCTAAAATCGGGTTATATTGCGTGTAGAATTTATCGATATCAGGGCCGCTACATGCCAGTGGATAAAGGTTTTTTGCTACTGACCCATTAATCTCAAAGCAATGATGTTTTGGTTTTAGAGGTCAATCAAAATGGTGGCCGAATTACAGTAAGATAATTATCTCAGTGTTTCTCTGAAACACTGCTGATTATCTGCCTATTATACTTAGATTTTGTCTTCACAAGGTAGGCCAATTTATATTCTTTCATTTGTACTACTGATTGAGTGTTCTAAGAGGTAAGATTTTTGGAAATTGCTGTAAAAATAAAGTGCGTCCAAGGGACTCTGGAGTTTTTTATTTTTCCGTCCAACATTATTTTTTGGGGTCCATCTAATGTAAGGACGGCGTTAAATAAAACGTAGGGGCTCATATCTGAAGAACATTTCCGAATTTTTATAAAATCACACAGATACTGCCTGGCTTCCAAGATGCAAAAATAATTTGCATGGGTAGTGTATCTTGAACACAATTTTTATGTCACCACCAAAAGTGGTGACATATTGTTATGGTCTCCGTTTTTTGCGACGGCGGTTGGTGGTTGGCGGTTGGTGGTTGGAGGTTGGTGGTTGGAGGTTGGCGTCCGGCGTCTGTAACAATTTCTTACAACTTCCTATAACTTAACAAATACTGTTTAGACTGACTTCAATTTTTTTCTAAATCAACTACATGTTCTCAGAAGTTCAAATCTGACTTTAGATTTGACATTTGACCTTCAATGACCTTCTCAAGGTCAAAAAGGTCTTTTTTCAACTTGCTTCACATTGACTAAATTCTTTTTCAAAATCATCTACATGTTCTCAGAAATTCAAATCTGACTTTAGATTTGACTTTAGATTTGACATTTGACCTTCAAATCTGACTTTAGATTTGACATTTGACCTTCAATGACCTTCTCAAGGTCAAAAAAGGTCAAAAAGGTCTGTTTTCAACTTGCTTCAAATTGACTACATTTTTTTTTCAAAATCATCTACGTGTTCTCAGAAATTCAAATCTGACTTAAGATTTGACATTTGACCTTCTCAAGGTCAAAAAAGGTCAAAAAGGTCTGTTTTCAACTTGCTTCAAATTGACTAAAATTTTTTTTCAAAATCATCTATGTGTTCTCAGAAATTCAAATCTGACTTTAGATTTGACTTTAGATTTGACATTTGACCTTCAAATCTGACTTTAGATTTGACATTTGACCTTCAATGACCTTCTCAAGGTCAAAAAAGGTCAAAAAGGTCTGTTTTCAACTTGCTTCAAATTGACTAAATTTTTTTTTCAAAATCATCTACGTGTTCTCAGAAATTCAAATCTGACTTAAGATTTGACATTTGACCTTCTCAAGGTCAAAAAAGGTCAAAAAGGTCTGTTTTCAACTTGCTTCAAATTGACTAAAAAAAATTTTCAAAATCATCTACGTGTTCTCAGAAATTTAAATCTGACTTTAGATTTGACTTAAGATTTGACATTTGACCTTCAATGACCTTCTCAAAGTCAAAAAAGGTCAAAAAGGTCTTTTTTCAACTTGCTTCAAATTGACTAAATTTTTTTTTCAAAATCATCTACATGTTCTCAGAAATTCAAATCTGACTTTAGATTTGACATTTGACCTTCAATGACCTTCTCAAAGTCAAAAAAGGTCAAAAAGGTCTTTTTTCAACTTGCTTCAAATTGACTAAATTTTTTTTTCAAAATCATCTACATGTTCTCAGAAATTCAAATCTGACTTTAGATTTGACATTTGACCTCCAATGACCTTCTCAATGTAAAAAAAGGTCAAAAAGGTATTTTTTCATCTTGCTTCAAATTGACTAAATTTTTTTTTCAAAATCATCTACATGTTCTCAGAAATTCAAATATGACTTTAGATTTGACATTTGACCTTCAATGACCTTCTCAAGGTCAAAAAAGGTCAAAAAGGTCTTTTTTCAACTTGCTTCAAATTGACTAAATTTTTTTTTCAAAATCATCTACATGTTCTCAGAAATTCAAATCTGACTTTAGATTTGACATTTGACCTTCAATGACCTTCTCAATGTAAAAAAAGGTCAAAAAGGTATTTTTTCATCTTGCTTCAAATTGACTAAATTTTTTTTTCAAAATCATCTACATGTTCTCAGAAATTCAAATCTGACTTTAGATTTGACTTTAGATTTGACATTTGACCTTCAAATCTGACTTTAGATTTGACATTTGACCTTTAATGACCTTCTCAAGGTCAAAAAAGGTCAAAAAGGTCTGTTTTCAACTTGCTTCAAATTGACCAAATTTTTTTTTTCAAAATCATCTACATCTTTTCAGAAGTTCAAATTTGACTTTACAAGTTCTCAGAAGTTCAAATCTGACTTTAGATTTGACCTTCTCAAGGTCAAAAGGTATTTTCCAACTTGCTTTAAATTGACCAAATTGTTTTAGGTGGTGACATTTTGTCATGTTAATGCCTTGTTTATGAATGCTGGGGACGCAGTATTAAAAGGATAGTCTCAAAATATATAGGTCTGGGAAATGTTTAAGGCATACTGCGTCGCTATAAAATGAATTGCACTACTATTTTCACAATTTTATTGATATTTGGTGTCAAATACACATATCTTGGTATATTTGAAGTCCCAAAACGGCTTAGTTTCAGAAATATCCCAATTTTAAATTCAAAAATGACCGTTAGCTCCGCACCATCCGCTCATTTGCGCCGCACCCAATATTTCCCACAGGCTCTGTCTGCATAGGGTGTATCCCAAGTTTATTATCTGAAAAACTAATCGAGGTATCTGATCAACTATGCAATTGAAGATATATACGATTAAAGGATGTATATAACTATCAAGGGCTAAGAAAACAATTGATTTTTTTAAGAATATCATTGATTAGATTTTTTTTCATCAATTAAATGCAATAAATACACTCTCGCTTTCTAATCAAATGTGAAAGTGCTCTTATAATAACGAATGTGAATGGCATGGTGCATGTTTCCATACCATCCAACGCATATTGATGATGTCATACTTGTAGCCCGCTCTTGTGGTATTCCAATGTAATGTGACGTCATTTCCCTAACAACGATAGCTTTGGAGAAACCCCCAAACTGGATTCCCCAAGTTATTTCACATTTATACAAAATTAACTCTACCTTGGGTATAATAAGTGTTCTATCATATTGCAATCGATTCCTCATACCAATACAAATACATGATAATACAATACAATGTAATAGCGTTTAATGCTTTCAAGAAATGAGCCCAAAAATGGTTTAAATGTTATTGTAATTGATTTAATCGTTCCCTTATTAATTTTACTGGGCGAAACATTAATGAAAACTGCTAAAAGTAGGGGTCATTGTAACAGCTCCCACTCCATCAATATGTTATTGATTTCTGTTTTCTTTACATGGAATGAAAAATAAGTATCCACTTCAAATATGTAAGGAAAACACTTAAATAGTTGATACATCCTTTAAGCAAAGATGTCCAAGAATTGAAAAAAAGATTTATATCAAAATGTGTTCAAATGCTGTTGTTTGAGGCTCAGGCCACTGGTGATATTGCGCATCATATGTTGTTGTTTTATTTTCAGTGAAGTTTGAAGCTCAGGCCACTGGTGATATCGCGCACCATATGTTGTTGTTTGGATGTGTAGATGGTCCAGCTTCCGATGAAGAACACTGGTAAGATTATAATATATTACTTTATTCCATGATGGTGAAATTCCCTGCAATCTGATTGGTGCACGTGACTTAAATATATTCTGTATTTACACGCACATTCTACTAAGCGTTGGATACAGAGTGAAAAAGACGTCAGCGTTGGGATACTGAACAAATATTTCACTCTATTGAGGTGAATACCTGTACATCTTTCACAAGTGATATTCCACGAACCCGAAGGGCAAGTGGAATATCACCTTGTGAAAGTGCTACAGGTATTCACCGAAAATAGAGTGAAATATTTGTTTTATTATATCACTGTCTATATAGCTAACGCTGACGTCATTTTCACTCTGTATTCAATGCTAAGTGGAAAGTGCGTGTAAATACAGGATATATTTAAGTCACATGGACCAATCAGATTGCAGGGAATTTCACCATCATGGAATAAGGTCTAGTATCCCAACGCCCAAGATTTCCATCCAGGATATGACTATTACTGAAAAAAATCAATGGTGATCAGTTTACACCAACGCATGCTAATATTTGCATTTTGCTAGAAATATCTGATTTAAATATCAGGAAATGATACGGTGATCATCACAATTTATAATAATATTAGGATAAAAAACACACATCTGTGAATATAAAAAGATCAATATGAAGCATGCACATTGTTTTCATGAACTATTAAAAAATTTAAAATCCAATATGGCAGACGAAAGTCGAAAAAACGTTTCGCTACACTGCACTTCCAGCTGATGAAATTGAAGAAAAAAGAAAGAATATCAAACGTCTCGTATAATACAATAAAAAGCAAACAAGGCCATAAAGATTTTGAAGGAATATTGATGTAAAATATCTCTGAGGTGAGAAGGTTGATCTGCCCCAAGCCAAGGGACTTGATTTAGGCGAGTTTTATCTGATGCTAGCGTATCGTGAAATACAACCTTCTCGGGAAGAATATTTTCTGTATTTCACTCGAATCATTGAATAACTTATAGTATATTCTGTTGAGTATTATCTGACTGAGGCAACATAGCAATAACCTCATTCCAAAGCGCAACATGGTGAAATTGTAGCCCACTATGACCCGCCACAAAAGCCTGCCACTATTGCCCAAGTCAATATAGTAGAATATAAGCATACTCTTTACTAATAGCCTGACTATAGCTACAGGCCTCCCAAGGTGGGGATAATATAATACCAGGCGAAAGTGCAACTTTAATGCTCTCAGCTTGTATTCTCAATTCATTCCTATATTTTGTACTCATACTCATGCTTTTGTATGCCAGCTGGGGATAAGTTCTCCACTTGGTGCCAATCTGCATGGCAATTAGTTTTTTCAGTGCTAGGGAGATCACCAATAATTTATTTACACTTTATATTGGTTCAATTGGATGTTTTTTTTTGTAATAGAAACCATTAATTTGAAACTTATTTGGGGCTACTTAATTTGCCGGATTTGCTCAATTTCATATATTGGATTTTACAATCCGCCATCCTTCAAATTAAAGCGGTAGTCAAATAAAGTGTATCTACAGTATATACCATACATGTATAGGAGATAAATATGTGTGCTTCACTAAACTTGGTTACTTAATAATATCATTCATATATTTTCCAGGGAGTGTGGGCAGACATGCAAAGGGGGATCTAATATTATGTTCGCATGGGCCAAAAATGCTGAACCTAAAGAACTTCCTAAAGGTACGAAATTATGAACCTTGGTCAACGATAAGTGAAACGCAAATTCACAATTTTGTTGGTTGATTATTTGTAAGCTATTGCAAATATAACATCAGTAAGTATCGATAATGATTCTGAAATGACTAAATGACTATTTACAGTAGTTTAATTTCATTTCGAGAATAACCTTATTAAATGCTTGCCTGATTGGTTGCTCTTAAAGACCATTTTCAAAGCCTTTTGTATTATGTTCGGTAACATTCTGCTAACAAAACTGCAACGTATCCTAGCCAGAGTAAAGCAGTATTAAATTTAATTTCATTGTTCTGTTTCAGATGTGGGTTTCAAGATTGGAGGGCCCAATGGCGTAAAACATCTTGTTCTTCAGGTTCATTATGCTGCTAAGTTCAAAGGTAACGAACAAAGGAATAGATAAAATAAAAGAATGTCTTCATGTAATGTTTACTATACTTTAATATTGTACTTGTACTGCATCAAGGTCTGAATTCCATGATTTTTTAGTATTTTTGATTTGACAAATATATAAAGTAAGAATTAACCTTGTTTTGGTTAGTAACATACATAGTATCAGGTGGAAAAAACAACATAAAAATTATTAATTATTTAATATTTGCAATTTATTTTTGATTGCAGTTTGATTGTATTACATGTATTACTCATTATTTTTTCCAAATAATAAAAACAACCTGACTGAATCTGCACTTCATAGCTCCTTATTTATTTATATATTTCAGATGGCCAGGCAGGTGATCATTCAGGACTCACTCTTTCAGTCACTCCTCAGAGGTATGTACAGTGTACATATAGAGCTACTGATCAGTCACATAACACATGGATGTCCTAAAAACACCAGGACTAATGTTGGCAATTATTAATTCTGCACCCATAATGTCTGAATCTTTCCATAATACACATATCTAAATGTCCAGTTACTTTTGGGATACCCTGTAGTGTGCACGAGGGTACAGCTCAGTTTAGACTTAAAATAAAAGAATGATCTATCTCTATTATCCTTCAGTTCAACTTGTTAAAAATACATGTAGGCAAAAATTGAAACCAAACCAGAAATAACATTTCACCGTGATCAAACCTACTTTAAAGCTAGCGAGTGCATTATACCAAATAAATAACATTAACAATTTATAATTTTTCTTGTATAATATCAAAGTACTTCCTGTTTTTTTACAGACAAAAGTACATTGCTGGAATATTTGTACTGTGGTCAGGTTCATTCTCAGTGCCTGGCAACACACCTGGTAAGTTAATTATTGAATGATTTTCTATATAAAAAATTTTCTATTTTTTAAAAAAGAGAAAGATTGTTTTTTATGACAATTTTTTTATGTGGTGTCTCCAACTTTTGTGTGGATGGTGTTTGGCTTCCGATGTTTGGCAGTTGGTGTTCAGTGTCTGTATCAAATGACAGGTGATGACATTTTGCTATTTAATGCCTTGTAGGATTGTTTGAATTTATGACATTTGTCCATTCCATGATTGCATAAGCAAAAAACGATACAATTTGATATGACCTCATCAGACAAATTATTTCTGTTAACAGTATCTCTTATATCCACTTTAACTACTTGGCTTTATTTGATTCATTTCAGTACACCATGTTGATATTTCCTGCAAGTTTGATGGTTCCCAAGACATTCATCCATTTGCCTTTAGACCTCATGCACATACTTTGGGTGAGTAAATATTGCTTTAAGGCTCATGCACCTACCTTAGACTAACACTAACATTTGTGCAAAAGTTTCTACTGTCATACGATCGTATGGATAAATCAGAATATTCCTCATAAAGGGTTGAATTATATACATTTATTTCCTATTTTTACCTTTTTAATGTGACACATAAATATTCAGTAATGTGACACATAAATATTCAGTAATGTGACACATAAATATTCAGTAATGTGACACATAAATATTCAGTTAGGTGATTTGGGAAATGATGGTCCCATCATGAATTAAGAAAACTTAAGGCTGTTCCTTAATTCTTCCAATTGAATATCGTAATTGAAGTTGTAATAAACTTTCCAGGTCAAGTAATCACAGGATACAAGGTAGAACCAGCTACAGGAGAGTGGGAGATGCTGGGTAAAGGTAACCCCCAGTGGCCACAGGTAAATACAAAATGAGCAATTTTAGACTTCTTAGGTAATTCTGATAATAACAACCAATTATCACATTATTGTGTCACATTGATAACTTGTAAGCAGTTCAAATCACTTCATATATAATGCATAAGGGAGATAACCGTATACATATAAAATATATACTGTATATATTTTACAGGCCTTCTATCCAATGGATGATGTGAAGACTATTCATCCTGGAGATGAGGTGGTAGGGAGATGTACATTTAACTCTACAGGGAGAGACAGACCAACATTTGTTGGGTAAGCCTCAGAGAAAACTTCCCCATTGTTTATAGCTATGTGTGCAAAGCTTTAAAAATTCAGTGTATGAACTATTGCATCATTTTATATCACTGCTTCTGAGATCTATATTACATTGAGAAGGGATTCAATGCAAACTTCACCATAACCATAACTCACACAATAACAACCTAGAACTTCAGTAGGTATGGAATACTTGTGCATAATCATTTTAATCTGTAATTCCAGTGCAACTCACAATGATGAGATGTGTAACTTTTACATGATGTATTACACTGATGCTGAGAAAGGATCTGCTTTCTATTCTTGTGGGGAGAACAATCTCCCAGATTTGGTAAAGAAAATCCCAGATGGTAATGACACCCCTTTGCCACCCAACCCTTTGTTAGATGAACAGGCAACTGGACATCATCACCATGGAGGAATGGCAGGAGAGAAGGACAATGGAGTAGATGCAACAGAAAATGATAAAAATATTAAAAAGTTAGACATCCTAATGCCAGGAATAGTCCCACCAATGGTAAGGAGAGTGTGTAGTTGATTACCATATTAACTCCACATTAAGTAGTGCATAACATTGAAATTTTTACAGCGACAGGTGCCAAGATTTGAGGTTTTGGGCATGCTTGGTAATTTGCAGGGAGGTCATTTTGAATTTCAACGGTGCACACTGTTGAGGATCACAGGTGCTCTCTTTTATGCCAAATTTATTCTTTGTTTTCCAGGATGATTATTATGTATGTACCAGTATTCCAGTACCATACACTGATGAAGAATATGTAGGTAGGTAGATATTCAAAGTTACTTACCTTACTTAGATAAAATTAAAAGAAAGGAATACTCAGAGTCTTATCACTAATCAAAAAATGAAGAATCAAGGAGATTATTCCATACCATTTTCTTAATAATAGCTAAATTATGAAGTATATGTACATGAAGTATATGTGCATGAAGTATATGTACATGAATTATATGTATATGAAGTATATGTACACAACCAATATAATTCGGCGCCGATTCAGAATTCGAAAAAATTTGGTGCTGTTCCGGCACAGTTTCGGCACCATTCGGACACCGAAACCTTTCGACACCAAAATTTGGCACCGGACTAGTCAGTCCATTTGGTGCCGAGACGGCACCGAAATGGCGTCGAAAATCAGATTGCATTTTGGGGGTGTACAAGAAGTATATGTATATGTACTTCAAAGTGTGTTCCTTCTGTTGAGACTTAAACTTGCCTGCCTCATATCTGTTCTTGTTTATTTCAGTTAAGTTTGAGGCTCAGGCTACTGGGGATATTGCACATCACATGTTGCTATTTGGATGTGATGCCCCAGCCTCAAGTCAAGAACACTGGTAAGATATATAAAATATATAAAAATACAATTTTGAAAAAATCAAATAGCAATTTGTCTTCTGCTCTAAGATGGTACATTTAAATAGAAACAGTAAAAAGCACAAATGGAGTAAATGTGAAAATCAAGAACACAAACCACTACTAGAAATCATATAAACCAGTACTCAATGAATATATAAAATGTTCATTATTTAAGACGCACCTGGTTATGGTGATGGCAAACTTTTTTTTAGACAATACATAACCTGTAGGTTGTAGGTACATGTACTTCAATTAGTGAACACCTGCTTTTTCAGGGAATGCGGGAACACATGTAAAGGAGAATCCAAGATCATGTTTGCATGGGCTAGAAATGCCGCTCCAAAGGAACTCCCAAAAGGTATACCATGAATTAGACAAATGATAAATGGCCAATGACTCTGTTAAGGAGGCACCCATATTTGTGCATAATGTCAAATTTTGGTCACAATTGACAGGCCTTCTACCTTACGACAATACATCAGTGAAGAACATTTGAGAACATATGAGACATGAACTGTAGCAGTTTTATCTGACATTCATTAGGTATTTGATTGGATTTGCTACACCTTGGTGTTGCTGTTATCTAATTTTTGAATCCTCGGTATAAATTACTATATGGCATTACATTTCATTTTTGTAATCTCTGTTTCAGATGTGGGTTTTAGAATTGGAGGCTCTAGTGGAGTGAAGCATCTTGTCCTGCAAGTTCACTATGCTTCCAAGTTCAAAGGTAATGGAAATAGAAATCTTTCATGGTAGATATTGAAGTTAAAAGAAAGAAGAGGAAGCTTACTTTTACAACAGAGATAATCAGAGGGAAATCTAACCTTGATGCCATTTTCAATAGATTCCTTTTTTATAGAATTATTTATTCAAAATATATATAAGTTACAAAATACATTTACATATAATATAATAGAATTCGATAGATTCCTTGATTTCAAATTACTTCTTACTTTTATAATATTTTGTAGTTGTTTGAATTATCAAGAAATGGACTCTAGACAAAATATATCTTAATTTATTGAATATAACCTTGTATGGAATTGATTTCTGGCTAAACTACACATACCTTATAGGGATATGGCTGTAATATAACAGTGCATGTGGACTCGAGCAGAGTTAAATATGATTTTATTTTTAGGCAATAAAGATTCCTCTGCAGGTATTATATGTAGTCTAGTGAAATGCCTTTATTAAAAATAATTATTATTATTTTATAGTATAGTCTAACATTTTCTCAGTTCTTTAATTTGCACAAAACACAGAGAGACCTTTAAATTACTAGAGTTGAAGGAAGTGACCTTCAGTTCATGTAATCAAGAGTACAAGACCCACCTATAACTCCTGTCTTGTTCTTGTTGTTGATCTCTTAATACTGCAGCACCCAACCTTTTGATTGAATTTGTAATTTAAGTTGAAAGTGATACGTATTTTGGTGTTGTGTTTTGTCAAAGATTTAACCTGGGTGTGGTACGTAAATGTTCAAATAAATTTGCAAATCCTTTTATAAATTGTACGAAATTGTAGACAAGCTGATGAATTTCAAATTACAATTCAAAGTCTGTGTCGAGTGTGCAGAGACTTTATGGATAACAACTTGTTCATTTGTAATCAATATTTCACACCTGGTCTTAATAACACACCCTGGATTTAGAAGTCTTTGCTTCCCTCATTATACTACAACAGAAGACTATAACCTTCTTCTTAAGTAGTTTAAACCAATAGTTTGAAGAGCTATGGTAAAAATTGCAATGTGCATCAGATCTATGTATCTTTGTTTATTTCAAGGTTTAACTTTGAGGTACAGTTTATGGAGACAAGATGCACACCCCAAAGTTTACCATAGCACTTAGTGTAATGTTAAATAGTCTTGTATTAACATTCTCACTTCTGATTTATTTTCGAATCAACATATCAATCAACATATATATTACATCCATTAAAGTACAGTAAAACCTGTAAATAGTAAGCCCAATACATGTTTAACAGTTATCCTTAGTATCATTAAATACACAGGTTTTACTGTATCTGAAGTGTTCAAAATAGGAAACATATTGTACAAGCGTTTTATGTTGGCACTGCCCCATAAAGGTGCAGTTTTTGACGAATCAGAAGGAATGGAAGTACAGTGAATCCTGTTAAGTGGAACACCTCTAGAAGTGGAAAATCTTTGCTAGTTGAACACTTTTCAGAGTCCCAAACAAACTGACTTGTGTTAAATGAACCTATATGTAGAACACCTCCCAAGTGGAACACTTTAGAGGTACCAACGGTGTTCCATTTAGACAGGTTTTACTGTAGCTTGGAAGTGAAAGTCTTAATACAGGACAATAGTAGAACATGCTGCATGTTAAGAGGGTGGTGTATTGCATGTAATAATTCACTTCAAGTATGTTATATATTGCAGTAAAATAGAATTATGTAAAAAATCTCTTAAATTGTAAAATACTATTTCAAGCTCTCAATTCTAGTATTTTAGCAGTTTAATGAATAGAACTAAACACTAATTTACCATATTTGGTATATTACAGAAGGACGGGCTGGTGATCGCTCAGGATTCACTCTCTCTGTCACTCCTCAGAGGTATGTGAAGTATATGTAGCATAAAGCAATGTATTGTTTAATGCTAATATTGTGTGCTGTTTTATAAGGTTCTTAACCAAATCAAATTCAATGTTTTGTAATCTATAATCCAGATTGTGGGCACTAATTATTAACTCAGTCGTGAGATGAGGCAACCATAACAACATATTATTACATAATTGTAAAATAATTTTTTGACATCTTTTTTTTGTTTGTTGAATAACTGGAAAATGAGTTGGTTCTGGGTTGATAGTGCAATTAGGATTTTTATCGTACCTAAAAAAGGTACAATTCTGTCATCAGCTTGACGGGCGCGTGGTGGATTGGCGGCTAAGGCGGCGTCTCACTTTCTTGTAATCAAGATTCCGGGAAAACCATTTGACAGATTTACTTCAAATTTTCACACATGTTACATGGTAAGAAGTTCTAGAGCTGCTTATTTTCTTGGCAGCCATCTTGCATTCTGGCGGCCAAATTGGAAGTTTTTAGATCCTGTCATCACAATTCCAGGAAACTATGAAAAGGATTTATTTCAAAGTTTCACACATGTTATATGGTAAGAAGTTCTTGAACTGATTAATTTTTCGGCAGCCATTTTGCATTCTGGCAGCCATTTTGGAACTTTTTAGATACATTTCGTAATCGCGATTCCAGGAAAACCACTTAACGGATTTACTTCAAATTTTTACACATGTTTCTGGGTCATCAAGCCCACACTGCTATGTTTTAGGTACAATATTGTTCACCCTGTACCTTGTTAATTTTATTTTGAGTACTGTAAAAATGTGTGTTACAAGAATGCATTTACATTATTTTGTATAAGTTTAAGTTTCAGCTGTCTACAAAAAGTATCAAAATTAGTACTATTTAATTTTGCTTTATTTCAGGCAGAAATACCTTGCTGGAATTTATTTATTATTGGCGTATATGTTCTCTGTTCCTGGAAACACCCCAGGTGAGATATTTCTTTATTTCATCAAAGTTTGTTTTCATGAAAATAATTTAACTACATTTTTACCTATTTTAGAAAAGTATAAATGGACATGAAACATTTTAGATAATCAGCTTAACGATAATAATGGATCTTGAATGTTATTCTGTATAACACATCTTTTTTATTTCAGTTTACCATGTTGATATGTCCTGCAGATTCAAAGGCACGCAGGATATACATCCATTTGCTTTTAGGCCCCATGCACATACATTGGGTGAGTAGAACCATTTTGTTTTTGCCCCAGAATCATTTGTTTTTATGCTTCATGATCAAAGATCAAAGTAGAATATCTATACCTTTAGGCCTAATGATTAAATCTTGGGAAAGTAGAAACATTTGGCTCAGGCTCTTAAAGTTAGGCCTCACATAAAAAATTTATGTATTTCAGGTCGCGTCATCTCTGGATACAAAATTGACCCAAAAACAAGAGAGTGGGATATGCTGGGTAAAGGAAACCCTCAGTGGCCCCAGGTAATAACTGATGAAATGATATACTGAAAATTCTGTTCATTTGTTTGGTTAGTAAAGTTAGGAAGACATCATATAATTTGGTGTTGTAGTCGTTAAAGGGAATGGAAGGTAAAATGTAAAATCTTGGGAGCGTTCTTTTCAAAAGTCGTCAAAAAAGAACGGACATATCTAAAGGTAAAGATGTCCAAATATATTAGCCAAGTAACCTTTAGAATTTACTGATTAGTCTTTTAGACTGTCTGACATTTTGAAAAGAAGGCATGAAATTCTGCCATTTTTGAATCAATTTTGTTGGTTAATATTAAAATCAGGCTGTATTGATGGCTATATAAGGTAGATGAAATAAACACTACACAAACTAGTACTGCTATTTTACAGGCCTTCTATCCCATGGATGGGGTGAAGACCATACATCCTGGAGATGATGTCGTAGGGAGATGTACATTTAACTCTACAGGGAGAAGCAGAGCTACAAATGTGGGGTTAGTATTCTCAGTATATTCCTTTAGCCTTTAATACTTGTGTTGAGATCTAGAAATATATATAAATGTATATCTTGATAAATATTTTGTTACTCCAGTACAATTTCTATTTCCAGTCTATTTCTAGAAATATGTAGAAATGTGTATCTTGATAAATATTTTGTTACTCCAGTACAGTGTACCCATATTTACATACAGTATGACATGATAAATGTATGGTTCAAAATACATTTGTTACTCCAGTGCAGTGTACCCATATTTACATACAGTATGACATGATAAATGTATGGTTCAAAATACATTTGTTACTCCAGTGCAGTGTACCCATATTTACATACAGTATGACATGATAAATGTATGGTTCAAAATACATTTGTTACTCCAGTGCAGTAGTGCATGAAAATATAGTGAACATTATTTAATCTGTGATTCCAGTGCAACTCACAATGATGAGATGTGTAACTTTTACATGATGTATTACACTGATGCTGAGAAAGGGTCTGCTTTCTTTGAGTGTTTTGGCAATAATCTCCCAGATCTAGTGAAACAGATCCCAGATGGTAATGACACCCCTCTGCCACCCAACCCTCTGCTAGATGAACAGGCAACTGGACATCATCACCATGGAGGAATGGCAGGAGAGAAGGACAATGAAGTAGATGCTATACCTAAACCTACCAAAACAGTGACAAACTTAGGTAGGGCTATACATGGGGAAAGTGTTGGTGGTGGTAGTTTGGATGATTATGATTATAATGGTAATTTCATAGATGAGATTGTTCCACGTTCGAAGCGCTATCAAAGTCGCTACTATGACGATTATAGCAACAACAACAATGATGATTACTATGACAGTAGTGTGGCGAATCAACGTTTCAGAAATCGTCATCCATATAATGATTATGATGAGGGCAACAAGAAAGATTGGGGCTGGAATAGTGGCCAGGGGAATAACCAGAGGAACAACCAGGAAAATAGGGGAAGCCAACAGCCATCTTACAGGGGCAGGGGAAAACTTAACACCTTCAACAACAATTATAATCAAAATCCAGCTGACCAAAGGACATTTTTACAACGTCCTAAATACATCCATTCAGCTTTTGACAATTCTAACACAAGACAACAGTCTAATATTCTACCTCAAGATTTGTCTAACCAACGTGGCACTGGGTCTTCTTTTTCTCAGCATGATTCTCTTAGTGGATCTAATACTGGACCTGGCACTAATTCTAACCAAGCTGTTAGTACTAATTTAAATGATGGTGAAGGCACTAATTCTGACTTTCATCCTGGTGGTGTTTCTCTTCCTAATGACGGAGATGGTCATATATCTGATTCATCTCATACTAAACATGTCTCTCCTGAAGCTCAAGTGGAAAGTAAGACTTAATTCGAATCTTGGTGTTGTCTCATTGTCACCATGGTGATAAATCTAATCCTATGTTTGTGTCCATAGTAATGTTTTGTGTTCATATTAGTTACTTCCTGTTTATTGTCATTAGAGCTAAATTTCATGTTATTTTTTCATTTGCATGTGTATTTTCTCCCCAGTGTGTTTTTGTTTGGTCATTTTGTTTTTGTTCAACTATTCTGTGTCTGTCTATTCATTTATGTTATCACTTGCATGTTTGGGCTTGAACTGATTATATTCATATCATAAATGACATAGGTTATATCAGTTTGATATTAATTTTATCCACTAAATCATACCATGAATTGAGGCTTTAGACCTTTTTATTATTAATCCGAAACATATTGTATGTGACGCCTTAGAAACCATTTCCATTACCATCCCTCACATAATAAAGTTGATTGAACACTGTATGTTAAAGGTTGCATGGATGTGTTTAGAATAGTTTTTACCACTTTCCTTTTTCTTTTATTATTGGGTACATAACCATTATATATTAAATCATACCCTGGTGAATGTTAGCTCACTGTCCGTTTATTATAAAGTATTACAGTAAATGCCCCATTGGGTTTATTTTTGATGTTTTTAGTTGCCTGAAATATAGTTAATACATGCATTAGTGCATCACATAGAGTTGAAGTCTGTCGTTGATACTCCGAGAACATTTATATTGACCATATAACAGTGTAGACTGAATGTAGATTTGGTTTAATAATTGAAATACTTAGTTTAAAAGAAAGAATTATGTTTGAGTATCACAAAAATTGATATAATTCAATGCAACAAAAATATGTTTAAATATAATGAAGCAATTTTGTAAAATAGTCTCTGAAAATATCTTGATTCTGCATTCATGTTAACTGGTAAAATTCTGATTTCATTTTCAGATATTGAGCTTGTGAATGAGTGGCCAATTCTTACAGAACAAGATAATGTATTCCTCGGCCAAGTGTCAGCTGTGGCCACTGACTCCAAGTCAAATGTCTATGTATTCCATAGAGGTCACCATGTTTGGAATCCTACGTAAGTATCTTCATACAGGCTTAACTTGTCCCTTTTCTCACTTTGCCAATTGTTAAAATTCCTTTAGTGCCAGGTTGATCCGAGAAAAATTCTAATGAGATTTGTGATTTCTTGTTTAAAATTTCCACATAATACTGTATGTGTCAATATGTAAAATGAATTCAGCAATTAGAGTAACACATTTTTTGCACTTTCCTCTTATTGGACCAAAAATATGATTACTAGTTAATTGTGTTTTGGGTAATGGTGTTTTGTATAATTTAAATGGCAGAAATAAAGTGCACAAAATGTTATAAGTCGATTTATAAATATGGTTCTGACGCTTCCTGCATATAGTCCTAGTAAAATGGTATGTATCCCATAGTTAAAAACCAATTCATCTGATTCTTAATTGTCTGAAATCTTACTTTATTTCAGTGCATTTGATGTAGAGAATAGATACACCAGGATCAGCGAAGGACCTATCAAAGAGGCTGCCATCCTTGTGTTTAACCCTGAAGGCAAACTGATCAAGAAATGGGGAGAAGACACGTATGTTGATTTTGCCAATTTCCCCCTTAATTCGCCCATTTGAGTAAAATGTTGCGACAAGTTAATTTCATTTCAAAACTGTGTAATTAGAAAATTTAAAAATCTTCAAAACATACATAAATTGGATTGGTGGACCCCAAATTACAATTTCAAATGGTGTTTATTTCAGGTTTTACATGCCACATGGTATTACAATAGATAAAGATGATAATGTCTGGGTGACGGATGTTGCCATGCATCAGGTAATAAAATACACCATTAATTACAGTTTAGTCCTTGCTAGTTCATTATTTTAAGGCTGCATCTGGGTTTGAATAAATTTTTTAGAGTTGTCAATAAATGAAAACGACATTTTAGACATCAAAAAATGTACTTGTATATGGAAGTTCAGGATCCAAGTTTTCTGAACTGAAAAAGTCTTAACCCTCAATGGTTATTGGCCAAAAATACAAGAAATGTATTTATGATCTCCTAGGTGATGAAGTTTGATGCTGGAAAGACAGATATTCCCTCTATTTTATTGGGTGAAAAATTCAACCCTAATTCACATAATGGACTTCACTTCTGCAAGCCAACGGATGTTGCTGTGCTAAGTTCTGGAGAATTTTATGTTGCTGACGGGTAAGGCACCATGATTGCATATATTTTGATAAAATGTTTATTGCCGTATACCAGATGACTAGATCAGTCCCACATTGATTACAACTATGCTCTCTATTCATGAGGTTTAAAAGTATAAATCCAAATAAATGTGTAGTGTCATAGACTAAAAATTATAAAAGTTAATAATTATGTATCTTTTACTGAATTAATTTTTTGTTCATTAATGTGTTTCAGTGTAATGTAATTGTAATGTAAGGTATGTTGAATGGAAAATACAAGTTGATTTGTACTGATTTGATCAGAAAGTTCAGAGGAGAAATCTTTTAAACAACACCTATGTACATTTATATATTAAACAATATCTTTCCAGGTACTGTCATCACAGGGTTCTAAAATTTGCAGCAGATGGAAAAGTCCTCAAAGAATGGGGAGAAATTACTCCCGAACTTATCAGTAAGTTATACAACACTATTCCATTAACAGGTTATTAGTCAGAGTGGCTATGTGCTGTTAAAAAAATAAATGTGTATAACTTGTTATTATGGCTGAAGAAAATAATATCCATTAAAAGGCCATTCCGATACTCGTAGCGTCTCTCTCTGTTGCATCCAGAAGGATAGAGATGGAGAGGGTGTGGCTTACCACGATGTTATCCCTTCAGAATTTTATTAATTTCTTTTCATAAGAATATGTATTTACATATGTTTTTACGATAACACATAGTCCAGTTCATTCCACTTGTCTATGAACTTAAGTTGCACAGTAGCACCATTTATTTTTATTTAGCTTGAAAATTGTAATGAGAATTTACTTTTTTCAGTTTCAATACTTTCTCATTTACTAGTATTAATGTCCCAATGTTTATGAATTTGAATCTATTGGTAAATCTTCACTTCGCTTAAGGTAAAGATTGAAACCATAATTACAACACATTTCCTGAAATTATATTTATTGAACTGTAATGACTTTAGTACGAATGAAATATCCCATAGTCTTGTGGTTTTGGATTGTCATAATGAATGTTTTGTAGATGAGTCATTTAATTAGACACTGTTTCTTTGTGATCATATCATTGTTTTTGATCGATGCTTGGTACTTCCTTTCTAAGCTTATGGCTGGTTGTTTAAATATTCCCCTATTTTATAAATCATTCATGGGACTTAATAGAAAACAGCATTGACTATAAGATATGTACAGGGTATCCATAAAGTCTCTGTACCTGTTACAGGGTATCCATAAAGTCTCTGTACCTGTTACAGGGTATCCATAAAGTCTCTACTTCACATAGACTTTGTATTGTAATTGTAGAGACACCCTGTATTTCTATTCCAATTTTAATGCGACTATGTACACACCATTTTAAATGATGATATTGAATAAGAAAAACAGTTGTTAAAATATCATCGGAAACATTGAATAGATTCCTTCACTTCACAAGGTTACGTTGGTGCAATTATGTAGATGCACCAAATTTTACTGAGTTCTGCTTCAAGGCATATGTGTTAATAATACTGAGACACATTATAGTAGAGCTATTAGGTTAATGTATTCTTGTTGTCTGTTGTAGAGGGACAACCGGTGGTGGATGGTAATTTTATGTTTATTGTTGTCACTTCCCAATAATTACTTCCCTCATTTCGTAGTGGTCAGAGAATTTCCTTAACTCCAAATCATAAATGAGTCAATTTGCCATACTAGTGTCCTATTCAAATTTTTTGAATCATCACTACTTGCCATGCCTGCATGCCCCTACTGTCTGTCTAGAAAACAAAAATGTTAGACTAATTATTGAAAGTTGGTAGCCATCTTTTTAAATAGCAAACACGTGCCACTCATGTTTTCCTTACTTTTTCACCAAAAATTTAGATAGAGAATTTATTGAAGGTTGAAATGCAGAAATGTTCAAATTCATTAGAACCAAGAAGGAGGCGTCTGCTTTTGTTTTTTGGCCTGATAATGAAAGGATTATCCTGAATAAAGTTACAACTATAAGTCAATTAGAAAATAGGCATGGTGTGGAATTATAAGAGCAAAATCTTTCATCTCTCGTCTCTTAGCCCTCCACATGACATACACCAGCCAATGATATTCTTCTTAAAGATAATAACAGTTTCGCATTTGATGTGTGTTCTTTACAAATATTTATGTGATCAGAGATAGCCTTGATTTTGAAATCAGAAACAGAATTTAGTTTTTCCTATAACATATCTTTCAAGCTTGAATATGGAAAGTTACTTCTGGGCTATAGGATAAAACATAAATGGGAGGATTTATAGATCAACATGAAATTCTCTGACCACACCGAATGAACTGTTGCTAGTTTCACAATGGTTACAACACTCATAATTATAATACATGCATATGCAAATGGATAATATTTTTGTAAGAAAGGGACCTTGGGAAATGGTTCTTGTTAAATTAATCAATAATTCATTTTTGTCCAAAGTACCAAATGTGGTTTTGGGATAACACTTGTTAAATTAATCAATCATTCATTTTTGTCCAAAGTACCAAATGTGGTTTTGGGATAACACTTGTTAAATTAATCAATCATTCATTTTTGTCCAAAGTACCAAATGTGGTTTTGGGATAACATTTTCATATATTTTAAGTTGCAAGTCAGAAATAATATCTTTTAAACTGAAGTCTGCCTCATTTGTGAACCTTGAGACAGTGAACATGTATATATATTTTCCTAGTTACAGCCTCATATTAAGTACACACGTGCACATTATAATCAGTTAATATACACTGTTGTGGTATAGAGGATATTGTTTACATTATAAGTGCACACCTTTTTGGATGGCTATTTCCCCATATGGCATACCCCCCCCCCCTAGTTACAATTCAATTAGAGATTCATGTATTTGTCTATCATTGGAAAGTCATGCATGAGTTGTCATTTGTAAGTTTGATATATTTTGTATGGTAAAAATAATTGTGTTATTTAAGTGTTTTATGTGATATATAATCTTGATGTTGTAGCATACTGTAGTACAAACACTACACTGTCATGTGTTATTCCATGATGGATGTTACACCCTCTTTTTCAACTTTGTGTGTATAAATAGGCAATGGACAGATTGTTTCAAAGCAAAATATTTTCTGATATTTAAACACCCACATGTTATTTAATACAATTCAACACTGCTATCTTTCTTACTTGGTTATGTACATTCAAGATTGATTAATTCTATTTTATCTATATTTGTATTGATATCTTTGCGTGTGTTATATTCTTGTTTTGATATTTCAGAGAATGGCTTTCCACCCCCCTACCACTTCAGTATTCCCCACAGTCTGTCTGTCAAGGAAAACTCAGATGGGACAGGGGAACTTTTTGTTGCTGATAGGGAAAATGGCCGGATACAAGTGTTTGATTTAAATGGAAATTTCACAAGACAAATCCACCCTGATGAGTTTGGTGGAAGGGTGTATGCACTGGAGTACTGTCCACATAATGGTGAGAACTCTAGATTGTATTGCATATGTTGAACGGCTTCCGATTCTGGGTGAAATTAAGCTAAATATAACAAAATGCTGATCTCTGATTTGTCACTCAAGTCACTGTTCCCCAACTAGGTACTTTGATGTGACGCAACAAAATAGAGGAACCACCTAGGTTTCAGTTTGGTTTCTACAAGAAGCTGCAATTCATATTATTAAGTCATTTGCTTTTGTAACATTGTAGAAAGTCTAGAATATTACCAAAATTACTTTTTGAACTGAAATGAACTTTTTGCAGGTGTAGAACTAGAGCATAACATCTACTTTTATATATTCTCTATTTTGCAGGTGGTATTCTGTTTGCAGTTAATGGTCCAAACTATTTTGGGACCACAAACCCACAGGGACTCACCATCAAACCAAAAGATGGCAGTTTAATTAATACTTGGACTCCAAGAGATGAAGTAAGTTTTTGATGAACATTTTCAAAATGACAATGGGAAGGGACTTAATTTTTGTGGCTTTAAATCAGTAAAAGATTTTGGTAATTTGCCTTGCATAAAATTGTAATACTTATCAGAGACATATAAACATATAAACTAACGATCAGAATAATGGTTATTGTTTATAGGGGTTTCACAAGCCTCATGACATCACAATCAGCAATGCTGGGGATGCTCTATATGTGGCAGAGATAGGACCAAACAAGGTCTGGAAGTTTAAAGTTACTACAATTACTAAAAAAGTAATTGAAGGTGAGCATGGATATCTATATAATCACACAACTATGTAGGTAGATGTACATGGCGTAGAGTGAAAGAAAAAAGCAACTTGAAATAGCAACCATTTTTAAGTCACCCCACAAGTGGTGACATATTCTTATCGTCATTTTTTGTGGATGGCGGTTGATGCTTGGAGTTCGGCAAGATCTATAACAAATGGCATCTGTAACAAATGGCAGGTGGAAATATTTTGCATGTTGATGCTTTGTTTGTGACTAGTGTCTGGCATCAGTAGTTGGCATATGTAACAATTGTTACAGATGTGTAACCATTTGCAATAACTTTCCAATTTGGCATATTTTGTCATACCCTGTCAATAAAATATGACTCCATATTATGACATGAAATATAAAACATGAAACCACATTATGACATGAAATATAAGATATGACACCATATTATGACATGAAATATGAAATATAACACCATGTATATTTTCAGAGCCCAATGTCAATGTAGAAACAAATGAGGAAGCTACATCAGTTAAGAAGGGGGGTGTGGAGCACCTGATGAACCCTGACAACAAGGGAGGCGAAGACAACCAAAAACCTAACAGTGGAGTTCTTTTGAATGAGATATCCCACATCAGCGAGTCAGTCGCCACAGAGGATGACTCTTCAGAACCCGAGGGTCCTCCAAGCTTTGATGCTTCCCTTATAATTGGGGCTCTACTTATTGTGCCAATCTTAGTTATCATGGTTGTTGTACTTATAATCAGGTTAAAAAATAGTGGTGAGTCAACATTAAGTTTTTATTTGAATCCACATGTGATATATTAAGTCTGTTGAGCAATATCAAAAATGTTACTACAAAAATGTTTAATGCAATTACAGTTTAATAGTTGATAATTTGAGGATCTTTAGGAAAATATTATGCCAAAATGTCCCTTATTTAATAATTCACAATAAACCATGTGTCATTTGTTCTTGTTCAAGAATGTTTTATGTTTATGTAAAATTTACTTCATAAACAAAAACCTGTAAATGGTATAAATAATATTATTTTATCATTATATGTATCTGTTTACAGGTAAACTGTCATGTTTATCAGGCTACACAAAAAATAGACGGGAAGTGTTTAGTTTTGGTGGACTAATTAGAAGTCATAAAGGATTTGAGAGACTCTCTGCAGAAGACCAAGAGCTAGAACACTTAAGTGACTCAGATATAGATGAATATAGTGCAACGATACAAAAAGCTTAATGTTGAGTTATTCAAAAAATATGAAGCAGTTTGGTTAAATGTACAATTATATAGGACTTTTTCAAGAAATTGAGTGATGAATATGCAAAGAACTAAAAGATATCTGAATAGTGATCTCGCCAGCATTTAAGCAGTTGGATGAACTCCACCTTGTATTAAGTTGAAGGTCTACTTACTGCATGTTGGTAATTTGGAAAATCATAATAATGTTAAGGAAATATGTGAAATTTAAATTTCCTTTCAGTTGAGAAAATTCATACCATGATAATTGAGCTGTGAAGATTGATACTTTTAATTAAGATTTGAAGATTGATACTTCATAATTAATAATACAACTATATGACTTGATGTTACAAGGAATTGTGAATAATACGATGATATAGGCTAATAATAGATTATAAGACAAATTGTACTTTTTCTGGAAAAGAGGGTTAGGACATTCAATTATCTTTTTCTGGTTATGGTATGGTTATAGTACAAACACTGTATGCAGTAAATAATGCAAAATCATGCATTTGCAAAATAATTGTAAATATAGAAATTTTTAGTCATTGCCCACCTATCACCATATGCATATTTATGCAGCTTACTCCAATAGCTCAGTCAGGGGGTCAATACAATTTTAGTCATGTTTTTGATGAAAAGGTGCAAAATAGAAATTTAAAGTGCTATTTTGCCAGTGATGTATAAAAATATATGAATTGTGTATTGTCATATAATACTTATAAGTGATCCCACCATTTAACTTTTAAAAAAGCTGAAGTAATATTACTTAAAAGTCAAATGATCTTGTTATTAAAGCTGGTATATTTACAGTTATGTAATCGATATGTACATGTAAGCAGTGAGTGTGTGATTAAAAGTATATTTATTTATTGTAAAAAGGTGATATATATTTTTGGAAGTATATGTACAGAATGAATAAGTATGGTAGGTAAATAGTTATACTATATGTACATTGAAATTAAAAGGTAAACATTATGATGTATCCCTGATAAAGAGTGTAAAAGTGTGTACAGTAAAACCCGTCAAAGTGGACACCTTTGGTACCTCTAAAAACCGTTGCACTTGAGAGGTATTCCATTTATAGGGGTTCATTTAACATTAAGTTGATCTTGGCCCTCTAAAAAATGTTCCATTTTTAGATGTGTTCCACTTTACAGGTTTCACTGTATTTAGACATATGAGTATAATATTTAGAGATGTTAGTATAATATTTAGAATTATTAGTATATTAGTGGATAGATTATAGAGATTAAACTGCTGCAAACTTCCCAAAAGACCTCAAGAAACTCTTTGGGTTTCTGTCAGTAGAATTAGATATCCAGTTATCACTATTGTTTTGCTTAAAACATAATTCAAACATGATCATGCTCTATTTGGATTTCTCATCCAATCAGATTGCAGCATAGTCATTTTCTAATTTTTGATAGATGCATGACAGTTTGTTATGGAATCTGCCCCTGGAATCTGCATTGTGATGTGACATCACATCAAGGGCTCTGTGGATGACAATGCAATGCTCATAAGTTTTAAGTCCTTGTATGACAAAATCTGCATGGGTCCTTTATATTTACTGAATGTAATTGGATTTTAAACTCTGCATTACATTTCTGTGTCACTTGTTTGCAGCAGTGTAAAGTAGGTTATTTGTTGAGTCAATGTGTGTGCAATATGTGGAGATTAAGATCATACAATAGCATTGATGCTATATCATTTAGGTGAACATGATACTCTGGGGGATGTGTACATATACCACCTATCCAAGGGAAAATATTGAACAACACAAAGTTAAGTCTATTTTCATTTCCAAGGGTCATCATGTATTTTATTATGCACCTTTCCATATACAGTATACAAAAATACTGGTTGGCTAGGGAATAAATCAGATTTTAGTATTTCCAATATTTCCCACCTCCAGGTGCATAATAAACAACTTGGAAGAAAATTGGAAACTGAAAGTGAAGTCACTCATAAAAGTCAGTTTTCATATTTGCAATTTGATCGGTCAGCTGCTGGTGAATTTTGAGTAAGCCTTGCAAAAGGTTACTGGATCTCCCTCTAACCTCACCTCTTATGAAGAATGTGTATGGTGGATTGGGAGATCACAAGATCTACAGTACAGTTAAATAACTCCAAATGCGTTTTACACTCTTGTTTACTCTTGATCATGTCTTTATACCTAGGTAACTTTACATACTTAGGGCATAAAAGTGACATCATTCATTACTATGAAATGGGTTTGCATAAGACGTATGTATGTAGGCTAGACCTTTCTTTACTCCATCCAAGGTTAGACTATGTTATTTGTTTTGCCAAAGGTGGATCTTAAAATGTATAGGGACAGATCGTTATTGGTTCTTGTATACTGAAATATTCTAGGCTTTGGACCTAGAAAGAGGATAGGACAGAAAAATTATTATACAGGCCCAATTGTTTTTTCCAGAATAAATTCTGATCTAGTTTCAAAAATTATCGTTTCCAAAATCTCGCATTCAGCCCCAAAGCTAAAGGTTATATATATATGTTCATTGATAAATTGATTGATGTAAATAACTCAATTTTTTCTCAAAAGAGGGTGCAGGTAGTCAGTTATAGCATTCCCCAAATGCAGGAATCGCTCCATCACGTCCTATATATAGATTGGAGGAATCACTCCCAATGGAGAGTGAACTTTATAGATGAAAATGGGAGATTGAATATATTTTCTTTTTGTACATAGCGGGTCTAAAAATATATTAAAACATATATCATATGAAACGAAATTGTATATTGATAACATATGTAGCATATGGCCTGGTATATTTAAAATATTCCATTTATCAAGTTTTATTTAGTAAATGCCTATTACTAGTTTTAATTAAAGCTTTAATGCTAGGTACATTCCTATATTGTATTGTTTCATCTCTATTATGTAATGCTGCTATTATTTGTAGGGTATGAAACACAATTGTTTGTTTTGTAAACATTCAAATCTAAGTTTTATTGATTTGATTAATAAATTGTAAAATAAAATAAATAAATGAAAGGAAATTATAAAGAAATACAATGCTTTAATTTCTAAGTTGTGTGTAGTAAAACTTACAGAGTAGTCCCAAGTTAGGAAAGAATTTAAACAGTGAATAAATCTCGTTTACCCCTCCACCTCCCTAGTATTCCTCTAATGCAGATAAGAGATATATATTCGGGATGGGGTAGAGGCCTAATGCAAGTCTATTTCATGATTCATAATTATTTGTGTCTGACACGATTGATACAGTTTTATGCAGATAGAATATTTACGGGACAAAGTTTGTTTTCATGAAATATTCTGAAAACATATAACGGTGAAGAAATAAGCACAAATACGTATATAGATTACTGGCAATGCGAAAACTACCTACTCATTTCACTAATTGCTACTCATTTTTAGGGTTTTAAAATTAAAGTAATAAAAAGAAACCTGCATGGGGCTACAAGAAACCCAGTAGATTGTCACATCGCCAGTATGAGAGAAGATAAAACGATCTGTTTTAAATGCTTCAAACCTCCAGAAATCTCTTGTAAAATGATAACACATCGAAACATCATGAACTTTCAGATATATTCTTCCAATAGATGTATGTGTTTCCTTATTTGCCATTTCCCGCATAAAGTAAACTGTTTGAATGGCAATTATGAATGAAAGTAGGTAAACATGAGAACTTTGTTTAATCATCGTAGATTAAATAATTGCGATAAAATGGTTAATGAAAAGGACAAAGCAGTGCATTATGGTATCATAAAAAAATATTTGGGCTCAACTTTCCTAAAGACACAGTATCATAATGCTTTTGCTATGGAAAATGTTTTATCAAAGGTAGAGGTCATAACAACCCGACATCTCATCAATCACACCAATGATCATAGTATACACTGATTACTTGGTCGGATTTCCAGTACTATAGAGAACACAAGAAAGATAGATGTGGGCGATCAATAGATGGCATGTACCGTACATCTAATTACTAGCCTTACACCATGCCATGTCGTCGGCATGCCGCCCGAATTTCGTGGTCAAATCGAACGCTTTTCGTGGTCACCGCGGGCGCGTCACGAGTGCGCTTCAAGCTCATCGCGGGGTAATTTCGTATGTACCACGGAGTTGGTTCATTCGCGTAGCTTTCGCTCACCATTCGTTCCACGGACGCCACATTATATTTTCACGTAGTTACATTGTAAGTGTATGAAATTCCATTTACTTACCCGATGGGCAAATGGTAAATCAGGTTTAAAACCATTATCTTTCAACGTACAATTACACGATCTTTCATTCCCAGTTCATTCCCAGTTCCCGATAAACATCTGATGAATGAAGATGTATGCTTTCCATGTACATCACATTTTATTATACAATTGATAAGACTCTCTAAATAAGTCGCCCTAGACGGAAACAAATAATTTAACAAAGCGTTTTTCGAAATTCTTTTTAAATCATCTGTTCCCATTTAACCGCAGCACAGTATAAATGCACATTTTTATTGGATAGTGAATTTAATCAATGCGATGAATTTACGTGAAATTTACAGTCTGGTGCAGTATGTGAACAATCCCAGTAATCATTGTTGGAAATGCCTCTTATTAGCGTATCTAACGCAGCTAGCCTGGCGCATTACAGTACATAGTACAAGTGTCATTTCTGGCGAGAGGTCTTCATATATAGTGGTGTATGTTTTATGTTCATGGTATGTAAATTGGAAGAGTTGTAAATTCGTTGTCTTTAGTAGCGTTTCTGCTTTATCGGAGTTTGCGGTATTTTCGTTTATAAAAATGGTATTGGTTTGGATGTGTGTAGTGTGAGTTTGTGGTGGGATCCCTGTTTGTCAAAGGTTTGGGTGTTTCGTCTTGTGTTTGAGCTTAGTGTTGATTTGTGTGACAGTGTGTAGTGGTGGTAGTATATATTATTGTTAATATGTTTACTTGACAGGGGATCTGTTTTCCCGTGTCGGGTTGTATTTTGGTTTTATCGAAGTTTTGCAGTATTTTGGTTTGTAAATTTCGTGTATGTTTGGCGGCGTTTGTGGTATGTATGTGGTAGAAAAGTTGTTTTTCCATGAATTGGGTGTATAGTGTCATGTCTGAGGTTTACTTTGGTGTGTGTGTTATGGTAATAGCATCTCTTGTTGTTGAGATATTAACTTGATTTTGGAGGCTGTCTTCCCGTGATTTCATTATGTTTTGATTATCCCGTGTTTGTGATTTGTCGGGATCGTATGCGTATTGATTAATTGCATCAAGTTGTGGTCAGTTTGTTTGTTCGAATTTGTTTTGTTTGTTTGGTTTGTTTTTTACCCTTTATGGTTAGGTGTTTTTTATGTCAGTAGTGTGTGCGTTGGGGGAGTTGTTAGCTTGTTCGCAATTGTTTGTATTTTGGTTTTATCGGAGTTTTGTAGTATTTCGGTTTGTAAATTTCTTGTTTTATTTGTTTTGTGTGGCGTTTTTATATGTAAGTGGTAGATAAGTTGTTTTGCAACAGTTTGGGTGTGTAGTGTCATGTCTGAGGTTCATTTTGGTGTGTGTGTTATGGTAGTAGCATCTCTTGTTGTTGAGATATTAACTTGATTTTGGAGGCTGTCTTCCCGTGATTTCATTATGTTTTGATTATCCCGTGTTTGTGTTTTGTCGGGATCGTGTATGCGTATTGATTAATTGCATCAAGTTGTTGTCAATTTGTTTGTTTGGTTTGTTGTTTACCCTTATGGTTAGGTGTTTTTTATTTTGATAGTGTGTGCTTTGGGGGAGTTGTTAGCTCGCTCGCGATTGGTTACGGTATTTTGGTTTTATCGGAGTTTTGTGGTATTTTGGTTTGTAAATTTCGTGTTTGTTTTGTGGCTTTTTTTGGTATGTAAGTGGTAGGTAAGTTGTTTTTCAACGGCTTGGGTGTGTAGTGTCATGTCTAAGCTTTATTTCGATGTATATGTTGTGGTCGTAGCATCTCTTGTTATTGAGGTATTAACTTGTTTCTGGGGGCTGTCTTACCGTGTTTTCAATTTGCTGATTGTCCCGTGTTTGTGTTTTGTCGGGATGGTGTATGCGTTTTGGTGAATTGTAGATCACGATTTTGTCGGTTTGTTTGTTAAAATTTGTTTCGTTTGTTTTGTTTGTTGATATGAGTTTTATATGATGTACGGGTAATGTGTTTGATAGTCTGTTGTATATGTTTGTGTTTTACATGTACTTCCATTGTTTTTTTAAGAATGGGCTGTTTCTAAATAGGGTTCCCGGTTGGGGAAACCTGGTTTGGTTGGTTGTTTGTGAGTAAATGCGTTGTTTTTTAAAATATGAATTGGAGTGAGTGTTTATCTCCATAAGGTTATAAAGTGTATATATTTTTGTATTGCCGGGTCGGCAGAAAGATTGTTGAATATTCGGGACGCTGATAAGAAATGTTCGAAACACCAAGTGTGGTAAGATGGTACAGCCCTTCTACTACAAAATGTGTCCGATCGTTTTTGAGATGAAATATACTTGGTATTTGTCCATAAGCTGAGCAATGTGACATACGAGGGTTGATCATAAAGTTCTCATAATATCTCTCTAATTTCTTTATTTTTCAATATTTTCCTATGAAATTTTCACAGAATGTGCAGCATGGAATGGTTTATTAATCCAGCTAACAATATTTAGAATAACGGAAACATTGAATGAGAAATGGTTGCCATAGTAACTTTAAATCAAGTTTTTTTATTTTTGGAAATGGTGACTTAGACAATGTCTTGAGACATCACCTGTATTAAACACGCACATGTCATGCAATCTGTGTTTATGGTGAGAGGTCTCAGTCGGGGGGCCTGGCAGGCAAGGTCTTGTAGCTAAGCTTCCCCTAACCACCGTCAGTACTCATGTGATGGGTAGTGTATATTTGGTAGATCCTAGGGTAATGACATTGGTGTGTTATTCCATATCTTCGTTCACGTAGAGAGAGGCCGGACATCCCGATCCTGTAGCGGATCTTCTCCCTTATATGTTGGTCATTATAAGGGCCCAAGATGTTTCGAACTCATGGGGGTATCCCATGATTGTTCTTCCTCAGCGGCCGAATGAATGTTGTATGTGATTTATTGTGATTTTATTGTGAATGATAATGCTGTTTTATTTCTATCATTCTGTTGTATTTTAATAGGTTTCCCGTATTCGTTTTTAGCGGGAGGGGGGTGGTTGTTTATGCGTATTGGTTTATTGCATAAAGGCGTGGTCAGTTTATTGATGAATTTTAGTTTGGTTTGGTTTGTGGTTAAGCCATATGGTCATGTATGTTATATGTTGATATTGTGTGTATTTAAAGGGTTGTTGGCTTGTTCGTGTTTGGTTGTATTTTGTGGCATTTTGTGGTGTTTTCAATTTGTTGAGTTGGTGTGCGTTTGGCGGTGTCTGTGGTGGGTTGAGGGTAGGTAAATTACATTTTGGTGGTTCAGGTGGTAAGTTTACTGTTTCAGCTTTCCGTTGGTATATGTGATATGTTGCTAGCATATCTTGTTGTTAAGATATTAACTTGAATGTAGGGTTTAATGGCCCGTATTTTAAATATTTTGGTTTTCATATATTTGTGTTTTATCGGGAGGGTGTATGTGTATTGGTTAATTGCATCGGGGTATGGTCGGTTCAATGTTGAAATTGGATCTGGTTGTTTTGTTCATTGTTTCAGCTTCATGGTCAGGTATATGTTATGTTCATATTGTGTGTATTAGAAGAGTTGTTGACTTTTTCGTGTTTGGTCGTGTTTTGGTGTTTTCGGCATTTTGCGGTATTTTCGATTTGTTGAGTTGGTTTGAGTTTGGTGGTGACTAGGATGGGTCTATGGTAGGTAAATTGTCTTTTGATGGTTCAGGTGGCTTGTGTAATGTTTTAGCTTTCCGTTGGTGTGTGCATTATGTTCGTGGCATATCTCGTTGTTGAGATATTAACTTGAATGTAGGGTTTGATGGCCCGTATTTCAAATATTTTGATTTTCTCATGTTTGTGTTTTATCGGGAGGGTGTATGCGTATTAGTTGTTGAAATTTTAATTTGGTTGTTTTGTTCATTGTGTCAGCTTCATGGCCAGGTATATGTAATGTTCATATTGTGTGTATTAGAAGGGTTGTAAACTTTTCCGTGTTTGGACGTGTTTTGGTGTTTTCGGCATTTTGCGGTATTTTCGATTCTTTAAGTTGGTTTGAGTTTGGCGGTGTTTAGGGTAGGTCTATGATAGGTAAATCGTTTTTCTGTTGGTTCAAGCGGCTTGTTTAATGTTTTTGCTTCCTGTTGGTGTGTGTATTATGTTCGTGGTATATCTTGTTGTTGAGATATTAACTTGAATGTAGGATTTAATCGTCCGTATTTCAAATATTTTGATTTTCCCATATTTGTGTTGTATCGGGAGGGTGATGCTTATTGGTTGATTGTGTCTGTTTGTGGTTGGTTTATTGTTTAAGTCTGGTTTGGTTGTGTTGTTTTTTCGTTGTAGAGAACGGGTGTTTCGTTCTACTCGTTGTATGAAATGAGTATTTTAATCTAAGTTTTCTGGTAAAACTTAGAATGTCAGTCGGGAGTTCCCGCTCTAGTGTTTTTAAGTTTGGGGTGGGAATAAACTTGAGTCCCTTAGAGAGAACAAAGTGTTCTGCTTCTGACGGTGTGTAATCCGACAAGTTAACAACGAGCTTAGTTTTCGCTGCTTTGGTTTTGTGTGTTTTATGAGTGTTTGAAAGGATGTATTGTTTTTTGGGCTTTGTAAAGTTTGTTGTTGCGTTTCCTAGCCATATTAGTAGTTAGGTTGATTCTTAGTTGTCAGTGGTACGTGTTATATGTGTATCAGTGGCCAATTATGTATCTAGGTCACTGTAATTATGTGTGTATCAGGTATGTTCCTGAATTAAGTGTGGTTATGGGAGTAGTGATTAAGAAGACAATAGGAAGATTCCCTTGTTAGAATGTATATTTTGAAGTGTTGGTTTCGTGTTGGTTGTTATGAAGTAATTGTTTATATTTTGGTTTGGAAAGTGTTTTCCAGTCGGGGTATTATTTGGTTGGTTGTTTATGAGTAAATGCGTATTGTTTTAATTTGCGAATTGGAGTTTGTGTGTGTCTCCAAACTGTTGTGAGGTGTGTATGTTTTTTGTTGCCAGGTCGGCAAGATTGTTACATGTTTGGCACGCTGCTAAGGAAAGTTCGAAACACCAAGTATGGTAAGATGGTGCAGCCCCTCCTGTACGAAAATGTGTATGATCTTTAATGAAATATACAAGGTAGTTGTCCATAAGCTGAGCGATGGGACCTAGCCCGAAGGTTTGGTACGCAGGTTATTCACTTATTATGGGTTTATCCTTATGGCTAATGGAGACGGCCCTAATATCATATTTTTGGGAGTGGTGACTTAGACAATGTCTTGAGACATCACCTGTATTAAACACGCACATGTCATGCAATCTGTGTTTATGGTGAGAGGATTGGGTCGGGGGGCCTGGCAGACAAGGTCTAGTAGCTAAGCTTCCCCTAACCAGGTGCATATACGAGGGTTGTCCCAGAAGTAATGCACTATATGCTCTAACTTTCTTTAATATTCTTCAATTCAGCTGAAATTTTGTGTATACAACAATTGAAGTTTTATCTATTATATCCTGAAGTTTCAGCATCCAACATTAATATTAAGTCTTAATATGGTTGCTATAACAACATGGGGGTAGGGGTGGGCGGGGCAGGTATAATTTTTTCTAATTGTGAAAAGATCTAAAGTGTTATTTTATTAATATTTCTTTCCTTTAAATGGTCAAAATGTTTGGGAAATTGTTAAATTTATTCAGCATGATGTTACCCAAGTACGAATAATGACATTTAGCACTGTGATTTCATAATACCACATTTCAATAGTCAAGAATTCAAATACAGTCACAGTCAAGAAATTGCAAAAATGGCTGCAATTCTCACCTGATAACAGAAGGCCTTGCGTTTGGTGGCCTAATTTCATACTTCAATTGGACTCACAGCCATTCAAAACAATGCTATCATGAAGAAAGTATATAAGGAGTATATACCAGATAGAACTTCAATTATGGGGTGGCAGAAGAGATTTAAAAGAGACGACTTGACCCTGTATGACAACTCCAAACATGGGAGGCAAAAACTCCACAAGTCACAGTGGAAGAAATTGCCGAGAGTGTTTGACTTGACAGGCATCAAAAGAACATAACATGCAAAGGGCAATATTTTGAGAAAATGTGAAATGGGACACTGCAATATACATCCATTAAATCTAGGATGTGCTCATAGTAATTTAGTATCTTAAAATGTATTTTTGAGCATACTTCTTATAGCTACACCAAATGGTATTTGTTGATTAATCATTTCATATTTTCAATTTTTTATTCCTTTTGACGAGACTGTATAGCCTGCCCCGCCCTACCCAAACTCAGCGACTTGATTTTATTATAACATCAATATAGTTTTATCAGTCAACATGAATTTTTTTTAGAATAATCAAAATGTCTCTAAGGAACATTTACTGAAAATTTCATGGAAAAATATCAATTATTGATAAAGTTAGAGCATATAGTGCATTACTTCTGGGACAACCCTCGTATAGGCCTACAATATCTAATTTAATTTTAATAACATTTACAAAAATAATACTGAAAAAAGAAAAGATTATTTAACGCATTGGATATTTTTGCTTTTAGAATTGATTTGACGTTAATCCCTATTTAATGATCAGATCTTGAAGTTTGGAGCATAGCTACAATAGTATACAGCAATTTTGATTTACACACCCCAAAAACATGGATTAGTCATTAACTTTTGCATTGATTTCGAAAAAGTATTGAGATTTGTAGTAATTCATGACATTATGTTCCCGGGTAGTTTAATAAAATACTTGACAGAACTCAATAGAACATGGCGGATGCTTTACAGGGGAACTAGTTCGCCATGCACATCCCGGGATGCACATACAGTAGCGTTGTATGATATTGTACAAGTTCTGTAAAGTAGCCTACAATCAGTGCACCTTTGTCCAGTGGATAATATATTACATGTTTGCATATTGATTTCGAAAAAGTATTGAGATTTGTAGTAATTCATGACATTCAGATCCCGGGTAGTTTAACAAAATACTTGAAAGAACTCAACAGAACATGGCGGATGCTTTACAGGGGAACCAGTTCGCCATGCACATCCCGGGATGCACATACAGTAGCGTTGTATGATATTGTACAAGTTCTGTAAAGTAGGCTACAATATTTACAGTGCACCTTTGTCCAGTAGATAATATATTACATGTTTGCATATTGATTTCGAAAAAGTATTGAGATTTGTAGTAATTCATGGCATTCAGTTCCTTGGTAGTTTAACAAAATACTTGAAAGAACTCAACAGAACATGGCAGATGCTTTACAGGGGAACCAGTTCGCAATGCACATCCCGGGATGCACATACAGTAGCGTTGTATGATATTGTACAAGTTCTGTAAAGTAGCCTACAATATTTACAGCGCACCTTTGTCCAGCGGATACTATATTACATTTTTTGCATCGATTTCGGAAAAGTATTGAGATTTGTAGTAATTTAGAATTTTCAACTCCTGGGCAGTTAAAATACTGAATGGAACAGGGCAGATGCTAATAGGGGAACCAGTTCGCCATGCGCATACAGTGGCGTTGTATGTTTTATTGACAAATACATAATATTTTATGATTTGTTTGCAATGATTTCCGGAAAGTATACTCCTAATACTGAAAAACAACATGCTTGCCTTGTGTACTGAGCTTCATTGCCAAGACTGATTTCAGGAAAAACAAAACTAATAAAAAACGGTGAAAGAACTGCTCACGGACAACTTCTAGATTAGATGATTGACGTTAAACGAATATGTACCAGTATTATTTGCAGAAATTGCTCGAATAGAATTCAGACTATTGAAAGGGAATTAAATTCAATTAATAATAAGATCAAGCAGTACAGATCGCAGGAATATCAATCATGATGGAATCTTAAATACATGTTCGTCTTAATATTGTCTATAGAGCAAATGTTAACAAGTCTGCAAATCAAGGTATCTCCCTTACAAATAAAATGCATTCACCAAAAATATAATTACTTTTCGATATCTTTTTTACAGCATATCTTAACTATAAGTGTTTATATGTGAACTGAACAGTCATCAACTTCCTGATATTAAATTAAATTGGTTCACTTCAATCAAATTACTTTCGATTATATTTAGCAAATAAAACGTTTATCGATTTTGCGAGGGTCGTTTTAAATTTACCTAGATGAAAGTGAAGCGAGGTAGGACTTCCCATAATGCCATTATCAAAGGTTCAAATACTAACTTGCTGATTGGAGTAAAATCAACATGAGCATTACCTCATGTGTTTATAATCTAAATATAGACATTGAAAGATTGTGCGCTATTGGTCAAAATTACCGACATAAACATTCAATTCGGTTTCAGAAAAGTATTGAAAAGTAATTCATGACATTCAGTTCCCGAGCAGTTTCACAAAATAAATCTATGAAATATCTCAATAGAACAGAGCAGATGCTCACAGGGGAACCAGTTCGCCATGCACATACAGTGGCGTTGTATGACACACTGTATTGACAAGTACATAATATTTTATATGTTTGCATTGATTTCAGAAAAGAATTGAGATTTGTTGTAATTCATTCAAAATAAATCTATGAAATAACTCAATGGAACAGGGCAGATGCTCACAGGGGAACCAGTTCGCCATGCACATAATGACATTCAATTTCAAAGCAGTTATACAAACAAATCTATGAAATAACTCAATTGAACAGGGCGGACGCTTGATACATTGATTTCGGGGAATCATTGAGATCATTTGTAGTAGTTCATGACATTCAGTTCCCGGGCAGTTTCACAAATAAATCTATGAAATAACTCAATTGAACAGGGCGGACGCTTACAGGGGAACCAGTTCGCCATGTACATACAATGACGTTGTATGATTCACCACTACTGTATTGGCAGTTTCACAAAATAAATATGCCTACATGAAATAACTCAATTGAACAGGGCGGACGCTTGATATATTGATTTCTGGGAAGTATTGAGATTTGTAGTATTTCAGTTCCCGGTCAATTTCACTAATGAATCAATGAAATAATTCAATTGAACAGAGCGGATGCTTACAGGGGAACCAGTTCGCCATGCACATACAGTGACGTTGTGTAATACACTGTATTGACAAGAACATATATTTTTGCATTGGTTTCGGAAAAGTATTGAGACTGTAGAAATTCATGACATTCAATTCCAATGGCAGTTTTACCATAGGCTTTCAATTAGAAATAAATCTATGAAATAACTCAATTGAAGAGGGCGGACGCTTGATACATTGATTTCGGGGAATCATTGAGATCATTTGTAGTAGTTCATGACATTCAGTTCCCGGTCAGTTTCACAAATAAATTTATGAAATAACTCAATTGAACAGGGCGGATGCTTACAGGGGAACCAGTTCGCCATGTACATACAATGACGTTGTATGATACACCACTACTGTATTGGCAGTTTCACAAAATAAATATGCCTACATGAAATAACTCAATTGAACAGGGCGGACGCTTGATACATTGATTTCTGGGAAGTATTGAGATTTGTAGTATTTCAGTTCCCGGTCAATTTCACTAATGAATCAATGAAATAAGTCAATTGAACAGAGCGGATGCTTACAGGGGAACCAGTTCGCCATGCACATACAGTGGCGTTGTGTAATACACTGTATTGGCAAGAACATATATTTTTGCATTGGTTTCGGAAAGGTATTGAGACTGTAGAAATTCATGACATTCAATTCCAATGGCAGTTTTACCATAGGCTTTCAATTAGAAATAAATCTATGAAATAACTCAATTGAACAGGGTGGACGCGTGATACATTGATTTCGGGGAGGTATTGAGATTTGTAGTATAATCCATGACATTCAGTTCCCGGGCAGTTTCTCAAGTAAATCTATGAAATAACTCAATTGAACAGGGCGGATACTTACAGGGGAACCAGTTTGCCATGCACATACAGTGGCATTGTATGATACACTGTATTGACAAGTACATACTATTTTATATGTTTGCATTGGTTTCGGAAAAGTATTGAGACCGAGTTATTCACGACATTCAATTCCCAGGCAGTTTTACAAATAAATCTATGAAATAACTCAAGACATTTTTACAGATTTAAATCAAATTAATAACAGTTAACTGTCTGTCGAATTTAAAGGTTCGCTTATGTTTGCAAGCAACGCATTTGTGTAATGCAATGATTCGATATCCTTTTAAGATAAACAGAAATATACGAAAATATGAATTTTTTCACTTCAAACATTATGTTTAAGTCCACATAATAATGAAATAGCCTAATCCCCTTCTTGTTCAGTGGGACTTTGATTTCAGCCCTGAATATACCAGTCCCCGTGTCATACTACAAATAGCATTAAACGTTAATACAATGTTCAGTATTTAAAACAACTGAAACAAGGCTTCTGGTTTTCATAATATTTTCATTTTAGACATGTTTGAGTATTTTTAAGGTTTAAAACAAACCATTATTATTATGGAGCTATCACACTTATGACATATGTGCTCATCGTTCGACAACGTGTGAATACTTTGCTGGGGCAGACAGCGGGACACAGCATGTATACACGATGGGCAAAACAAATCGTTTAACAACAAGATATATCCAGTCACACCAATTAAAACAATTAATTAAAAATGTATGCCCGAAATAACCACTCAGTGGCGAAAGGTGAGCCCATATAGCGAATGTGACACTGTGACAGCTATTTTTTGTTATTGATTTTAAAATACCTGTCCCACATTAATTGAGCCTGCATGCTCCATCATATATAATTTTAAGCAACTACAATATTTAACCCCGGTCCATGGTTAAAACATTTGATGTCTCAGTCACCGTTTGATATCTAATCTGCTAAATATTATTCTTTTTACAGGTTCTTTCTATGAATGGAATGCTTGAGACATGACGGACATATGAATTTTGGGGTTATACATGGACACATGCGAGGAAGGCACAACGTAAAGAAGGACGGGGGTCTTCACTCAAGGAAAGGTGTAAAACCCATCATGTGATTCAGCAGAAACAGTTCAGATATAATTTAGAACTAAGGTTGCATTCATGAATTCAGTTGCCGGCTGGTGGTTTAACCTACTTTTTATCAGTGGTAAACTCAATTACTTATAATGGCATGTACTACTCGTGAGTTAAATGAGGAGTTTAATTCATCTGCCGGATGCCGGCTGGTGGTTAAACCTAGTTTTTAAGCCATTCTAAACATAAATGAAGGAATAGTGACAGTTACTATTCATATTTAAATGATTTGGACATGAATTAGCCTGGTTGGTGAATCTGTCAGCCGTCAGTTGAATTGGCGAATGCTACCTCGACGCCCAACAATGCGTTTATACCCGGGTGTTTATACTTCATCTTATGCATGCAGTTTCTTGTTTTATTGTTAACACTTAAAAGTTAATAATTAAGGGTTTAATGTATCTTCCAGGTATTCATAAATAGTTGGCGCAGGTCCGTTGACGGTGATGATGACAATTTTGATGACGAGCTCTACATTCATTTCGAATAATTATTTTTTAGATAGGCATTTTGCGTACTTTATTTAAGTTTATACATTTTTAATTTATTAGAGCTAGCATTCTGATTTATCAGAGCCATGCACTAGATTGCTTGAAAGAGAGAGTCTTCATATTCCCAAAATAGTAAAGGCTGTTCATTTCACGATGTTAAGCTAGCTTTACATTTCCTTTGCTTGGTTTTATAAGAAGGTTAAGTTACACGTTTTTAAAAGAACTTGTACCCGAGCGTGTACTATTTCGTTCCCGGGGGATACTGTTCCACTCTCATATTCACCTGGGATTGTTTTCCGTATGTCTTTATACTCAATCGACCAAGTAAACAGTTCAAATGGGAGAAATAGTTATCTAAAGAACCACGTTCTTTTTTAAGAAACGTGTGTCTTAACCCTATTATCACCTTAGCAGACGGGGACAAACTCTTGCAAAAATACATATAGATTATTAAAGCACGATTATAGATATTTAGTTAAGCTAATTACTTTCTGTGCTTCTTTAATCAATGACGTTTTCAACGGTTTATTGTGTTGCTTTGTTGTTAAAATATATTTTTGATATTTGACCTATAGTTGCTTTCCAAAATTCTTGTTTTCATTTCTTGTGACAGTTATTTTTTCATACCTGTGTGCATGGCTTATATACCTGCATGTAGCATGATGATTGACCAGGAATAATCTGATCGGGATAGACGTCCATGATTATAACAGAGGCGTATTAAGTCAAATGAAAAATTATCAATATGCCTCTGATTATTATGAAACTGTATATTGGATATAAGACTCCTCGTATACCCATGGGAGGATGAAAGTGTTATTATGCCACCACTAGAATTATATATATATAGTCTCCGACTTTTTGTGGACGGTGCTCGATTGTTTGTGTTCGGAGTTCGGTGGTTGGTATTTTAAAAGCTGGTCTGAACGGTCATTATTCATGATTCCCACAATTTGACATCTTTGATCAGTAACTATACAAAACAAATACTAATTAATTGTCTGGAGCACGGCGATCTCTTTCCGGCACAAACAGGATATTTTGATTTTTAAAAATTGTTTGATAAACAAATATAATATTTTTTCTTCATCGGCTGCAAATATGCATTTAGGAGGGTGGAGGGCTATTACCAAGGGGAGTAACTTTTGACAGTTTTGGCAAAACAATCATGCGAAAGGTAATCAGAATGGTGAAAAATGCATGATTTGAAAGGAATATAGGCCGGGGGGGGGGGGGGGGGCAACCGCTCCCAAAGTTTCTTCAAATTGACCAAAAAATGTACAAGTTCTCAGAAGGAGATCAAACTTTTTTAACTTGCTTCAAATTGATCAGGGAAAATTTAAATTATCAGTTCCAACTGGACATTGTACATGTACATGTACGATGCATTCCACTCTCTGACCAGATAATGATTCAATTTCTCAATTTTCCAATTAAAAATAGGAAAAGCTTGCATCATATTGATCCTCAGACGCTCTTCCCGCCAGCAAAAGTCGTGAGTTATTTTAATACACTGGAGGGGCGTAGGCAGCCTTCAGTCAGTCAGGTTACCCAGGGGGGGGGGGGGGCGATCTTGGCATAAGCAAGGCAAAAACAAATTTTTCGAAGATTAGTTTTGAGTTTTACAAAAATTGATGCAACTGCCTTCAAAATTGAGCTAGACGCTTTCAATAAAGAGCATTTTAAAGCTATTTTCTTCTTCTATCCAATGGTTCTATTTTCATTGGTTATCGGGGTCGCACCCCTCCCCATGGTTACGCCTTTGCATAGTACTGAACACAATAAAGTGCAGGAATGGATCTTAGAATACAGTTGCATTTTAAATAATAAGAATAAGAAAATTGAGGATAATTAGTTACGATGGTCTCGGCCTACATTAAAGGCGCAATATGATATCAATTTGAAATTAAAAACAGTATAATGCCTCCACCTGTTTAATTTTCTGGGGATACAATGCAATGGGGAAATGAAGTTAATTCTCCCTTTCGCGATTCGCTCTTTGAATCAGAACGTTCGCAAATACAATATATACTGAAAAAGCACTCAAAAAGGACAAAATTTGATTGGTTTATATTTTCTCACTATGCATTTCGTGTAGCTATTTGCGTGACCCGAAAGTTCTAAATCAAACTAATTACTAATTATTGTTTTTACACCCGCACGCTAAATAAAACAATGACAACATCGGAAGTATTCTTCTTTATCATTGCTTTAATAGTCTCACTCTGTATACCGAGTTTTTAATCAATAAAAGATTGTACAATGAACAACAAAATTCGGAAACGAGTACTGTAGATTTGCTTTCGGACCACTGAACAGAGTGACCTAGATAATAGCGACGCTTCTTCTTTGGTCTACTGCTTCTTTTCGTCATAGCTTGATTGAACTTTATCAGAAATCTCGAAACTTGATTACACTTGCTTTCAAAATATTTGCTCTTTCCAAATATCATGGAGTTGATTGCAATTATGTTCTATGAAAAATCAAACTGCTATCAAAAGGCTTATTATTATATGGGTTAAAAGTTTTTTAGGATTATCAATACCATGCAAGTTTCCTTGGTTCCCATGATACTACAAGACGACACTACAAGTATAACCATAATAATCATTAATCAAAGTACTATTGATCTGCCTGTGTGATAACATTTTGTTGCAGATGCCGAACGCCGAACACCAACCGCCAAGCATCGTTCACAAAAAAAGTTGGAGACAAATGTCTCTACTTGTGGTGGTGACATAGATATAAGACCCCAAACCCATTCCAAACAGTTCCTAGATCTATAATGGAGATAAAACCTTAGTTGAATATTCAAATTGAACCAGTAAAACAGATGTAAATTAAGTTCCCTTCTTGAAGTTTCACAAGATCATGAAGCCTGAACAGTTGATTTCACTCTTTATCAAAAGTCATGGATGATTGCTGTTGGATAGGAATGAAATGAATAAAAAAAACTAGCCTATTGAATGAATGTCTGTGCGAATGGTATCAAATAATTTAGAATTCTCAAAGTTGCTTTTCCACTTACTTAGTAACCTATGGCGGATCCGGGGGGGGGGCATGGGGCCAGCCCCCCCCCCCCCCTAAGTTGGGACCAGAAAAAAGAAAAATTGGGCTCAAAAAATTTTGGGCCAAAAAAGGCCTTCAGGCACCAAAAAGTGGGCCTTTTTGGTCATTACTAGGCATTCTAAGGTCTTATTTTTTTAATTTCAGGCCAAATTTTGAAGAAAATGGGCCTAAAGTTTTCAAAATTTGGGCCCACTTTTCGGTTTTAGGGGCCCAAAATTATTTTCCGCGCAATCGCGGAAGTTTTTTTCTAAGTTTTTTTCACTGGTAACTCACTTTAATCCATAATCACATATCAATACAGGCTCATTTCCTCTGGCCACCATACCATTTGCGTAATTCTGATTTTGATATTATTGCAATGCACATAAAGCACATAAAGCATAGTTCTATGCATGTGAGGAATCTACATGCATAGTTCATTTGATAGAGGGAAGGGGTGGCGTAAACAATTTCTGACTGCCAAGTAATAGAAACGGATCAGGCCCAAGGGGGGGGGGGTAAAACCACACCCCCTTGAAGAAAAGTTTCTGACGGGGCTGAGCCCCCCCTCGGCAAAAGCAGATTATGAATAATGTAGCCAGTCCATGTTAGTTTCTCGGAGATATCTTTGAAGAATTCCCAACTTATCAAGACAGATAACAATATTAAATGTAGATGGCAAAATAAACGCGTAAAATAAACCCATCATGCATGTGACTTGTCAACGAAATAAAAACAAAGAAACAAACATAAAAACCTATGCTCATTAATTAAGGGGAAAATCAGATTTAGCAAGCAAACTCCGAGACTTAACAAGAATTTTTGAATATTTTTTGCTTATATCATTCCGATCCTTGTCATGTTTATTTTTAAAAATTTGAAAGGAATAATTGATCGGTTAGTTGTCACTTGTACATTTTGCTTGCAATTTGTCACCCCTATTAAAAGATCTGGTTCTGCCTTTATCAGTCAAATTTCATAGTTGTCAAATAAAAAATCCCCTTGGCAAGAAGGCCGCAGCTTATACTTTAAAGAAAGTAGTCGGTCCATGATAGTGTCTGGGAGTTGTCTCTGAAGAATTCTCAACATATCAAGATACGGCTGATAATATAAAATGTAGATGGCAAAATAAAACGGCATGCCCCTCTAAACATATGCTCATTAATTAATATGGTTACAAGCAAAAAAGGATATAAAAAGGATATAAAAGGGATATATAAAAGGATTTAAATGGTTGCAACGCATTATCTATTTTAACAGAAATCGAGATAGTAACTCATGCAACAAAACGGAAAATGGTTTAGAAAATAAATCAATGAGATCAACGTTATACAATGATGGAAACAAATCAGATAGTAAAAAATCTTATTCTAATTTAATTCCTAAATCAAGTCTCAACCCTCCAGACACTGGTGACATTTGAACGCATTTTATCTATTAGTAATTTAAATTAGAATTCAAATTAGACTTTATCTAATTTAAACAATCAAATCAAATCAAAAGTAAAACATGCAAACAGGTATAACTGCTTATTTGATCTAATATCCGAGGAAATGTGCGTCCGGGGTGTGTGACGCTTATTACCAGTCCTACATCGCCGCTGAACACCCTGAAAAGAAATCTGCTTATGATAAGTTATTCTTTTTATACCATGGTCAGGGCAATATCTCAGTATTCAATAGCAAGTGATAAATCATATATTTAGGATATGGATGATATTGGGATTAGAGGGATGATATGGATATCAACCCGGGTATTTTAAAAAATTTCATTTTTCAAAAACAAATTTTTTAATTTTTTCAAACATTTTCTCTCATTCAAAAGAGGATTTTAGATATATTTTGCTCTTGATCATGGTATAAGGTCGTTATTCACCTGTCGGGATGATATTGAGAATATCCCTCGGATGATATCAATATTTCCCTCTGTCACTGCGTTCCCTCGGGATATATTCATATCATGTGATATTCCCCATATGAAATCCCTCCTGGTGATTAACTTCTTTGTATATACTTTCAACTAAAACAACGAAACAGAAACACAATGCATGCCAAACATTATCTATTGTTATATTATGGTTATTTCATAGTTTGCACTTGAGTAGTAATAGTCCGAGTAAATGATAATGCAATTTTAGGCACCAAATCAGGCACGAACTTTGACCCCAGACGATTACCGAACGTTACGCCTACGTACGCCTACGCCTTACCCACGGGGCTGCATGGAGACTGGAGACTGGAACCTACAGTTTAGTGACGTCTTTCATGGTTCCGTCCTATAGGACCCGATGATGAAATCTGATGAAATATGGGATTCCCCAACGTTTCTCGATCGTACCCCAACGTAATACGGGATTCCCAAACGTTTCCCGAACGTTTGACTTCCGTGGATGACTGATTGGTCGCTTGACTTCCGGAGTGAGGTCAGTGTGAATTTTCTCGGATGAGAAGCTCTGCTTGGTCAAATACGAATGATACAGTTTCGTAAAAGTAAAACGACTCTCGAACGTTTAGACGATATCAAAACGTCTTTTTGACGTCAGTGTTCCGTGGATGATTGATACTCTCCGATCGTTCAGTTGACTTTCGGAGACAATTGATAAGATAATAAAACCAAATGACAAATGATTTATCTGTTACCTATTTCCTCTATAAAAAGTGACTATATAGCCTAGATTATAAAATACAAAATGGATAGAGGTTTGGCACTCATTACAATGAATATGGAAATAGATAGAAACGTTGTTACTACATATTTGTTCTTTGTTTGCCTAGTCTCAAACGTATTCTCCGACGCCGGGTGAAGAGATTTCCTACACCCCCACAGTTCCAACGCCCCCATCCCTGGTCATATAGGACCTACTGGTATAATGTTCAACGTTTCTCGAACGTATTCTCCAATGCTGGATGAAATACAGGATTTCCTACACCCCCACACTTCCGTAACCCCGACAAACTATGGACTTTACTTTCTACATTCCAAAATTAGGCAATGGAACAAAGTCGTAAAGCATGCAAAATTCTCTGTCATTTTTAAAGACATAATAGAATACTTTTGCTTTGATTTTGAATAGGCAAAACGTTTGTAATGCGTTTCAGAGTATTCGCTTCGTCATGTATTCTCTAAACTATTGATGTATAAGCTAGCTAAACACATAAACTATTTGATCATTCTTGGCGTATATCTGAAGATTAATTACCCAAATATAACTATTTAGGTTCCAGTTCTCAGTTCAAAATCATTAAAATAAGTATATAGTCTCACAACAACGGGACAATAATGTGTTAAAGTTCTGAAGAAATCTGATATTTTACAAAAACAAAGAATCCTTAACCAAGTGGCGAGATTCATGTAAAAAAGAATCAAGACAATTCTTTCACATATGACTACTTTAAGATGTATTGTTGTTTAGACTCGATAAAATGGAAGATACTTACTTAAATTTTACAAGCAATAGTCAGCGTTTCTATGGATTGAAAATCCCTATAGTGAAATGGATATATGTACATTAAATGACACGGGAAATTACAGCAAACATTAAAAAATATAGTTCTTCGTATGTACACTACATGCTCGGATTTTTTTGTTTTTCTTAGCGTAGTATGGGAAATACCATCACAACAGGAAATCCGGAGGTCAAAGCAACCCACATTAACATAATACGACAGCCTACGTCACTCAATGTCTATCCTGGCTGTTTTGCCCATCCAGACAATGCTTTCACAGAGTTAACTTCCGCAATGATATAAATAGATGTCAGTGTGATTAAGTACAGAAAGTTAAAAATTCGATTCCTCAATATAATATTATATATAAGGCTGATAATAGTTTCAACGCATTTCTTCACCGTTCACATTACTAGAGACATCACAGGACCATGAAGCTGGTACCCTATGTAGACAACGCGGAAAAGTGGCACAGGTTAATCAAAGCAGCCAGAGAGAATAGACTGTCGACGCAAGTAGGCTTCGGAAAAAATCGTGCGAGCTACGTACCTGTCAGCGCAATCAAAGAACCCGTTCGGGTGGTATCTCCGATGCAAGCAGTTGTTGACAGAGCTAAAGCCCAAATAGAGCATCAAAAGAAGAAGGTGGAAGAAAATGATCCCTATCATACTAAGGTGTACAAACTTAAGAAACCGCGTAAAGATGCTGTTTCCAAAGCAGTGTTTAAGAAGAAAAACATTAGAAAAACCAGATTGGACTTGTATAGACCACCAGGTATCCCTGCGAGAGGGAGGAAAATGAAATAGGACTGATATAATTGTCATTTTTCTATTTTGAATTAGGCAATAAAACAGTGATAAATGTATATTTTTCTAGTTTTGTTATTATAAGAAACATTCATTATATCATAATAAATAACTTTCTTACATATAAGGGAGAATTTGCTTGTAACATAGCATTGTGGAAGGGAGTGTATATCCAATACTTCAGAGGTAGCACGCTATAATTCTAAAAGAGGGTAGATTAATTTTAACAAAAACATTTATTTATTTATTTACTAATACTCGTACAATGTGTTTCTTTTAGATCCAGTCTGCTGGGTATATCATCGATTGTCCTCATTTCTCTCGCTATCAGATTCATCTTCGCTCGTAGAATGTTTTTCATTATCTGATTGTTGTTGTTGTTCATCACTGGACTCTTCACTTGTAGATTCATCATCAGCGAACAATTCTCCAGCCAAATATGAATATTTGTTTAGTGTTTTCTTGACTGCTCTTGATTGAGTCATGCCTTTCGCCAATAGTGCCTCCACTTCATCCATAATATCACGATGAACTTCACTGTACCTTAACCCCAGTATATATGACAGAAGCTCTCCATAGTGTTTCAAGAATAGCTGTCTGGCACCAAACACAGATTTCTGTCTGACTCTTTCAACCGCTTTTTTGGATGACATTCCTCTTTCTTTATACTTCTCGACCAGTTCATCCCAATCATCTTGTAGCTCATCGATTACTTTATCTTTAATGCGATTCAAAGTTACATTATCCTTCAAGTCTTCAGTATGGAAATCACATCTCATGACATCGTTTTCATCACTTTCCCTCAATTCGGGACAATGCCTTCTGTGTTCCCTCACGTCGAGTGGTGACAACATCACTACACCACAATCCGTACAATGAGGGGTAGACATTGTCGTGGCAGGTATGTTAGGTTGATTGTTCATCGTGTAACCAATACTTGGATTCATTGTGTTGTACATGGTTGGATTCGCCATATAGTACATCCTCGGATCAGGATTCATCTTTGATTCTGCAGCGATGGGTGTTGTACTGTAGTTTGCTCGGTTGATTTTATCGAATGGTTCTTGATTTAAATTTACGCCTCTTCTTATATCCACGCTATTACACGGTATTGTGCTATATATTGGTGTTTGGTCCTCTTTGCCGTGAGAATAAAGTGCCGAAGATACGCCTATTGGTTGTTCAATAGTAGCTGCAGCAACATCGTACAATCTCATATTTTCGGGAGTTTCTTGTTTCAGATCTACCAGTAGATATCCATATGGGTGTTGAGTAGCCTTTTCGTAAGCATCCAATAATTTCTTAGAATTTCCAGGATACATCTGATGGGCTAATACGGCCACCTGTTGGCGATCCCTAGGATTTTTATACAACACTATGTAGTGGCAGTTTAGGCTCATAGTTCTGCTTTCACGACCATGATGAAATAGATTCTGCATCAGACAGATGACACTCAAATTTCTATGGTGAGAACCCTTAGTGTAGAGCTCAGAGATTCGCTTATCTTTAGTCATATCAGCCATTAGATCGTCGAAAATGATTAGATTTCTAACATTGACATCCAGGAAACTTTGGTCACCCAATGACTCTGGAATTCCCATGATAAATTCTATATTTTGAAAGCGGGTCTTTATTTCGACGTACATGGGCTGCCACTGTCCGAAGCACCAAATTATCCGTTGTGGGGGAGGGGTTATCTTTTTCTCCATATTTTCTATGAGTTCTCTGACATAGGTAGACTTGCCCGAACCTGTTGGACCAACCACCATCATCGTAAAGGGATGGTGAAGCATCTTTGTCCTATCACCATTGCATGGGTTAGCTGCCGAGTTTGTCATTGAATAAAATCCCCCATGATGCCGTTCGCAAGATGGCGCCATGATACGTTTTTTAGGTCCATGATCTATTCTCTTATGACGATACATGCTGGTTGCATGACTGAATGTCTTCCCACACTCGCATGAATAGGAAGAACTATGAGGCATGTTGACTTCTCTATTACTAATAGTTAAATGCTAATATTTTCAAAGTATCACTATTAAATAACATCAATTTGGTGAACATCTCTGAATATGTAGCACACATAGTGAACATGCTACTGACCATAAGTGAACATGCTACTGACCATAAGTGAACATGCTACTGAACATTAGTGAACATGCTACTGAACATTAGTGCACAATAGTGAGCATACTAGTGAATAATAGTGAACATGCTACTAAACAATAGTGAACATGCTTCCGAACATTAGTGAACATGCTACTGAACAATGGTGAACATGCTACTGAATAAAAGTGGACATGCTACTGAACATTAGTGAACATGCTACTGAACAATAGTGAACATGCTACTGAACAATAGTGAACATGCTATTAAACAATAGTGAACATGCTATTGAACATAAGTGAACATGCTACTGAACATTAGTGAACATGCTACTGAACAATGGTGAACATGCTACTAAACAATAGTGAACATGCTACTGAACATTAGTGAACATGCTACTGATCAATGGTGAATATGCTACTGAATAATAGTGGGCATGCTACTGAACAATAGTGAACATGCTACTGAATAATAGTGAACATGTTACTGAACAATGGTGAACATGCTATAGAATAATAGTGGACATGCTACTGAACAATAGTGAACATGCTATTGTACAATAGTGAACATGCTAGTTCAAAATTAGAAATACAATTGAAAATTTTTGAAAGGGTAAAAAGTTTGCTGTGCAAAAATGAAGTGTTCTGACATCTTATGGTCTTAAGATCGACTAAAGATGCTGAAATAAGTGAAAATGAAACAATAAAATTGAAAATATTTGCAAGGGTAAAAATTTTATTATACAAAAATGAAGTGTGTTGACATCGTATAGTATTCATATGGGTTAAGGATGCTGAAATAAGTGAAAAATGAAAAGTAAAATTGAAACTTTTTGCAATGGTAAAAAATTATGATACAAAAATGAAGTGTATGGACATCTTATAGTCTTTATATGGGTTAAGGATGCTGAAATAAATGAAAAATATAATTGAAAATCTTTTCAAAGGTAAAATATTTGTTGGTCACATATGTAGTGCGCTGACATCATAAAGTCTATATATGGACTAAATATGCTGAAATAAGTGAAAAATGAAATGTAAAATTGAAAATGTTTGCAAGGGTAAAAAATTGTTAAAACAAAATGAAGTATTCTCATATCGTAAAATATGTACAGGCAAAACTATTTATCTAACCCGTAAACAGCCAGGATAGACATTGAGTGACGTAGGCTGTCGTATTATGTTTACGAGGGTTACTTTGACCTCTGGATTTCCAGTTGTGATGGTATTCCCCGTACTACGCTAAGAAAAACAAAAGACGAATATTTAGTGTATACATGTACACGTAGAACTATCTATATTTTCAATATCTTGCTGTCATTTCCCGTGTCGTTTAATGTAGAAATATCCATTTCACTTTAGGGATTTCACTGCATTTCACGTAGAAACGCTGACTTTTGCTTGTAGAAGTTTAGTAAGTATCTTCCATTTTGTCGAGACTTAACAACAATACATCTTAAAGTAGTCATCTGTGAAAGAATTGTCTCGCCACTTCCTTAAAAATTCTTTATTTTTTTTATAAAATGTCTTTTTTAGAACTTTATGACACATTGTTGCCCCTTAGTTGTAAGAATATACTTATTTTAACGATTTTGTTGACTGACTTAACTGAGAACTGGGCAATAAATAGTTACATTTGAGTAATTAATCTTAAAATATATGTCAAAAATGATCAAATAGTTCATGTTGGTTTAGAGAATACATGAGGAATCGAATACTCTGAAACGCATTTCAAACGTTTTGCCTATTCAAAATCAAAGCAAAAGTATTCTATTATGTCTTTAAAAATGACAGAGAATTTTGCATGCCTAGCTTTACGACTTTGTTCCATTGCCTAATTTTGGAATGTAGAAAGTAAAGTCCATAGTTTGTCGGGGTTACGGAAGTGTGGGGGTGTAGGAAATCTCGTATTTCATCCAGCATTGGAGAATACGTTCGAGAAACGTTGAACATTATCATCCAGTAGGTCCTATATGACCAGGGATGGGGGCGTTGGAACTGTGGGGGTGTAGGAAATCTCTTCACCCGGCGTCGGAGAATACGTTTGAGAAACGTTGGTAGGATGTTGATATGTGACATACAGATTTCTTGCTGTGATGGTATTCCCATACTAGGCAAACAAAGAACAAATATGTAGTAACAACGTTTCTATCTATTTCCATATTCATTGTAATGAGTGCCAAACCTCTATCCATTTTGTATTTTATAATCTAGGCTATATAGTCACTTTTTATAGAGGAAATAGGTAACAGATAAATCATTTGTCATTTGGTTTTATTATCTTATCAATTGTCTCCGAAAGTCAACCGAACGATCGGAGAGTATCAATCATCCACGGAACACTGACGTCAAAAAGACGTTTGGATATCGTCTAAACGTTCGAGAATCGTTTTACTTTTACGAAACTGTATCCTTCGTATTTGACCAAGCAGAGCTTCTCATCCGAGAAAATTCACACTGACCTCACTCCGGAAGTCAAGCGACCAATCAGTCATCCACGGAAGTCAAACGTTCGGGAAACGTTTGGGAATCCCGTATTACGTTGGGGTACGATCGAGAAACGTTGGGGAATCCCATATTTCATCAGATTTCATCATCGGGTCCTATAGGACGGAACCATGAAAGACGTCACTAAACTGTAGGTTCCAGTCTCCAGTCTCCATGCGGCCCCGTGAGTAAGGCGTAGGCGTACGTAGGCGTAACGTTCGGTAATCGTCTGGGGTCAAAGTTCGTGCCTGCTTTGGTGCCTAAAATTGCATTATCATTTACCCGTTGGGAAATCCCATATTTCATCATCAGGAAATGTTGAGGAGTGATCCAACCAGTCAGATTACAGTCATCCATGGAGGTTAAACTCTGACGTCACTAAACGTTCGGCAATCGTCTGGGGTCAAAGTTCGTGCCTGATTTGGTGCCTAAAATTGCATTATCATTTACTCGGACTATTACTACTCACTTGTATTCAGCAACTGTGTTTCTCAAACCAAATATGGGATAAACCTTTTTAGGGTTATCACGTCAGACTTAACACGTCGCTTGAGGCAAGATGCATAAACTATATAATTCCACGGCTATAACTTGAAGAACGCCATTGTTGTGTCTGTACCCCTTTAGGATGGGCCGTATATTGTTCTTGTGTGTATCCTACCCACGGGAACCTACAAAACAGAAAAATATATAATTACATTATCAAAAGGGGAAGTCCCGTCTATATAAATCCGTATATTGAAGTCGTTGAAACATCCCCATATTCTGATATTTGCAACAAAAGAATGGTAAACCAAAGTCAGTAGTAGTTGTACCTTATGCATGAATTGTAGCTTTTGGGAAAGATGATAAAACGCAAAATATAATTTAAATACTTGGTGAAGTCAGGCATTCATGATCTAACAAGAAATTTAGGGAAGGCGTTGATTATAATTAAACGTAAAAGCAAAAGTTGACCATTGCATCTCGGTGGTTATCATGACAAATGAATGTTCATTCGAAGACTTCATTTTGCAAATTTGACCCAAAATCACACGAAAAATGGTCAGAATTATGAAAAACTGCATGATTTTGAAAGAGTTTTTGGCCAGGGGGGGGGTTGCCTAAAATAAGTGAAACTTTGAGAACCCACGGGAGTACATGTAATTACTCACTGTAGAAGTTAAATGCACGCGAGGAAATGTTTTTTTATTTGTGATACTCCCTAGATTTGCTTGTTGTGAATCAATAGAGTAAGAACGATACGTTTTGGATGTAAATAATATTAAAAGTTATTGAATGATTTGAAGTGCAATACAGGATATATTCTGCTCGAGAAATTCCGTATTGGAACGAGACGAAGTCGAGTGCCAATACAGAATATCGAGACAGAATATCATAATGTAGTTATTAAATTCACACGTTTGGTGTATTTGATATTGCCGAAATTATGTACAAGGGGTCTGTTGCAATTTCACAATTTCAAGCTGTAATCGGCCCTTGTGCCCGGGAGTAGAAATAAACTATATCTATGACAACATATTTCATGTCACTAAATTTAAACCCCTTATTTATGGAAAATACTTTACATTGTTCTTACTATGGATGTTATATAGGATTTAATTCGAATTTGAAATCCGGAATTTTTAGTACTTTAAAAAGATGTTGTGTACGTAGAAACAGAGAGGCTAGCTACATGTACACGTATTTTAGAGAACTTGTACGTGAACCCTGTCCCTCCCTCAATTTATTTTTTTTACCATCGGGAAGCCATCGTTCCGAGCTAAACCATGGTGTTATTTATTAAGAATTCCGACGACAAATTGCAGAATTATAGACCGATTAATGCAATTTCTCAAATGGCTTGTTTAGAGCCAGAAAAGTGGATTCAGACTGCAACATGGTTGCTATATTGCTCTGGGTTTCGTCAGAGCCGACCGCCCGTGTATGATGTAGTATTGAAGGCCGGAGTGCAACTAGAGCACGGGTATTTAAAATGTATTCCCAACCTCCCAAAAAGTTAATTCATCAAAACTACTCCGGGACTGTACACACGCGCACGAAACTACTGTAAGAAGAATAGGCGTAACATTCCTGTCGACTTATTAATAAACGTAACTTTTAAAGAAAAATTAAATCACCGAAAAGCGTATACAACTGCTTCAAATGTTTGTACATGTGTGCCACTGGACCAATGTGAAATTGAATGATCCGTAATCACTTTAATTGTATTTTATTTAGACGAATCAAATATTCATTGAAACTGAGAAAAACGCAACACTAGAATCTTGTCTGAAAGTTGAGTTAATATAGTCTCTACTACATATGTAAATGAAAAATAATGTAGGTTTAGTTTAATTAATATGCGTATGCAATCGTTGAGCGAAGGCAACACTGGCGTTAAGCTATGTAAGCACGAACGGTTCGCGGGTTAAGTCCTGTCGCAAAGCAAGGTAAACGCGAGGTAGTCACACACGCGAAGCGACCGCGCCGCTCAAGTAAAACAAGGGTATCGCACTCGCACGGCAAAGGAGTGTACGGCGGACGGCAAAGTGACACTTTCGTTAATAGATGAACTGTAACTAATCGTTTTTCATACAGGAACTTAGATATTCAAGTAGCGTAGGTGCCGCTTTGAATGCAAGGGGATGAAATGGTCCCATAATTCATTCTGATTTAGCAGAGTCCCTCTTTACATAACCCTCGAGAGAAATCTTTAATGGACTCTACAGGCTGTGGGTCCCACACTGCCGTAATTATCGAGTTACGTTTTAACAAATGCCTGGGTCGTATACTAGAATCTAGCATAGCGGAAAACGCAAATGTCAACTTCTTTTGAAGAACGTAAATATAGATAAAAACCAAAGTTAAGTATCTACACCATGAATGCAGAGTTCAATACTTGTTTATACAAAAGTGATTACTTAACCCTGTCATCGACAGTGGGCAGTTGGATTAAATCACGGGGTTCTCTCTAAATCCTATGATTGAATATTTCTATTATTAATTTTGCTCACTGTCTTTTAATTATTGGCAAATGCAAATGCTGCCACACGCAGCTGGACGATAGGGAACATAAGTGACTGACGCTGCGCTTTATAAGGGCTGGAGGTACCGATTAATTAACTTTTCAATGGACTTATTGGCAGATATTAATATCTTAAGATGACTTCTGATTTAATCTCTTTTAATTTCATATTCTTATAGCGATCCATCACGCTTAAGTCTGGACTTATGTTCCTCGTGACATGTGTAATTACAATGTTGCTAATTTGTTCTAATGCTATGACACCTTAGAATAGGTCTGGCACTGATTCTATAGAAACCGAATGATATAACAATATTTAGTGGTTTCAGTAAATATCTTAAAAGTCCAAGAATTGATTAGCCTATTGACTTCTGCTTCGTTTCTTACTTTTTGAATTCTATGGTTTATTTGTAATATCACCAGGCTGTTTCAATTATCAAAATGTCACTCCATCTCAATCAGGACTCCCTAGCCAGTAAAACAAATATATCGCAATTAATTATGGTATAATTTTTTTCTATATCAAATAAATAGTGAACTCGTATTTATGAAATTGCGTAATTAATGGTGACTGTAGCTCCTCATTATCGCTGGAAGTTAATTTTGTCATTTCTCTTCGTCACCTATAATAGAGCTCAAAAATTGATTGCCATCTTCAATCAATTTTAATTTTTGTTTCAATTCATTTGTTTATCCTAAACACATGGGATCTACTCGTTTATTAGGATTAGGATTTTCTGGAATATGTGCTCTAAGAATCCTCAGCTGACAGATGCATCATCAGGGGCCAAGTTAGTTAACATAAAACTTAATTTCGGTGTGCCGATAACTGGTAAAGTGGCGTTCAAGTAAAATTGATTGCTTCAGGATAATTATATAAAACTAATTATTTTTATTGACGGACTTGTTAAAAAAGAGTGACGTTCGTATATTGAGAGTCAAATTGGGGAAACTTCTAGAGATTTAGATCATAATCATCGTGTTATTGTTTTATCATCGATTTGTAGGCTGGTACGGTGTCATGGGCAAATCGTTTCGAAATTATTCACGTCTTCAAACTGATGTCATGGTCGAAAACCTCTCAAATTATGTAAAAATTAATACCGATCCCTACTCAAATTATGCAAAGCTTTTTACTGATGTCATGCGTTAGACCTCAAAAATCATACAGATCTTCATATTGGTATCACGGTCATTGGTCTAAAACCACTCAAATTCTGTACCTTGCACGCAGAGTCTAGTTATAAAAGACGGAGCTCTCCTTTAAGAAGTGAAGTCAAACGAATGCAAAGGGTAAAAATTCTGTAAAATGACTACTGATCCTTCTCAAATTATGCAAGACACCCACATGATACCGATGTCACAAGGAAGAGCTCACAAAATATGCAAATATGCAGACGGGAAAAACCTCCTAGATTTCTCACACTTGGCTCGCCTTGATTAAGTCTTGGTTGGCCTAAGTAATGAACTTTCGGAAAGAAATAGACAAAAGTAATCACGATATTACCAGTGAATCATTTGAATGATTCGGTTTGCGACTAAGAAGGCTGCATATATTATGTATAAATATATTATTTATTTCAGAGAATAGGAAAATGAGTCAATATTTACGTAGTTTGGGGTTTTCTAGAATAGACGAGGCCAATGTGTGCAAGTATGAAGAAAACGATAATTACCTATAATTTGTGGAGAGACGACGGACCATGGGTCAAATCTGGCTACATATTGATTTGTCGTCTCTATGATGCAAATGTATTCAAGGTCATTTATACCAAGTAATTAATCTATCAATTTATATAGACAGAATAGTAACAAATATATCATCAGACATTTTGAACTGTCTGGACATTTGTTCGGACAAGAGGGGGAGAAACCCCAGGGTTCAAATATGACATACGCTTATGATGTAAATCTGTATTGAGATGACATCGTCGCTGATTGGTTTAGCGAGTCGATCGTTGATTGGTTTAAAACTAGGTCAATTTGAAAACTTTGAAAACCAAGATGGAGGGAAGTATAAATATACGTACTTCCGGGAAAGGAGGTGCGCGAAGGAGGAAATCGTATGTCATCAATTGAATCATGGGGTTTTCCCTCCTCTTTGTTCGGACTGTCTAGCAGTCTAGCTCCACAATTCGAACCCTTCGCATTAATTTGATTCAGTAGCATTCGCGAATTCAACTGACGGCCGACGGATTAACCTACTATCTTATGGCCAACTCTTATGGCCAAGTTAAAAAGTCAGCTGGCAGTTGAATTCGCAAATGCTACCTTAGCTTCTTAAAGTGTTCGTTACTTGAACAAACTATTACACCGTCAGTGGGCTCGGGATAGCTGCTACATAATTATTCACGGTACCCCAATACTTCCATATAAACTTCTGGGCAGTCAACAATGAATTGCACTGCTTTGATACATCTGACTGTACTTGATTTATATACATGTTGTTTCCAGTCTTTGATTTATTTCACCGGAATGAGATAGATACTACGCTCATAAATAAGCTCGTCATGCGTGAAGAAATATTATTGACTTTGTAATGTCTAGTGTAAAATATTACAGCACTCGTCACGGTCCATCAATAAGAAAGATCTAGTGGTAGATGCGACTCAAGAGATGTTTCTTGCGACCTTATCGAGTAACGACCCCGAGAAAACGTTACCATCAGTCAATGGGCATTTTAGTGAAAGTTGTCTCTCGGTTTCTTTTGCTCAGAGATTGTCGGGAATGGTCATTCTTCATGCGCCAAATTCTTAAAATGAAATTCAAGATTGTGAATTAATTGTTGTCGTGATGTTTGTAACGTGTAAAAACGCAAGGGGTTTTATTGTTGTCTATCCTTTGTGAAAAATAACGTACTAGTTAATTATAGAGAACACATAAAAACCACGATCTTTCCAACCGTGACGAATTTTCCTATTCGTAATCATTCATTTATCATTCCGAAGTTTTATGGATGTTTTTTCTTGTTATCTTATGTGAAGAAATCATGATATTCACGACGAAATGTAAGTACTAGTATCTATCTACGTCGCGCTTCTCTTGTTATAGCCATGGTTTACGGATGCAATGCCTGTGCAATGGCATTTAAATTCGCGCAAGTATATCTCTTGTTTTAGTGTTGTACGTGTACACTCTTTTCACCATATGCACCGTATCCTACTGTTCAAAATGTTCATATTTAGACTTTTCGGTTGTCAGCTACCGGATTAACCTGTACTATTTTATGACCAACTTATTTAAATATGAATGGAATAGTGTGAGGTACTACTCGAGTATTCATATTTAAATGAGATGCCTATAAAATAGTAGGTTAATCCGATAGCCGACAGCCGAAAGTTGCATTCGCGAACACGCTGAATTCGAAGTATACCAGTTTTCACCAACAGGATATCGATTCAAATGTTCCATCTTATGCCTGGGTCACATTTTTTTTCGAATTCATCGGCCGAACAAAGTGCTCGAACCGTCGGCCTTAGTGATGGCTTAATTAGCGTTAATGGATGAGTAAAAAGGTCGTGATCCTATCATTGTAATTAAATATTTATGAAATTAAAAGCTCTACTGGATAGCAATGAGGTAGAACTTATTCACACTTGTACTCAAGCAAATAGCATCAAATTAAATATGCATGTGGTAAAGTGCGAATATTGCATTCATAGAAATGAATTGCCATCGAAAGTATACGAGTTGAATTGTAATTGTTAGAGACAATCGTGTCAGTTTAATTCCAGATGTAAGTATTACGACTAGGATTATACTGGCATATGATTTCCTTAAAAATATATCTATCTGCGCAGACACATTAATTCTAATCTTGTTATCGCCGGATTGCATTTTCAAATATTTACTGCACGGCGTATTATTGCAAAGTGATACATGGGTGTCTGTGTCTTATGATTGACATTTAATAAAAGTTCTAGTTTTTATTATCCATTTCGATTAATATACGATAGTTAAGAAAGTATTCGATGTGACATGCATAAAAAATCTAATAAAAAGACAATTTGACACTGTAAACTTATTTGCATTTATTCTTGATTATTCATGGCTTGCTCTATTGATCACGTCAATAGACTGATGTTTTCTACTTGTTTTTTAAATATTTAAGATAGTCATACTAGGCCTAATATTAGGCAATATATTACGTGAGTGCACATTTTTTCATGTTAGTCAGGAGAATGGACTTATGAATTGCATTTGAAAATGTAAGTAATGAACTCCATCAAAAGTGATTCATTAAGACAATAGGGAGTTCAAGCATGGTCTTTCAAGTTGAAAAGGCCATGGTTCAAGCGTGCATATAAAATTGAAACGCCAACTTATACGTTTGACCATCGCCCATACAAACACAGGCTGGTATCGAAATATTTGTCCGCTGTGACGGAGCATGCTATTTTTCATAAAAACACTAAGAATACTTCACAATTTATTTTTTAACTCATATGTTTCGTTATACCATACAAAATTACTTATTCCATGCAATGGATATATCATTTGCGGGTAACTTTCACTTCTGTTTGAAGTCCAATTACGCTTGGAAGAAAAGCTATTGAAAATGGCGCCGGAGTATCATACTTCGAAATGTACCATTTCTTGTTTAACTTTCTAATGGCACGTTATAGTGACACGATAATATTTACACATGGTTTCAGCATAACTATGAAGGTATAAATGAGATGTTGATGTATTTGGTCTTTTTTATTCTTTTATAAAAAAATAATGTTTAATTTTTTTGTCCGCTGTGACGGAGCAGTTGCAAATGTGAACTGTGAAAATGCTCCGTCACAGCGGACAAAGAATATTAATATTATTTTTTATAAAAAAATTAAAAAGACCCAATGCATTAATATATCATTAATACATTCAGAGTTATGCTGAAAACATATGTTAATATTATCGTGTCACTATATCATGCCATTAAAAAGTTTAAAAAAGGTACATTTTAGAGTTTGATACTCTGGCGCCGTTTTCAATAGATTTTACTCCTAGCGTTATTGTACTTCAAACAGAAGTGAAGGTTACACGCAAATGATATATCCATTGCATGGAGTAAGTAATAATTATCCTTGATATAACGAAACATATGAGTTAAAAAATAAATCGTGAAGCATTCTTAGTGTTTTTATGAAAAATAGCATGCTCCGTCACAGCGGACAAATCTTTCGATACCAGCCTGTGACAAATGCATCCCTTAAATATTTTCCGTTCACGTTTAGAACTGTGAAAACATTGCAAGCTTAAACTCCCTAATATGTGTCATGTCCAACTTCTTGAGATACTATTTTTGTGCTGTTATTGACAGTAAAGTCCTATCAATAATATTATTTGGATGGGCAACCCGAGTCGGGTGATCGAATCAGCAAATGGTCATGGATTCAAATTTCCTAATTAAATACGCTAATGATCAATTGTTTAAGCAGGATTTTGTGGCAAAAAGTAATAGAGAAAACAAATGTCATCAGTATGTGAACGTAAAGGTCACTTTATTGAATAAACCTTGTACTCGATTTTGGTAAATAAATGACTTTATTTTTAGAACCATTGCAAAAATTCTGATTGCTTCTCTTATGTAAAACACCCCGAGGCAGTTCACAGATATGTTTGATAATTGATTTACTGTAAAACAAATCGAGAGGATCGAACTCAGGTCGGCCCCCTAACAGGAACAGCAAAGTAATTACGTTTTTATTGAAACAATCGTACGCCCCCATGATGCTAAAAAATATACAAAATACTGGTAAGATACAAGGGCCTTTCCTCTTATATACAGTTATGTAGTAGTTATCATTACTTGACAATAGGTATCGACCCAGTTGGCATAATAGGAACGTTAAGCTACACGTTTTTAAGAGAACCTATACGTGAACGTTTGATATTTCGACTCCCGTAGATTACTGTCCTGCTTTCAATTCACTTTCCAGGGACTTGGTTATAATTATTTCCCATATACCTCTATACTCAATCGGCCAAGTAAATATACTCAATCGGCCAAGTAAACAGTACAGATGGAAGAACTAATCCATAGAGGACCATAAGTCTACATGTTCACGTAAAGGTTTTAAAACGTTATCTTAACCTCATTAATGAGTTAATTGTTCGACATTTTCGCGCATGACGTCATTGTGTTGCTTTACA